>CM021108.1:485131434-485542918 GCA_007115665.2 Sequoiadendron giganteum
TTTGACATGAACTATAAAACTCAAGTTATTCATATTACAGATACAGGTTTACACATTTTGAGACCAAATCGATAGCATATGCAATAGATCTAATTTTAGTAGTCGAGATCTTCTATAACAAATACAAAGCTATAGTATTGTAATGATAAGTATAAGAAAATAATTAAGAGTCATCTACTCTTCTCAATTAGTAGGTCATAAGATAGATAAATACATTAACACTTGCATTACCAAACCTCTTCCATTACCTTCCTTTGTAACTTGAAGTGAATGAGAGAGCATCATCGAGGTGATATCCACCCTACCATGAAGCATTAGCTTCCTTGTGCTACTCCACTAAAGAATCCCGACCCATCACAAAGGATCTAGTCTTATGTGGCCAACATGCATGGTGAAATCTAATTCACTATGTGAATATCTGACATGATAACATACCTAGATGGTCACACATCATGTATTTAATATGCATGTCAATTGATAACATATCATGTAAGAGAATGAAAATTAACCCAAGCTATGCACTTATGAATGTGAATCAACTATAATTAATATTTATAACATAAACAGTCTTAATCAACTCACTGTGATAAAGATGGATAAAAAATTATCCAAAAGGTAAACCCATATTGGCATTAATTCCAAAAATATAGTTCCAAAGGAAATAAAATTTATACTTAATGATAGTACCCATTAAAATCACATATTTTCATCATATCATCACTTATAAATTTATAATCTGCTAGTTGTAAAGAAATAGGACAATATTTAAATGATTATAAATTTCATTCTTCTTGGACAAATTTTAAAATTCAATGTTTTTGGAAAGGTCGGAGAGCCGACGACAAAACCCATAAATATTTTTTTAGGAATCCCAACCATTTAAGAGCAGTTTTTTCTGCAATACAGTTCACTAGATTAGCCAGAACAATAGTATGATAACAAAGAAGTCTTATTTATAGACTATTCTAACCTACACCTTAAAAAAAATACTAGTTAGCTACAATCTAGAATAAACTTGGATGACATTCTATTCCACCAAATTAATTGATAGAACTTGAAAAGATTATAATTCAATAATAAACTTAGACAAGTTGGTAAACAAAGCCTTGCAATACAAGAATCTTCTACTTGATTTCTAATTCTATCTTAAACTCTATCGTAATAGCACAATAGGATTGAAAATAATTATAACATAGAACTTATTGGTTATTAACAACTATAAAAGAAATTTGTTTCGCAACAAATAGAGAATTTGGATAGTAGGGGGCTTTAATTTATGTTTTGATAATTGAAACTATTCCCTACTATTGAAGATATGAAATTAGTGGATTCCTCATGAAATAAAGGCTTGGTCTAGGGCTATAATAGTAGGTCCACATCCTACACATACAACAAAATAATCATACTCCATAATATCTCTTTTCCTTCTACATCACCAATTCAATGTACATAGATAGGTGAAGTTGATGGAAGACAAGAAGTTGTTCTTCTTAAAGAGAATGTCATGCACAAGATGTTTAGATTAATTATTTTGTGTTACACTTCTCTATGCATCTTTTAGATTTAAGAATGTATGTTTATTATTTTCTGATTTTTCATTCATAGTAGATTTCCACGTATAATAATCCAGCTACTAGCAAATAAATATTGTCCACCTAGTATCTACTAGACTAGAAAGTCTTAATGCACACTAGTTTTATAAGATAAATATAAGAAAAGAAACAAAGTTTGCTCCTGGCATTGGAAATCACTTGCTAAAATTGTTGGAAATTTCTCAAGAGTATAATTGTTATTGACTTTTGGTATCCTTCACAAACAATTGTTCATCAAATAGAATACATAGGTCTAATCAATTTTTTCTACATTTTTCTTTATAAATAAAAATCTAAAGCAATTAAGTTCATACAAAGAAAGAAATATCAACAATTTTTTTTCTATTTAAAATTGTTAGGAAAATGAAGGTGTCTTAACCTTTGATTTTTCTTAGCATTGATTATTTAATTATTTAATTTTTATAATTATCTCAAGTTGTCTTGTGAGTTACAACTTGCAATTTCTATTTTCGAGGAAGAGTCAAGTTGGAAGTTGTCATTTATAGGTGGAGTTGTGCATGAAGGCATCTTCTATTTTCATGATGATTTTGCATGGAACATGAGTTTTGGAGGTGTAGTTAATCTTTGGTAGGTGCAAGTTTTGCATGTGTAGGTTTAGTGACAATTGGTAGTTTCAATTTTGCATGTGGTGACAATTGGAAACTCACCATTACACACGTGTAGTGTTTTTGGAACTTTCCATGTTGCTTCTTTAGTCTTGAGTGTTGGATTTTAGAAATTTCTAATTAATGCAGTGTAAGCTCCTATATATTGAGCAATTGTATTTTGGAGTTTTATGTTGTTTTATTGAAGTACCATTGAATGTAAAAGGGTGTTCAAGAGAAAATATGGTCAAGATGGTAGTGTTGAGAAGCATAAGGCATGGTTGGTCGCTAAGGGATATCCTCAGGTGGAGGGAATTGACTATGCTGAGATTTTCTCTCCTGTTTTGAAGCTGACATCTATCTAATTCTTGCTATCACTTGCAACAATATATGATTTAGAGGTGGAGTTGGTGGATGTGAAAACAAATTTCCTTCATGGTGAATTAGAGAAAGAAATCTATATGTCACAGCCTGAATAGTACACAGTTAAAGTTAAAGAAAGTTTGGTATGCAAGTTGAAAAGTCTTTATATGGTCCTAAGAAATCTCCTAGGATGTCTTACCAAAAATTTGACACCTTTTTGTTGAGTTTGGGATTTCTGAGATCTAAATTTGATCATCGTGTTTACTATAAAACTATTAATGATCTTTTCTCATCATTACATTGTATGTTGATGATATGTTGTTTTTGAGGAAAGATAAAAAATTTATTTCAGATCTAAAGTCCCATTTTTCATCAAAGTTTGAAATGAAGGATTTATGTGTAGCTTAGTATATCTTGGGAATGGAGATTAGAAGAGACAAATCTAACAAAATTCTTTGGTTAAGCCAGAGAAAGTACGTGAATGCAGTGTTGGAGAGATTCAACATGATAGATTGTAGACAGTTAGTTATCCCTGTGTTGCAAGGGACAAAGCTTTTTGTCTAGAGGATTGTCCAAAGTCTCCTTTTGAGATGGAGGACATGAATAGAGTAACCTATGCTAGTGTTGTAGGTAGTTTGATGTATTATATGGTTTGTACGAGGCTAGACATTGCCCAAGTAGTGGGAGTCCTAAGTTGCTTTATGGATAATCCTGGATGGGTACATTATGATGTAGTTAATAGAGTGTTCAAATACTTGTGGGGTACTTTTGAGCATGCCATGTCTTTTCATGGCTATCCTACTAGACCTCGACATTCAGTTTGTATTTGTTGGTTTGTGGATTCTAATTGGGCACTAGATATTGACAATAGAAGATCCACCATTGGATATGTACTCATGATGTTTGGTGGTGTCATTAGTTGGATGAGTAAGAAATAGGTTGTAGTCACTTTGTCCATGTCAGAAGCAGAGCACATGGAAGCTGCTCATTCTCGTAAGGAAGCCATTTAGCTTAAGAGGTTGTGTTCTTATATTAGTTTTGATGTAGGGTAGATTACTATATTTTGTCATAGTTAGAGTGCCATTTTCTTGGCAAAGGGTCCTATTTTACATGCCAGGACAAAGCATATTGATGTTTAGTTTCATTTTGTTCTTGATATGGTGGAAGATGGGAAGGTTAAATTGGATAAGGTTGACATCTTGATGAATGTTGCAGATGCATTGACAAAGCTAGTGAGCATAGAGAAGTTTAGATGGTGTTTAGAGTCTATGGGCCTCACAGCCTCTAGTAGTTAAATCTTGTTACTTCTATTGGCTCTTCAAAGGTGTTCAACAAGTGGGAGAATGTTAGGAAAATGAAGGTCTCAACCTTTGATTTTTCTTAGCATTGATTATTTAATTATTTAATGTTGATAATTTTATCCCATGTTGTCTTATGAGTCACAACTTGCAATTTCTATTTTTGAGGAGTTAAGGTAGAAGTTATCGTTTATAGGTGGACTTGTGCATGAAGGCATCTTCTATTTTGTGTTGAGTTTGCATGGAATACGATTTTTGGATGTGCAATTATTCTTTGGCAGGTGCAAGTTTTGCATATACAGGTTTAGTGACAATTGATAGTTACAATGTTGCATGTGGTGACAATTGGAAACTTACCATTATGCACGTGTAGTATTTTTGGAACTTTCCATGTTACATTGTCAGTCTTGAGTGTTGGATTTCAAAAATATCTAATTAATGCATTGTAAGCTCCTATATATTGAGCACTTGTATTTTGGAGTTGTATGTTGTTTTATTGAAGTATTGTTATGCTACCAGAATTACTCCAAAATTGAGAAGTAGTGTGAAGAATCCTACGAGAGCATAGATGTACAATTATATTATAACTTTTTTATTGTTGAATAATATAATTGAGTCATGTTTTAGAGTGTGGGGTTTTTCTCCTGAAAGGGTTTTCCCCACGTAAAATTATGTGTTATGATTTTCATTGTTTATCTGTTTATGATATGTATGTGCATCTAAATCTGTAATAATCAAAGGTGTTTAAAAAATTTTGCACCTCCCTCCTTCTAAGACTGGTGTAGGAAGCTTATTTTGAACACTCAACTTCCTTTCAAAAATTTGGGCATGAAGCCCATGGCCAAAAAAAATAGAAAACTTTTTCTTTATAGATTAATGAACAGAAGGAACACAATGTATTTTCATATCGATCTTTCCCATCCCCTTGTTCAAAATTTCTCCATTCCCTTCATTTCGATATCTATTTCTAAATCTGCATTATTTGACACACAAAGTTTGAATGATTTTGATTCAAAGCCAAAGACTATGAAACTATATTTTTATTTTTATTGGTCAACCATCAAAAGTAAATATGATTTATAACATGAGCTAAGTTGGGTTCTCCAATCATTAAAGGGACAACGATGTGCAATCATGGGCTTGCATATGCCTAAAATGTTTGGAAGGGGAAGGAAAATAATATGCTACCTAAAAACAAAAGTAATGTTCTCCCTCCTGAAAAGTGAATTCCACTAATGTAGTTTTATGGAATTTTCTAACATAATTAATTTGCAAAGCAACTACAACTAAAAATAGGAAATGTGCCACTGTGCATTAATATGTTCTATAACCTCACAATACACTTATCTTGGGCATAGTCAAATATGATGTCACCACACTGTTAATCAAAGATATTTTTTAAACTCTGCAATATAGCCCCAATACTCTGAGAAAGCATTATTTCAAGAATAGTGGAAATTTTTAAGAAAGACCTAATTTTTTAAAGATTAGCTTAGAGTTCTTGTATTTGAGACATTGAACTTTCAAAATACCAAGTTTGGAGATGGAGATACATATGTTTTTATGAATAATAGATTAAATTGGTGTCTGAATTTATCCTGGGCTTAAACTACTGATATCTACAAGAAGGAGCTTTAAGTTTGAATTCAAGGAGACATGACAAGTATTAAAATTATATAAAATGTTGTCTCCAATTAGTTGGATGTTTGAAGCATTTGAGACCAAGACAATCTATATATGTATATAACTCGCATTATATAAAACTTATCTGAGTGGATTGATGGGAAATTTCTTGGACAAGACACAAAAAATGCCCCTCTCTTGGTGGTTGCAACCTAAGACAATCCAACAAAATAACCTCAAGGCCAACTACTAGATTACGATGTCATTCCTTCCTCTTCAATATTTTTTCTTGCAGAAAAGATCTTTGAAACTCTTAAGCAATGTAATTACCTTGAGTGTAAGTCAAGTTTCACACCTTTTTCCAGCTTCCTCCATGTTAAAATTTATGCAAATTAGGGAGGCATCCTCAAGGTACGTGGGAGAGAAAAAAGCTATTGTGAGTTTATTTATTTTTATTGTTATTATTTTAAAAAATATTATAATGCTTTTATATTAATATAGGAAAAAGCCAATAAATTTATTTTAGAGGTTTACCAAGTACTTGTTGTACAAACGATTGTCGTTGCACCAAAAGATCGACCTGTTAATGCCTGATACAACTGTCATAATTAATGAATCCATGGGAGATGGTTAAGCCATGTCACAAACCTAAGCACTACACTACACAACACAAGGAGACCAAGGGCGCACACCTTGCAACAATACTCATATATTGAGCATTGAGCCAATTCCCATTTTACTATTTCTTATGTGTCACCTTCTCTTGCTATCAAGAATAACTCTACAAGTGAAAATCATAATGATCAAGATATGGATCTTAGGGTTCCCATGGATCCCCTCAATATTGATGATATGGCCAGTCCTCCCAACCAAGTGGGAAGTCATCTACTTCACAACATGATTGTGGCAGGTCCCTAGTAGGCATGATAGTAGGAAGTTCCCTTTGCTAGAACTTTTCACCTATCTACATAGCTCCTAATGATCCATAAGAAGAAAAATACAAGGAACCATCATTGGTTGGGAGTCTATTCCCGATGCCTAGGATCCTTTGAATGGCTAGGGAAAACTGCCTAATAAGAACCATCCTTGTCCTCCCACCTAAATAACCCTTTCTACTTAGTGGTGTCTCCCTTTGAATTTTTTGGTTTCTAGCATTGACTCTTGAGGGTGTGCTTCTATTTTACCTATATTTTATTGGAATTGTGTATTATTATTTTATATTTTTAATATAGAATTGAATCATTCATAATAATAAAAAATGTCATAGTGCATTTATTTTTGTATGGGAAGAACATTCCTTTTACACAAATGCAAAATAACTAAATGCATATACTCAAAGCATATTTAAGCTAGGTTTTTAGTAATTATAACAAATATTTTGAAATTAAAGGAGAAAGATAGGTGTACTTAGCTCTTAACTTGATGTCAAAATAGAGGAGCTAAAGATTTGCATAATCAATGCGTCAATGTTTAGAAAATGATGTCCTTAATATGTTCACTATCTCAAATTCAAAACAAACTTAAAATTCCATGTTTGTCAATCTCGAGTGGCTAAAGGTCAGTCTTAAGGAATGTAGATATGTCCTATGATGCATAGATTTGATATAGCAGATGACTAATTTTTGCGACATATTTTTTTGCAATCTCTAATATTTGGAAGTATGTAAGGACCTCAATATTTAGAAATACCTTTCATAAGTTGAAAAATTAATAGGGTCAAAGTTCTCCTACATTAATCCCCTTGATGGACAAACTTTATGACCTCGAGAAAATGTTGAAGATAGTATACACAAGCATATAGATAGCCTTTATGCATATTTTGATGCAATAGATTCTTTTTAAGCTTCAAAATCCAAATGCTCACATAAAATGATTATTTCTTAATAATCAAATATTTCTTAAAAATCAGACATTTCTTGTTATTCTTTGATATTCTTTAATTGCACAAATGAATATCCTTAATATCCTTAAATATCAAGACATGACAGTAAGTCTTGAAAACAAGTTGACTCTCAATTATTAGTGAAAAAATGTGGAAAATTAGATATTCGAATTTTAAACCCTTGAATTTGGAGACAATTTGAAACCCTTTAGAATTAAACTCAAATATCATAAGATTATTTCTCAAAATTAAAAACAAATATATACAAAGTACATAAAAATAAATACAAACAAAACCAGAGTAAATATATAAAAAATAGATGAAGAATTGAAAAAATAAACCAATTATATATCATCCATAATTAATTATATTAAGTAATTCCATCAAAACTAAATGAAAATAGGCATGACAATGCAAATTTCACCATTTCACATGACAAAGTCTCACATTAAAAGCGTTGGATTGTTCGTTGGTTGGAAGTTTAGATCATAACCGCCGAATTTGACAGTTAAAACCAAAAGTGGGATCCCCAAATTCTTTTCATCTCAATGCAGAATTGAGGGTAGAATCGAAATACACCCACCCGCATTCCGTTCCCCCTCCTATCAGCTGAAATCTGATGGAGAGAGGAAAAGAGGTGTATAAATGCCTGGACAATGATCAAACAAGTCTTTTATCCCGCCTTTTCTCACCAGCAAAGCTGTCTCACCTTTTCCCCTTTGCTTGTCAATTTCTTTTCAAACCCCAGTCGGAAACCAGGTTTTTCCCCTTTGTTCTCCAAGATTGTGCCAGTGATCATCATGGCGAAAATGACGAGAACGGTGACGATAATGACAATGATGATGATGATGATGATGATGATGATGATGATGATGCTACAGTTGCCTGTTTTTCCGATCTGTTGGGAGAAGTCACCCCACTAAATGAAATTGCAGAGGGTTTTCTGGAAAATGACTGTCCAATTTGCTGTGAGAGTATTGTCCAAACGGAGTTGAGAGATGTGAAAATGTTGGCGTGCAGGCATGTTTACCATTATGAATGTATTGGGGGTTGGGCGAGCAGGGGCAATTCCACCTGCCCCCTCTGCATTAGATCATTCTAATCAACTTCTGTCACTTACAGGCCATGGCCATCTTTACCTTTCAATGAATCGGCTGGCTGCTGCAACTTTTCTTTGGAAACAGTTCATAACAAAAATACAGGTTAAATGCTTGGCGTACCCAATTTTGTAACTTTTTATTTAAGAAATATAAGATGAGCAAATCAAAATTGTCTGTATGATGGTAAACAATAAACCTTTGTATTAGGGTTTTTTTCAATTTTGAGGGATTTTAGGCTTGTTGGAGTTAGTTTTTGGTGAAGGTTTAAAAGTAGTAATAAAGTTAAATGGTTAGAATTATTAGAAGAGATAAATTTAGTTGTTTTTTTATGTTGTAAAAATTAGATTGTAGAAATCAAATTTATTGTGATCCAGGTTTGGAGTAGGTAGTAGGTAGTCGAATATGTTTTTAAACTCTAAGAAAGTTTTGATAATATATTTTTTATCCATTGTTGTAGAGAATTTAATAATAAGTGAAAATATTTTTTAAGGCAAATGTAGAGATTGATCAATATTTGCTTTCGATAAAAAGTTAACAATAGACTAAATGTTTGGGAAGTCTTGCCCCATTCCTTTACCTAAAATGACCTTTTGACTGTCTTTTTTATCCTTCAAACATTTTTCTAATTTTTCTTTTTAAATTAATTTGATTATTTTTCCTATTTTTCTTAAGGTGGCAATGGCATTTATCTATATTCTTCAAGCTTGGTGCTTAGTATGTGAAGGTATTATTTCTTAGCATGTGCAATAGGGCTCCCTTTAATTTCTTGGCTTTAATTAGCTCAAGTGTTTCTCTCCTTTAGTGTCACATGGGAAGTGTCTCTTTTTACAATTAGGGAATTGCTCCAATTATTATTCCAGTGATTGTCTAAGAAGAGAGGTTTTGGATGATGAAATAAATCAATGTTTAGATATGGCTAGTAGTGAGGTTCAATATTCCTTTTACAAGGGAAATATCTATAACAAAAGGCTAAGAAATATTTTTTTCTTTTTTTACTTTGAAACATTGTGCTTCATCAAAGTCATCATAGGCCTTGATAATTTAGAAAATGAGTTTTTGGTCAATTGATTTAATTGTTATAGAATTCGAGAGCAAACAAGGGGACTTGGTTGTTGACTAAATGATGAGGGAGTGGACTTGCATGTGGTCCTTCTAAGCTAGGAAGTGTGGTCTTATGTATGGCCTTCTAAGTAGGTAGCAAATGATGATGAATATGTGGAGTCAATTTGTGGTTTACAAGTGGAGATTTTGATTTCAAGGATATTTGAACAATCTTCTTATATAAGAAATACTTAGCATCCTTTTGTGAGGATTGGTCATAGTTGTCAACACTCTCAAGGTCACCCATAAAAATGGCAAGCTAAAAATTTCCAACTAGTTTATGATGCCTTCTTTGTTAGATAGAGGTCTACAAAGGGAAAAAATGCATGAAGAATGATCAAGGGGTGCAATTTTTTCTATGAGAAGGACTATGGTCAAATAAAATTGTTGGGACAAGGCAAGGAATTTATGGACCTGCTACTTCAAATAGGTCTAGAATGGTTGGAGGTATTAGTTCAGTTGTTGCTTCTTCAATTCCTTTTAGACATAAAGAAGTGAAGGAACTATTTTTTATTGAATGAAATTTTGTGTCTCTACGATTTTTATTTCCAACTAGACTTGGTTTTTTTGAATTTTAGATTTTTAGTTGGTTAGACTCTTAATTGAGTTAGCATTATGTGTGACTTCGTCAATTATGGACATGTGGGTAATAATTGTTTTGTTTAATTAGCATGTTAAATCTAGAACCCTCATTTATTAACTATAAAATATGTAAATCTATATTTATGATTTCTTATTAAATAAACTAATTATATTTATTTCACCCTAAATAAATATATTTAATTGAGAAAAAAGGAGTGTCAAATCAAGGAAAATAATTTGCTAGAGCATTGTATTTATGTTGTTCATACAAAATAGTATAAATAAAGAGGAATAGTGCAAGGAGTGCACTTTTTACCCTTACATTTTGTAACCACTTTGGTGTGGATGATAACCTACATGAGGAAGAATAAAAAATTAAAAACAAAAAAGACAAGCACAATTGTTTCAAGTAGAATATCCATAGAAGTAATCCAAAGTCAACCAATGTATTGCACATAAACTTGAGAGTGTAATTAGTAATGATATGTCAACCCACCTTGATTTTTGTGTCTTTTACAAAGAGAGGCAAAATTTTGGACAAAAGTTAATAGTGATGACATAATAATTTATGTATATAAAGTAAGCATAAGCATGATAAACTAAGAATGAACAACCAAGTATAAAAATGACAATTAGATTATCGGAATCTTTAAGTATGATCATGTTAAAATTTTGAGTATAACTATGTGAAAAGGAAATCATAAGAAAACTAGAGATGTGTGTCTATGATACTTACCTATGTGTGATCACTATGGATGTAGATGAAAGATGCCTTCATTATTTCCCCCAAGTGACAACTGAAAAATCACGAAAGATATTAAAATAAAAAGAATGTTATGTCAAAGGGAACCATGAGGCATATCACATACATTTTTGGCCCCAATGAGACCATCCTCTTTCATATCATATTATATATTTGAGGTATGGCCCATTAATATATCTCATATATGAAAAAATATGTCATGCAGTTTGGGTTTAGACTTTGGATATATCATTTTTTCCTTTATTTTGTGATGTATTTTGAGATTTCTTTTGTAATCTTTGCCTCACTTTGATCATCATTATGTACCTTTGTAAGAATACCACCATATCTTTTCTTATTGATGTATTCTCACATTTACTTATCTTTACTATGTGTGTCATATAATATAACTAGATGTAGATGACTTGTTCACACAACCATGAGTTGTCTTGTCGTTATCATTGGGAGAATCAACCCTATCATAATGAATCCTTAAAGATATATGTCCATAAACATTAATATCATCAATTGTATCACCTTCTTTCCAATAAGATCTTAAATTTTATGCTTGAGTGTAATCAATAAGTCCATGTCCATATATCTAATGATAGTCGCAAAATTAATGAGTAGCTGTGCATTACTTGGAAAATGGGAGGAAAATTAGTGAGTTGTACAATATTTATTTTAATATTACATGGAGGATCTCCCAATTTAGTGATCTTCCTTTGATTCCTTTCTCAAGCTTGAATGATATGCTCATGATTGGGATAACATTAATACATTGCATAACCTCATTATCATGGGGGTGCTCATGTTCAATTCTAGTATAAGCAAATGGAACTACTTAATAAACATCGATGATGAAAGATCAATATCACAATGCAAATGCTCATTCTAGGATCAAAACTATTTTTTTTTATGAAAGAATATACGAGATCAATGAATGAAGTATAAGAAGGATGGAGTAAATAAAACCTTATTAATACTTCATCGATTAAATTTTCTCTAAATACATGTATTTAAAATAGATCATCATCAACATGTGCATAATATATGAAGACTTAAAAAAAAAAGATGTAAATATGCACTTCTATTATTTCTAGTTTAAATAATTCTACTAAATACATCAATGAATTGATCTCCAATAATATTATAAAGCATATGTTGGCACAAATTTATTTTATTACATTTGTTTTATTACTTTATTACATAAATGTGTAATGTAAAAAAATCAAACTTGAAAGGAAGGAATAAAATAAAAATTAATTCAAAGCTTCCTACTTCAAACTAAGTGGAAAACCTTAAGTCAAGCTTAGAATTCAAACAAAATGGATGTTACTAAATTTTTACTCCATTATTTATAGATGTGCTCAAGGAATATGTAAGTGATAAGATGTACTTCAAACTACTAGTCTCATGTACCTATGATTTCATGTATATAGTTTTTGGAAGCTTTGAAACTCATTATATTTTTTAGTTAGGAGGATGTGGATGACGTGGATGATGTGAAGATTAAATCTACAATGGAGATTGTTTGAAAGAAATTTCCTTTGATTTAGGAGAAGATGAATGATTATGATTAATTTTGTTCAAAATTAATGGATGAGATTACATTAGCTATCTACTACAACTATAAGATGGAGTGAAATTTATTTTTAAAATGTAAAGAAAATTTTAGTTAACCTTTTATTTTTGGGATGGAAGAGGGGAATTATATTAATTAAAATGTAAAAAAAAAATTAGTTAAGCTTTTATTTTTGGGATGGAGGAGGGGAATTATATTAATTAAATAATAAAAGTTAGCAATGTGAAGTAGAAATTATTTTTAATTAGTTAGTGATGTGAGGGAATATAAACCAATTAAATTAAATAATAGAATTATTTAATTAGCTAGTAATATAACAATATGGAAACCATGTCAATTTAATTAAATAAATATAATTTATAAATTTGGTAGCAAAGGAAATAGTATGGTTAGGGAGGTGTTAATGTGATGAGAGTGTTCATTTTGGATAATGAGCACAATGATGAATATCAATATGGTTTTAAAATAATTTCAGAAATAAGAGTTAAAATAGTATTTGGAGGGATGATAGAGAAGTAAATTTTAGGTGTCTACATTTTTCCCTTCTTTGAAATTTCATTGTGACTAAAATTTGTTGAGACTAAAATAATGGTGTTTTGGAGAAGTGGTAAATATGAACATCGTAGTGAGATGGTCATTGCGGATAAGATGCACTTGGGAGTTTGGATATAGGATTATTTTAATCAATGATTTGATTGGTTTGGACTAATCAATTGGATTTTGAATTTAAGATGCCCCAAGAGTTTAAGGATGGATTATGGATGGTGTATAGGGATATCCCCTCAAGAGGTTAAAAAAGTTTGAAGAGCATGAGTGAGATCTCAAACAAAGAAATGTAGAAAAATGAGGCTTAGAAAAGATTAAAAAAAGGAGGAGATGTTGGCTCAAGAATGAGGAATTTGTCATTGATGTTGTTGTTGGAAAAATGAGCATGTGGGATAAGCACAAGGTGTATGGTTATGTATTGCAGTGTTTTCATTGATGTCAAGATTGTATCCTGATAAGATCATTGTGCAAATCAGTTTGGGTGGCTCAAAAATGTTTTGGGATGTTTATGTATGGAAATTTTGTAAGACGGTTTGATCTCGTGAAAAAAATTGTGATGGAAATTGACTAAGTATTAATACCAATGATTCTATGTTCAGAGCATCCGATTTTTGGGTTTGCATCGGTCCACCATTCAATGCTTTGCTATGTGGTTCTAGTATAATTTTTTTGGTTGGTAGAAGTAACTAATTCCAAAGTTTCATCTTGTTTTGGCTCTTGGTGTGAAAGTTATGAGTAATAGAAGTTCAGGTTGACAATTATAGGTGTTTTTGAGTTATGTGCATATGATTTGGAGAATTTGCACTTCTCCGCAGATTGGATTTTGGCTCTTTGGATTTGAGATGTTGACAGATGTCAATGGAGTGTGCATTCTAGTTGGCATGGTGTTTAGAGGTCTACGTGTTCGAATGTGGATATACAGTTGGTCAATTTTGAAATTAGGTCTTCTACGGTGCTGAACTAATAGGTTTAAAGGTATGTGAAGCTTAATTAAGTATTGTGGAGTTATGTGGGAAATTTTATAGGTCCATGTCGACTTACTTGATATATTACAAGCCTAGGTTATGATGCAAAGGTGAAATATTTTGAATTTGAGACGACAAGTCATATTTTGTATATTATGGATGGTACATCTAATTAGGCCAACCTAATTGATGCTATAAGTGTTTGTGGATGAGTTGGATATAAATATAAGATTGTTTTAAAGGTGTAAAAAATAAGTGACATGTGACAAGAGTTAGTGGATGCAAATTGTGTAAATTTAGTGTGAATGTAGAGCAGAGTAGAGTGTTGATTCAGATCAATATGAAGAGTTTTGAGTTTGTGTTTTGAGATTTATTGGAACTGTATTTCATGCATGAGTTAGATGAAATTGTAGCCATTCAAATCTGGTTGTGAGCCACAATCTCTTCTATTTCTTAGTGGGCAGTGAGTTCACTTGCAACAAGCACTTTTGTAATATACTATAATCAGTTATAATATATTGTGAGCTAATCATCACCATGGTTTTTCCCATTTTAGGTTTTCCACGTAAAAATATTGGTGTTCATGTGTTATGTGATGTTGAATATTTTCATGTTTTTCTTCATTACTGCAATTGAAAATGTTATGAGTTGAATGGCTAAATGTTTAAGTGGTTTAAAAGAATATTGATTCAGCCCCCTCACATTATTCTGGGTGTTCAACAATCAGTATCAGAGCTTGGTTCCTTGGAAGGAGCTTAACTGCTTGGGGAAGATCTTGGAGGTTGAACACATGGCTATTAGAATATTACCTAATCCTCTAGAAGAGATTCTTGATGTTGGATCTTTAGAATAAGATTGCATATTTGATATAAATGGAGAACTCAAAGTTTCTCTTGAAGATTTGGAGAGAACTGAAGGTGAAAATAGAGATATGAAAGAAAATTTCAAAGAAGCAGATGAATGCATCAGAAAATTGAGAGAATAAATCAAGAAATTCAAATAAAGGCATAAGGAGGTCAGTGAATATTTGAAGAAAGCAAATGAAACAATCACTGGACTGAAGATGCAAGTTGAAGAAAGAAAAAGATTTGAATAATTCTTGAATCCAATGGTGAAAAGAAAAATTGAAGAATGCACAAGGCTTGAACAAGAAGTTGTGAATCTAAAATTAGATATGGAAAAAGAAAGAATCCATGAAGACAAATTCATGATGACTTCTACAAATCTTGATGAAATGATTAAAATATTAGAAAGGATCCAAAGATAAAGAAGGATTAGGGTTTGAGATAGGAGAAAGCTCAAAGAAAATAAGCTAGCCTGAAAAGAAGACTGAATAAAAGAAGAAAAATGGAAAGCAGATATGAAATAAAAGGAATGAAGTTAGAAAACCACCGGTCAAACAACCAAATGCATAAAGGTACCCCTGTTTCAACGGTTTATATTATTCTTGCAATAAGTTTGGACATAGGGCTATGGAATGTGGAAGAAAAATGAATCAGAATTTTCGATCTTTCTCCAATCAGTGCTTTACATGCAGGAATTTTGGTCATAGAGGTACTGGATACATAAGTCAAATGATGAATGGATTTAATAATGGTAGAATGGTTCAATATTTCAATGGTTATTATTATAAATGCAATGGATTTGGGCATAAAGCTAATCAATACAGATCTAGAATAAATGGAAGTAAGATTGGTCAAAATAATGTCATATGCTACAATTGCAATAGGCATGAACACATTTCTAAGTTTTACAGAAGTAAACATATGAAGAAGGATAATATAATAAAGAAGAATGATCCAGTACAAAAGATTGATCTGATAGAAACAAATAAGGAGATAAAAAAATCTGGAAAATGAAGGAAGAAATTGAGGTTAAGGATGAGTTTGTACCAACATCCAATATAGATGTTTCCTTTGGAAACTAAGTTGAGAGCTTTGACTCAGGGGGAGCTTTAATGGAAATATTTCATCCCCCGCTAAAGAAAATGATATTGATGCTTCAACACAAGGATATGCAGTGTCAATCAATATGTTTGATCTTTTGGAGGAAGTTTTGGTAGAAAATATCATCATGTAGAAGTTTGTAGAGCATTTAAAGTTGACTATGCATATAGTCAGGATTTGCCAACTTTATTGTATGAAACATTTAATGCGAAATCAGGTCAATTTCAAAAGGTTATAAGTGATTTTACTTAACCAAATTCATTTACAACAAGCATTTAAGAAGAAGCAGAGTTGTGAGGAAGCAATTTGGAGTGATCAAGGCGATTGAGATCTGGTGCGCACAAACTCTAGTTCGAAAAATGAAGGAAAAGGCATTTACTGTCTTTGTTTTGCCCTAGTTTCTCAAAGAACTCTTTTAAAAAAAAATTAGAATCATTTGCAATGGAAAAAATGAGGGTAATTGAGGTTACTGATATGCCATGACCTAAGTTTAAGAAACATCCCGTTAAATCCATGGAGGTCAATCTGATAGGTGAATTTTTGAGTCTTCCCTATGGTTTTTTACATACAAATTATATAAGAATTTATATTCATAAAAATTTAGAGGAGCATGATCATTCTAGCCTAGGAAATGTATGGGTGAATGAACTTACTAGATATAAGTTTTCCCTAAAACCTGAATATCAAAACCGACAAGAGTTTCCAATTTTTTTCTTTGATGATAAATGGGTTAGAATTGCATTGATAAAAATTCATGATAGATTTGTTTGTACTGGCATGCCTAGGTTGATCACAAAGGATGTGATTAGAGAAGTTCAGGTTCATGCCCCATCGGACTCGTTCCAATGCTCAAATCCATGAAAAATGAAGTGGTCACAAAATTAATAGGTGCTAAGTTCGACAGAAGGGATACGAAAATAAAAGACATAAGAAATCTAGTTGTGAAGTATGCAGATATGATGATAGGTTACAATATTTACTTTACAAACAAAGAAAACTCTATATTTTCCACCACCATCAATGTTTCCTATGAAATGGCGGAAAAAGGAGTTGATTATGATCTATGTGAATTGCTAAGACAATAGTTAATGGAGAATTTGAAACAAAAAAAGAAGAAACATTCATTCAAGTATGATACTTTGATTGTATGCTTACTTTTCTATTTCTTGAGAGAACTCCCCGAGACTAAAAGTGTAGTATGGACCTATTGCTCATTAGATTAGAGACTTTCTGAGAGGTCTTGGTGATGCAAAGAGACAAGATGAGGCTCTTGTGGATTTATTTGTAGTATTTCAGAAGAGGATGCATGAAAGATAAATAATCCCTAATAAAATGGTGAAGTACAAGAATGATATCACATTCTTGGTAACAACAGATGAGTGCATCATACAAGCAGTAAAACAAAGAACAATATGGATCTCAAAGATGGTATATGAGATTAATGAGTAGGAAATTACTACATATGTGGACTACAGGCTTAGTAAACTAAAGGATTCCTTAGAAGAGAGGTATGACATATGAGGAGAAATCTTTGAAAGTACACCAAGAACAAAGACAATCACAAATCAAGAAAACTATGGAGAAGATGAATTCTATATTTGTGGAGGCTATGGGCTTCTCCAAGGAGTAGATTGAAAAGGTTAAGGTTGAATCTAGTGTTGTAGGAATATTTGCAAGCACAAGAAGATCTAGTAGAATAGCTACCACCCCTCCTATTCAACATTCCTCTGAGACTAAGCCCCCTACATGAGAGATGAGAAAAAAATTGAAAGTCCTCCAATTGTCTAGAGAACAAGGCCTGAGAAGAAGACTACTCCAGTGACACCACCTGCAGGCACTTCCAAGAAGAGAACAAAACAAAAAGATAAAAGATAAAAATACATAAATGTAAATGTTAAAGAGAAAGAAGAAGAAGAAGAAGGACCTAAATTGGTCCAAAAAATAAAAGGTGAATCTTCACAAAGTGAAGCAAGTTCAAAGAAACAAAAATTTGATGTCGATACCGATGAAGAAGTTGAGGTTGAAAAAGAAAAGGAAGGCTTCAGGATAGAAGTGAGAGAAAATAAGGAACAAGCTAGCAAGAAGAATACTCTAGATGAAAAGAAAAAGAAAAAGCAGACACCTTCAGTAAGAACACATACTCCCATGAAGTTAGATGCACTGTATGATAGTATTTTACAACATGCAATGTTAGCAGAAAATATAGCCCTATATAATGAAGCAGATGAGGTGGATAAGGCCACCATTTTAGAAGCTATCATTAAGTATATTGTTGTTTTAGAAGTTGACATGAACATTGAAAACCAAATTCCTGCAGAGCTATGGAATGTATTCTTGGAGAGAAGGCAAGAAGTAATAGAAGAAGAGGATAAAATGAAAACCTATGCATTGGAGAAGATCGGTGCCCTTATCTTGGAGGAAAATAAAGCCACATTGGCTAATTTTTATAGCAAATAATTCATGACAAAGCAAAGGGTGACTACCCTTATGGGAAGAGACAAAAATGAGATTGAAAGTCTCTAGAAGGAGACTATGGATAAGGTAACAGATCTAGCACAAAGACATGGAATGACTCTAAAAAGCAAATAAAATCTTGCTCTAAAAGTCAATACAGGAGAAGAATCACAGAGTATTGATGCTCAACATGAGCATGTAATAGATGAAGGATATGCACAAGATAATGTTCTTCTAAAAATGGAAGAAATGAAAAAGGAAGATGAAGAAACAAAGAAATTGAGGAAGAAAATATTAGAGAAGAAATTGCAAAGGAGGTAACTTCTACTCCTCCTCCAGTATATGGAGAGAATTTTGAGAATAAACAAGGCAGACCAAAGACAATTACTCCTATGGATAACACAAATCAGTCTGTTGTTGAAGATAATGCAAATAAATATGGTGAAAAGGAGAGTGATGACATAGAGAAGAAATATAACCATGAAAATGATGAGAAGGATGATGAGGAAAAAAATGAAGATGCATCTGGAGATGCAAAGAAAAAATTAGAGACACAAGTGAGCTCTGGTTAGAAGGAAAAGACTGCAGAAAGTATGAAGGCTATGAGTGAATCCTCCAGAACCTTTGGAGATTCTTTGAAGAAATTACTAAGCATGTAGCTCCAATTCCAGCCTATTGTATCAGCCCAACTGCTACAATTACCTATGCAACAGGGGAATGTGGACCTTGATAGGATTCCCCCCCTCCACAAACTTCAATTGGGAGATGTATTCCATGCATCTTTTTGAAAGGAGATAATAAAGACTCATTAGAAGAGTGGAGAACTAATGGATGAAGCAGTAAAGACTCTTCAGGAGGCCATACCTAGTGGAAGCATTGACAACTCACTCTTTGGTATGTAAATTTTAAAATTGTTAATTGATTCTTTCAAAGAATATGCTATAGGTCTTAAATGAGAAATTGAAAATATGGTTGAAAAGGAGATAAGTGACAATAAGATGATGGAGATAACTGAGAAGTGTTCCCTTGCAAACATTAAGTTTCAAGAAAACCTCAAGGGTGCACAAGATTGTGTGGATGAAGCAAAGTCCCTATTTCAGTATTGCATGAAGTGGCCTAGAGCCATATAAAGCATAAAGAATGAGATAGAATCCATTGAGTCCTAAATCAACAATGCTTCTAGTGCCTATGATCGGACACATGCTCTGATTGGAAATACAAGGAAAACGATAGAGGTTATGCATGAGAGATTCTTCCAACTACAAGCTCAAAAAGAGAGAATCGTTATGTAGTTGGAAATCTTAGGGACTTGGTAAATTCAAAATTCATATTTGTTTCAAGTGCCCTATTGAGTGTTGACAAAGCTACAAAGACCAATTCAGTACCTAACACTCTGAAAGGAGAAGAAATATTGATGGAGCTAGAGACCCAGTGCATAATGCTTGGGATGGCCAAGAAGATATAGGAAGAGGGAAAACAAGTATGGCAGACACATCTGTAGAGGCTCCAAGGGTCAACTTCCTCGTGTTGACAACATTTATTTATTATTTATACCTTGTTATTTTCAGTTTCAGATTCTTTGTACATACATAGATGGTGTAACATATTTTTTTAATACAATTGTTTGATGTATAACATTCTTAGGGGGAGTTAGTTCAATTTTTCAATTTGCATATATGAATATATTTATTAGGGGGAGATATGGTACACGTAAAGAACACCACTATATGCATCATTCACCTTTGATGTCAAAGGGGGAGATTAATTTTGGAGATGTTTAGGCATGTTTCCATCAATGAAAAAGCGGGAGATTGTTAGAAGAATGAGGAGTTTGTCATTGATGTTATTGTTGGCAACATGAGCATGTGGGATAAGCACAAGGTATATTGTTATGCATTACAGTGTTGTTATTGATGTCAACATTGTACCTCAGTAAAAATATCATTGTGCAAATCAATTTGGGTGGCTCAGACATGTTTTAGGATGTTTGTGTAATGCAATTTTGTAAGAAGTGTTGATCCCATGAAAAAAATTATGATGGAAATTGACTAAGTGTTAATACTAGTGATTTTGTGTTTAGAGCATTCGATTTTTGGGTTTGCATCGGTCCACCGTTTGATGATTTTCTCTGTGGTTCTAGTATAATATTTTTGGTTGGTAGAAGTATTTAATTCCATATTTTCATCTTGTTTTTCCTCTTGGTGTGAAAGTTATGACTAACAAAATTTTGGCTTGACAATTACAGGCGTTTTCTAGTTCTGTGCATATGATTTGGAGAATCTGCACTTCTTCATGGATTAGTGTGGATTTGAGGAGATGTCAACAAATGTCAATAGAGTGTGCATTCCAATTGGCATGGTATTTGGGGGTGTAGACACAAAAAATATACAGATTGATCATATACACCTAATCCTAATCTTACTAACATCGTTTCTTCCTAAATCATCCCCTTTACTAATTAATTTTTAAATTGAATAATCTCTATTTGATTAAATTCATCATATTTCCTCTCTTAATTAAATAAATCTAATTTATCTGATTAATTCATTCTCTTCTATTAATTAAATAAATCATGTTGTTTAATTAATCCTATAATCCCTCTTGCAATTAAATAATGCACTTTATTTAATTAATATCTAAGATCATCTCCTTAAATTAAATAAATTAATCTTTATTTAATCTAACATCATTCCCCTTTAATTAAATAAATCAAACTTTTATTTAATTAAATTTAAATCTATTATTCCTCTCAACTTTGATTTATTTAAATCCTAAAATTTAAGTCAAATTGTCAAATCAACTAATCTCATCTAAGTTAATTAATCTTAAATTAATTAATTACTAACACTAATTTCCCATTCCTCTAGCTTTTGACTCCACCCTTGGGTAAGTCAACCTAACCAAGGTGCACATGTAAATCGATTTATTTAATTTACATATTACCCTATTTTCATTCAAAAAAGTGGCATATTCATAGAATATTCCACCCATTTGAGTTTTCCCTCCCAAAGGACTTTTGTTCTCTTTCTTGAGCCACCTTGGCATTTATTTCTCTTACACCTCTTCTTACACAAGCCACCTTGGCTTTAAATGCATCTTACACATCCTCTTACACAAGCCACCTTCACATCTCCCAAAATGTGCTCACACATGTGTGAGAACATCTCCTCCAAGATTCATTAGCATGATGACAAGTGGCATTATGCTATTGGTCTATCCTTTAGTCCCACATTCATCAATATCCCTTCATTCTTCCATTCTTCAAATCTATAAATAGAGGGCCTCTCCTATTGAATTGATCATCCACAATCCATGCAAGCTTACTATACTCAATTTTACTTGCAACTTCATCCATTTTCATTCAATTTTCATAGTTTTATCAAGGTTATTGGAAATATGCATCAAAGAATCAATAATGGAAAGGAGTTGGGAAAGGGCCATTTTCTACACACAAATGGCACCGATTCCTTAATTGCTTTCATTTGTGTTGTTCTTCATTTTTTTTCCTATTTTGATGTTTCAATCTAATTTCATGGGGAATTTTGTTTCTATCTTTCATTGTATCTAATATTGTGTTTGTGCAGGTATAGAAACACCATACACAAGGGGTCCGCGTGTCTAAATGTGGATATACAGTTGGAAAATTTTAAAATTAGGTCTTTTCGGGTGCCGGCCTAATAGGTTTGAAGGTACATGAAGCTTAATTAAGTATTGTGGAGTTATGTGGGAGATATTATAGGTCCATTCCAACCTACTTGATATATTATAGCCCTTGGGTTATGGCGTGAAGGTGAAAGATTTTGAATTTGAGCAAACAAGTCACATTTTGTATATTTTGGATTGTACATCTAATCAGGCTGACCTAATTTATGCTCCAAGTGTTTGTAAATGAGTTGGATATAAACATAATATTGTTTTGAAGGTGTAAACAACAAGAGTTGGTGGATGTGAATTATATGAATTTAGTGTGAATGCAGAGTATAGTAGAGTGTTGATTCAAATCAATATGAAGAGTTTTGAGTCTATGTTTTGAGCTCCATTGGAACTATATTTCATGCATGAGTTAGATGCAATTGTAATAGTTCAAATCTAGCCATGAACCATAATCTCTTTTATCTCTTCTATTTCCTAATGGCAGCGAGTCCACTTGCAATGAGCATTTATGTAGTATACTATAACTAGTTATAATATATTGTGAGCTAATCCTCACTATGGTTTTTCCCATTTTGGGTTTTCAACATAAAAGTCTTGGTGTTAATGTGTTATATGACGTTGTTGAATGTTTTCATGCTTTTCTTCATTATGCAATTGAAAATGTTATGATTTGAATGGTTAAATGTTTGAGTGGTTTAAAAGAATACTAATTTAGCCCCCTCTTAGTATTCTAGGTGTTCAACGGGAGGGGTGAAAATTTTGAGGGGAGAGGTCAAAACTAGTAAATTTTTATCATGGCTAGTTAGCTAGATGAATGTTGTGTGATTTATAGTTAGGTACACACTAGTTATTTTAAGAAATTTTCAAATGTTTTGAACAAATGAAATTTTCTATAGCATATGGCATTATGCACCAAGGCATAAGGAAGCATGAAGATGTTGTCTCAAATGTGTTAAGGACTAACTCACAAATAGAAATATAGAAAAAATACCCCTAGCAACCATATTGTCAAAAAATGTTATGATCTTATGAACCATGATAGTCCAATTGGAATATATTGTAGGACATACAGAAAAATTGAGCAAGAAAGAAAATAAATAAAAAAGGCATAAATTTTTACTTCTTTCTATAGTAAAAAACTAAGTGATTCTAACTATTACGGTAGTGATAGTGATATGATTTTGAACAATATTTTTTTATCAAAGTAAAAGATAAAATTGCATGCAAATTGAGTTGATTATTTTGGGGTTGATTGGTTGTTTTTCTAAGTCTGATGTAAGTAAAAAGTTGAAAGATGTATCAATATTTTTCTAAGTTTTTGTTTTCTATTGTATGCTTGGACTCCAAGATATTATGAAACAAAAGGAGCACATGTCATAATTTCAAATAAGTGCATACAAAATTTTATCAAGAGGATTTCACAAAGTATGAGACAATACAAATTTCAAGACCTTTTCCAAGTCAAAAAAATGTAAATGGATGGATGCAAAGGAATGAAAATATACAAATATATGGAATGCATGGAAAATATGTAGTGGATTACCCCAAGTATACAAGTGTACATGTAGATAATAAATAAAATTCATTACACGTGATGCTTGTAAGAAATATTTCATTATGGTACTTTTCCAAGTCACCATATATAGTTTTCACCAAAGGGAAAATTTTCTCTTTAAAAAATTTCTAACTATTGTAGTTGTAGGTTCAAGCTATATAAATTCTTAAAATGAATAATATTCATTAGCTCTTTGATCTCCTATCCTTTATTTTATCATATTGGGACATGCCCTTATAATGATGTGGCAATACTATCCTTCTCTAAGCAATTATTTTGTTGCTTGATCCTATCATTGATATACAAACCACAAAAAATATTGTGACATCTTTGATAAATAATTTGGATTTATCCAAGTGCAAACATTTCAAAAAATTACCATCATAATCTTTCTAGTAGAGAGTTGCTACCAAAATATACCAAATCTAGGAGAGTTGCTACCAAAATATACCAAATCTAGGATGGGGAATTGTTGGCTTTGAATGTGGGATATGGGAATTTGCATTGGTATTAGGAGGTGAGATCTTTAATTGGATATCTTTGGATTTAAATTTTGAATTTTTAGATTTGGATTTAATGGGGGTGTTTGGGTTTGATTTTGGGCGTAGGATTTGGATTTTTGGATTAGGTTATAGGATTTTCATTAAGATCAGAAATCTTGCACACTATTTTGGAATTAGGAATAGCATTCCTTGGAACTAATAATGTTGACAAAGATATTACACACTTCTTATGTGCAAATTCCTTCTTTTAATTTTTTCACTTTTTTTCTTTGGGATCCAAATTAATTTGTTTCTTTTATTTTGATTTCTAGAATTTTTGGACTCATTTAGATTTTTTATTTTATTTTGATGTGGTGTTGCACGTTAATTCCTTTATTCATATATTAGTGCATCTATATTAATTTCAAATAATTCAAATGATTAATTGGTTGGACATTGCACACGAAATTCCATTAATTTTGTGATTGCTTCACTATTTTGGAATAAGTTAAATGATTACTGATTTTGTTGGTCCCAATCAAGAACTTTAAGATAGTGGGGGTTAAGGCTAATGGTAAATATGGTACTATCATTTATTAGGATTGTGGCAAGAAGATCATAATAAAGGTTATGGTCAAACTTTGTTTCAATATCTTCATCAAATGAAGTTTCCTTAAAAACCATAGAAGTTTCATCAACCATATTATATTGTTCACTGGGAGACATGTATCATAGTCCCCAAGTTGTAATATTTTCATGAATCTGTATTGGCTCAATGATTCCTTATTAATGAACACCAAGAACCATGCTCTTATATTTTTTATATTTTAGTTTGTAAGCAACACTAATTATTTTTAAAATACAATGAAAATATACCATTATCATCATCATAAAGCCAAGAAATATTTGAGCCTTTGATATTTTATATTTTATGAAACCATAGTATATGAAGGTAATAGGACCATAGGACCATATTATAGGATCTAGGATACATGTCTCTTGATGAAGATAGTCTAACATGGTTGATGACACTTCCATTTTTTGTGTCCAATGATGAGAATTATTGAAACAAAGTTTGTCCATAGGTTTTATGATGATCTTGTTACCACATACTTATTAAAAAATATTGTCATCTTTACTATCAAACTCAACCCCTTTTATCCTAAAATTATTTATTGTGACCAAAAAAATCATGCATCATTTGACCTATCCTAAAATGATGAAGTGGTCAAAAATATATGGGATTTTTGTATAACATACCATCTAACGATCATCATGAAAATTTTAAAAATTAATCTTCATGCATAAAAATATTAAGAAAAGAATCTACACAAATCCAAAGGGGAACATGAGTCCATAGATTAAAAGGAAAGAAAAATAATAATTTCTATTATATGAAAAAGAGAAATGGATCTAATTTATAAAATAAAATCTCAAATTGAATTAATTATTCAAACTACAACAAAAATTAAAATAATCACTTTACACATAAAGTATGTTCATCACCTTTACAACTATTACTGGTCTCAACTCATACATGTGAGATCATTGGTCATAATCTAGTTCCTAATATCATAGTCAAACATCTCCATTTCCGATCCAACTATCTAAAATCCCACATCCCAAAAATTACAAATCTCAATATATAAAGCTCTCAATCCAAGCATCCCAACTCCTACTCCCAAGATAAAATCCCAAACCCCACAATCCAAATCCAATAATTCAAAATACTAAATTAATCGTTGAAGGGAACACAATATACTAAGAGGTGGGGGGATGAATCAATACATCAAATCTATTTAAAACTCTTTAATTCAACATGAATCCCCAAACATAAATCAAAACAACTACTATCAATCAAGCGACACAAATGCACACACTCACACAATAAAACTAGATATACGTGGAAACCCAAAATGGGAAAAGCCACAGTGAGAAGAGTTGCTTAGATCTACTATCCAAATCCAGCCTCACAAAATAATGAACAAATTATAATCTTGAAGTAGGCACCAACCTACGAAAGAGACTAAACCCCTGTTGTATTTGTAAGCACCAACCTACTGGAGACACTAATCCCCAATACAAAGATCTGGGCACCAACTTAATAAGTAAGAAACTAGTCCTACCATATTACTAAGATAAAGCTTGTGGAACTTCAATATTTATTACATAGATTACACTCAATCCGATATTCCTTCAGACACTCTCCCACACTACTTAAGATCTTCTAATGATGGTGCAAAATTATTGAGATACAATTCTCATTAAATTACACTTGCTCACACAATTTCTTACACACACATACACACAACTAGTTGATATCTAAAATATGATGATTGTATACATCTCATAACATTAACATTAATTCATGTCAGCCAAGAATCCCTTGACATCATCTACAATTAACCAAGTCGGCTAAGGTGGACCTAAATTCAAATTTTCATGAAACATGTAGTAGGTCTGTCCTAAATAAAATATGTTTTTGCGAAGAATATGATACATATTAACCAAGACCTATTTCACTTTCCCATGCTACCTCCAAAGATCACATGTTACAAGTCGTTGTCGCACAGTTCTGGAACATCCACTATTAATTAACCAACATAGTGACCTAGCTATTACTTCAAACTTTTTGCATGTTGAACATAAATTTTGAAAACTTTGGAATAAGATAGAACAAGTGTAGATATAATCTCCTTTAAAACCAAAAACTACAACTTGCATCCAAGAAGGAATATAGACCATGAACATGTTGCCAAAAAAAATCTCTTCTTGAGTAACTGGCCTCCAACATTCTAGATCAAACTTCTGGATTACTTCTATCAACAAAATAGATACAAGCATGATATTGAAAGCATACTTCGACAATCTTCTTTGTTGTTCTCAAAATTCTTTGATAGTATAATATAATTGCATTTAATTCTCATTGAATTGCTAACATTACACCTTTGATATTAGTGAGAACCTTTTGACATCGAGGACAATGCTCCTTGACATTACACCTTTGACATCAATGACAACATATGTTCAATAGTCGTAACTTGGCCAACTTTGAACCATTGAAGTTATAATAGTACTATGTTGATATGTTCACACTTAGATAAATCCAACTTAGTTCTCCAAGAGGATCACAACCATATTTTTGGGTTGTACATCATTGCTAGGATCCTAGCACATCACTACTTAGAGTTGGATACTCTTGGTATTTCATGATAGGGGTAAACCATTCAATTATGTTAGACCATCATGCCTATTCTCATACCTAAAATATTAGAAATCACCCCAAAAAAAAGAGTGAAAAAAGAAAAGAAAAGAAGCCAAAAATACAAAAGTAAAGAAAAAATTGCCCTCTAGTGAAACCATATCTATGACACCTTGGAAAATTACCATGATAAAAACCTACTTGCAAGTTCCATTATAATAACTTGTATCTATTATCAACATGTACCCTTTTATACCTGCAATAATTTTAATGGCTTCTTTCCCCATGCATTCCATATAGTCATTTATCACAATCATTTTACTTCCATCCATGTGCATCATATTTTAACTTGGAAACTTAGGTGTTGAACAATATTGTGGCCCATGCTTCAAGCAATCCTTCGATCTTCCTTACATGAACATTTAGCATTTTGACTTAAGTTTCATAATTTCTTGAATTCAAATCACACCATAACACACCAAAACCTCTAAAAACACTATTATTCCTTAAATTAAATAGAAAAAATAATTATCCATCCCAAACATAATCATTAAAGAAATATACGTTCTTGTCTTTATATATTGAAGAAATCCTTGTTTAGATTTATCACTATCATCCCATGGGATATCACTCCCAAATATGATCTCACTACTCACTATAAAAACAATCTATAACTTGGTTTTCAACTTTGTGAGAGGTAAATCTTTATGTTTCTATTCTTGTTTGTTTGTATCTTGCTTGCTTTCTTTTATGTTTTTTTTTTCATTTTTGACCCCAATATACTCTAGAAAGGTCATTGATGTCCACTATATCATGATGTGTCTTATTGATCTATGTATTATGACATCTTTATTAGTTGTATTTCTACTTGTATGCATAAGCTAGTCCTTCATGCATAAGACACAACATCATCATGGTCCTTCATATTATTTTGCATCTTATCCTGTGATATCACAAATTTAAGTTGCTCAACACATTTAGAAATTTCTTCAAAAATCACTGGCATGTACCTATTTACAACTCCCATAAAATCTCTCTAGCTAACTAGCCAAGGTGACCATCATGTATCCTTCACCCTTCCTCTCTATTTTTTCTCAACCCTCTTTTCTCTTTCCATCTTATCTAAAAAGCAATAAACCAAGAACAAATCTATATTTACATGGAAAACCTAGTAATGTACTAGGAAAAAACCACAAGCAAAGGTCTCACAATATTTTATTATATCAAGAATCATTTGTATGTTGTAACAATCCATAAATTATCTCGTAACAAATAAAAACATGGCTAAATAAACCATAAAACATCTAATTTGTTGAATCCTCTTTGAAGAAGACTTTCCAAAAAGTAGAAAGTGTGAGTTGTACAATTACATTTCATACACATGTCATGAATTTCTTGATCAATGTTGGATAAAAAAATTTGGCTTCACATACCAATACTTCAAGCCTCTTTTTGATCCCTTTCTCCTTTTGAGAGCCTATCTACATTATTTTTGCCTACCTACCTTCAAGAACGGGCATCCCTACACCATCCTTAATTCATCCTTAAATTATTGGGACATATTAAATTCAAAATCTATTTGATCAATCAAATACAACGAATGGATTGATCAAGCAAAATCCCAAGTCAAAAATCCCAAGAAGAAATTTTCAACATTCATCTTTAGTATCCCTACACCATACTTAAATGCTTAGGGCATCTTAAATTCAAAATCCAGTTAATCAATCTGACCCAATCAATCGATTGATTGAGCAAAATCCTAATTCAAAAATCTCAAGCACAACTTTTTCTATGACCATCCTACCATGGTGTTTGTGATTATCTTTTCTTTGAAACATCATTACTCCTCTTAGCCTTAATGACTTTTAGCTATAATGACACTTCAAAGGGGGGAAAATATAGACACCTAATATTATCTTAACATTATTAAAAAATTATTATTTAAGGGTAAAAGTACAAAATTGTGTCACACTTTTGACCAACTTATTAGCATAAGTGAATTTAAGTATTTATAACTAAAAAACAATTTTGGTCAAACATATGATCTAGTAAGATTCATTCTAACTAAGATATGTTGACAACTTTTCGAAATTAAATTGTTGGCTAGATGCATATGTAGTACTACTTTGAGGTCAATTTACCAAAAAAATAAAATTATTTAAAAAATTTGATGTTTCAACAACTCCTACTCATGTAAATAATTTTTTTTGAACATATAAAAATATCCTTTTGTAAATACATAAGTGTAGTCTTAAAAAATATATATATTTTAATAGTTTAATTATTATTTATATTTTATTTTTACTAAAATTAGGTTATCAACACAAAAATATTAGGTTGATTATTGTGTCAAGAAAATATACTTAAACTTATATAATTTTTTAAAAAATATGATGCACTAGATAAAAGAATCTATATCAAGATGGTATCATTTTTTCTATTTAGATAAATAGTTAATTTGAAAGTTGACTTCGAATGGAAATAACTATGTTTTAATACACTCACATTTTAATATTTATTTAAAAATATATTTTATCAAAATTGGAAAAATATATATTCATGCACTAAAGTTTCAAGTTATAAATACACACAAAAAATTTGAAAGGAAAAAATATTTTTTTATATATAAAGATCAACATCTCATGTAACTTCGTTTTTCATCATTTTATTAGCAACTAAATTATATTGTCAATTTATAAAAATAAAAAAAACCTATATTCAAATTAATTTTTAATTTAAAAAAAAATACAAACATAAAATATACTAAAAAATACATATTTTATTAGTTTACATCATTTCAAAATTCAAAACATATATGCCACTTTTTAGCAACTCAAGTTTAAAAGTTGGATTAGTGGTTGTTTCCTTTATAAAAGTGTGACACAACTTTGTATTTTTACCCTTAATTAATATACATTACTACTTCACTAAATAATTATATTATTTGATTAATTTAGTTCACTACTAATTAAGTAAATAATAATATTTTTTAACTAATTTACTGCACTACTAATTAAGTACATAACTATATTATATTATTAATTTAGTTTATCACTATCAATTAAATAAATATAGTTGCCTAACATTTTGATTTAGGTCAGCCAAATGGAGCGGAGAGGGAGCGAGAAGAGGAGTGAGTGGGGGGGTGGGGGGGGAGGGGAATTTGAAATCTGGGGATACTTCTAGAGAGGATGGTGATGATTATGCAGATGCAAATGGTTTACTACTGGGCTTGCTATTGGTGCCATTTTGTGGGGTTGTTGAGGATTGGAGCTGACTATTGTCTTTGGCCTGGGATGTGTTGTTGTGGGTCTATTTGTTGCTTTTGTCCTTCTGGGAAGTTGTGGTTTGGTGTTGGCTGTTGTCGTTTTCCTTCTAGGGAGTCCTGTTTCAGGTATGGTTGTTGGTTTCGCCCTGTGGGGTTTTGCCCAGTTCTTCTTTGTTGGGTGTGTAGTTGGGTGCCTATTTGTTTCTTCCTGTGGGCTTGGTTGTCTCATTTCCTTTGTTGTTAGTCTTTTATGAGGCTCTTTCTCTAGCGTTGAGTGGGGTTTTTGGGGTGCCTATAGTGGGTTTGATTGTGGAGAGATTCTGGCATTTTTTAGACCCTGACTGACATGTAGGGTCAGATGTTACTTTTAATGGTTTTGTCTTCTCTCTACTATTTTTACTTGTGATCTCTCCTGGCCCTATCCTTCTTTTCATGGGTTCCAGTGTCTCTTTGTGAGAGATTTCTTTCGATGTGGCTTTGGGGCTATGCTTCTATGGGACTTCCTCTTTGCTGCAAGTTGTGGGTTTTGGTTTGCCTTTGGTGGAGTTGTTTGTGGAGAGTTTTTGGCATGTTTTAGACCTTGACTAGCATGTAGGGTTGGAGTTTTTTCTTCATGGTCTAGCCTTCTCTCTACTCTCTCTACTTGGGGGCTTTCCTTGCCTTGTCCCACTTCTCTCGGGTCCCAACGGATTTTCTTTGGTGTTGTTTGCTTTGCTTGGTCGTGAGGCTACTCTTCTCTGGGATCTGCTTTGTTGCAGTGATGTTGTTGCTACTTATCCTTTGATGCCTCTTTTGTTGTTTGGGATTTTCCCAGAGTTTGTCTTCTTGGTTGGGCTTTGTTCTCTCATGTCCTAGGTGTTTTTGGTGCAGTTAGGTATTGTTGCTACTCTGGGTTTAGTTTTGAAGCTGTTGGCTAGTTTTTTCAGCAAGGTTTTTTTGTTGTCCCAGGTGTTATTCGTGCCTAAGGTAGTCCTAGTTACCATTTATTTTGATGGGTGTTCCTCTTTTGAGATGGATAATTTGTTATTTAGTTCATGGGTTTCTCTTATTTCACAGGAATTTAAGGGTGTTGTTTCCACCCTTGGTTTGGATTTGATAGGGTTGCTTACTTTGTTCATCTTAAAGACCCTGATATTGTTGGTTCCCCTAGTTACTATGTTAACTCTTTTTGTTGGAGTGTTGGATTTTTGTGTCCTACAATTGGTGTCTCCTATTGAGGTGGAGACCTCTTCTATGGAGGTGGAGACCTCTCCTTTTGAGGTGGATATGGGTGTTGTTGGTGTGGTGGTTTGTTCACACTTCTTCTATGAGTTTTCTCTAGTGCATCTTCTATTGAGGTGGAGGCCATTCCTATGGAGGTGGGATGTGGATTGGCTGGAGCTCCTTTACAGTGGTAGCTTGGGTTTCTATGGTGAATACTCCTATAGAGGTGGAGAGGGGGTTTTGATGGGCTTTGGTTTTTCTGATCATTTGGTTTTCCATGATTTGGCTATTTCAGCCAGTGGTATGGAGACTTGGATGGGTGTTGGTGCTAAGTGTTATGTTGTTTACACACTGATGGTTGCTTGACTATTTCAGGCAGTTCTTTGGTCTTCCTAAGCGATTGGTTTTTGTTGTGTGGTTGATGCAAGCGATGTCTAAGGGTTCAAGTTCCCTGCCAAAAGCTAGTTGTACAGGGTTTAAGGTCCCTTCAAAACCTTTGGGTTCAAGGTCCTTGTAAAAACTTGGTTTTATTGGGTTTTCGGTTCTCTTCAAAATCATTTTTTTGAAGCTTGGTTTTGTTGTTGGTTTGGGTTGTCTTGTTGATCCTTTGAAGTGTTGATGTTGTTAGCTACTGGTATTTCATTTCTTTTTCTTTTGGCAGCATGATAATCCATTTTCGGGTTTCGAGTCCCTTTAAAACCTATTTGTAAATGGTTTCGGGTCCATTCAAAACCTATTTTTACCATATAATCAAAACAATTAAATAAATATCATTTAATTAATATAACTCAATTTCATATCTAATTGATTTTACTATTTAATCTCTTTAATTTCTACCTTGAACATGGATAATTAGTTAAATAATATTTTATTATTTAATTAATTTATTTTTCCTCCATCATTTCCAAAAATAAATGACTAACTAATTATTTTTCCTTCACATTTTTGGCTGCAAGATTAATTATTTATGACTATTATATTTTTAGCTTATTTAATATCATCTCTTCATCTTGAACAAACTAAATCAACACCCTTCATCTTCTCCCTAATCCAAGAAAAATCCACTAATTCATTCTCCACTGTTGATCTTCCAAATAAATTCTCACCATTTTGAATCTAATTATTTTCAATCATTGGTCAAGATTAGTTGAGCGGCCCTAAACTTGGTTTAGGACTATGAGGGCAACCTTGATCCACTTTTTTTCAAAATTAAACTTAGTCATATGAGCCTAATCCCACTTGACTCCAACTAGTCATTATTAGGCAACTCAAGCGTAAAGTCTTGTATGGAAGGACAAAGCTCTAGGTTATTTATCTATAGGTACATCTATCTATTAATCTAATCATTGCATTTTTATTAAAAATAATCTTCAACTTTAACTACATGAACATCCACATGCATAAGTATAGATATACATAAGAAAAATTCATTTAGTTTAGTGTCTTTCATCTTGTTCAAACATTATTGAGTCAATACATAGGGTCTAATTACAATCAAGACAAGTTGTGGATTTCCCCGCTTGATAGAAGGTGCTATCAAAATGTTTAAGCACCACCAAATCCAAGCAAACATAAGAGAAGAGGTTTCTACAGAGCATAAAGACATAGTTTAAAGTTTTTATTGTAGGGTTTGGGTAGCCTGTAACAAGACAAAAATTAAGTTACATTCTATCAAAGCTCCATTGTTGTAGATTTGGTAACAAAATTTTGGGTGGGATCACAAAGCATGTATTTCAATAGTTAATTTTCATTGTAGTATATAGAACTAAGTACCTCTTTCCCACTTTATCAATTTCAATTCATGTTTCAATACTTTTTATAGAGTAGATTATTTTATCTAAGTTAGTATTAATATCTATTGCTTCATTTAATTTATTAGCCTAGGTTCTTTGTAGATGTGTATTCTTGTTTTGATTTTGTTGAACCTAATATCTCCTCTCCCTTAATGTTTGGCCTTAAGATTTAGTTTTTTAATTTTTTTAGTATGATTCTTATTAATTTTTATTTTCATATTATGTTTGAACCTTCCCTTAAATTCTATTACTTTTAAGTGTTTTATTTTTTGCTTTTATGCCAATCTCTCCTCATCTTACCCACATTCCACTAAGAAAAAATCCTAGGTTAAACCTTGTAATGACTTTGAATCGAACTAAGGAAGAGATTGATAACTTGAATACAACTATTATTTTAATGGGAAGATGCTTTTCATAAAAATGCTTATGTTGAATAAATGGATAAGCAAGATGTGGCTATTATCACACAAAGGCCTCCACAGTATCTTACTAATTTAGATAATGATGAGAATCCTTCACATATAATTGGTTGTCCCTCATAACTTGTCTTTAAATAATATATTACAAATGCAATTTTAATCTTTGACAAAATAAAACTCAAATTTCAAATAATTGAAACTCCATAGTTACAAATATAATAAAATTCTAAATTAATTCACAAATATTCATTATTAGAAATGAAACTAAATTCCTCTTTTATTTTTCATCAATTTCAATATATATTTAAATAATAGCATGATGTTTCCACAAACCATAACAATAGTGTGCTAATATTTCTAGATTGAAACTGGGTGCAATTTTTTACATCAACGTTTCAGATCATACTCCACGATCCATCATCGGGATGCAATACAAATAGAGAGAAGAGTGGTGATGATGATGGATCATGGATCTCTATCTGCATTGCATTTTGATGATGGATCATTAAATATGATTTGAAACGTTGATATAAAAAATTGCACACAATTTCAATTCAAAAATCAACACAATATATTTTAATATTTATAAAACGTAACTCCTTTTTCCCAAAATTGTTTCCTCTTCAACTTTAAATATGTGCAAGTGAAGGAAGATAAAGGCAGTCAACTTATCATGTATTTTATTTTATGGACCCAAAGATATGTGCAACTTCAAAATAACTTTCAATATAAAAAAAAACTTTAAAATACCATTCACACATTTTTTACTTTGATAGACCCGAAAAACGTGGAATGGACCGTTAATTGCGGGGACTGATAATGGTGCATTAATTATTATTAATAATTAATTTAAGGAAATCATCATTATATACAATTGACTTGGCTAAACGTGCCCTTTGGAAGTCCAACGTGCTTACAATAACATATTAATTTCTTAATCGCCATTCTCCTATTGAAAATTAACACAATATCAAAGTCAAACAATCTAGAACGTCCATCTCAAGTTAGCACGCTAAATTCTATATTCATTTCAATTAAGATTAGGTTTCATTCATTATTGCATTAATAAAATAAAATAACAGTTTATTATGCCAGGATGGAATGGTTATGTTGATAGATGAATATTTTGTTTAGTATAAATCTTTTGTTTAGTATATAGTTGGGAGATCAGGGTTTTAGACAACATGCTTCCATCAATAAATGAAAATAACTTTGTCCAAAATAAATAGATAAATTTTAATATATTTTTTTCATAAGTTTTATTACAACAATTTAAGTGTTTGAAGTTTACATAAATAAAACCAATGTTAAAAATAAATGGCATCTTATTACACAAATCTAAGGAAGATAAATTATAATAGAAAAATAAGGAAGACAAATTATAAATGAAAAGTAAAGAAGGATAAAAGACATAAAATCAATTGTTTGTTATTTATGCACAAAGAGATTGTATCCAAATTAACATAAAGACAATTTAAGCAATTTTAAAAAATAAAAAAATAAAAAAGAATGAGAATATTACAAACTCAATACTTTCTCACACATCTTAGAATATATTTTATTTTCATTGAGCAAATATATACAATGGTAAGATTCATACTTAAGTCATACCAAACTAAACACTAATATATGATATGAAACCATCATGTAAGATATATACTTTACAATTTCAATATTTAGAAAACTATAATTAGAATATATCGCATCTACCAACATTAAAATATATCTATTCCAATTTTCATAATTTTTTTTTTTTTTTAATTCCAATTTTATCATGCTTAAAATTTTGTAGTAATAATGAGGAATCACCATACAAATGTGTTTTAGAGTGTCATGATGCTAAGCTTAAGAGAGTCATTAAAAAATTAAAAAGACAAATAGAATTTGAAAGAAACTTTAGAAAATTAAAAACATGTATGTTATAGCTCTCACAAATTTACATTGTAAATTATTTCCAAAGCTACCATTCTAAGACTGTAAGGAACATTCATTTATTAAAAACTGCTAAAGTAAACCTTTTAAATTACAAACTATGATCCTATGAATATTCTAGCAACATATTGAGCCAATAAAATTAGGGATTGAATCTTGATCTTCAATTCTATGCAACTCAATTCACTATGAGAGAAGGGCATAGCTAACTATCCTAGAATGATGATACACTATTTTCTTTGTTATAGCTAGATGTAATTATTTTCAAAGCATACATAGATGCAAATGTAGAAAGAAGTTGCATATTGCACACACATCAATAGGTAAAATCTAATTTGCAAAGAGAAGAGAATTAGTTGCCACATCATACATATGGCATACCATTCATACATAGCTAAATAATGTGAAGACATGTCATAACACCAAATTGACAAAAAAATATGGAGATTAGTCAAGTATCGCCTATAAGTTGCTAGCAACTTGCTTTACAAATAAAATCTGCAATCTTAATGAGAAAGAATGGAAGGATCTAAATGTCAAGAACCTCTGCTTTGGAAATAAGACTAGTAGTTGAAACTTAGGAATGAAAAAATTACTCTTGGATTTGAATATATAAGAAAATAAACAAGAGATAAAAATATAAAGACTCAAAGCATTAATAAAACCTTTTAACTTTGTTTACCTTTCTCTTTTGATTGAGTCAAAGTGAAGTGCACCTTTGCTCCACTTGATTTTCTCATTAGATGATAGTTATAGTATTAGAGTGTAGATTGCTCAATAAACCAGCATAACAACAATAAGATGATAAATCTTAGCTCTCAAATAGACAACATATGGATCACATAAAAGTGGATCTATTGTAGATGAAGGAAATGACATCTTATTCATAAGTTTTTGGTGATAGGAATAAAGGACTAGGATGTGATGTTGATGTATGGTTAGGATTGAATGAGAGTGAGTGCATGAATTAGTAACTTAGTATTGTGATAAGTTTCACAAGGGGGAAGCATGAGATTGATACATTTCATGGATGTAAGAGTTAGGCTTGCTCAAACATTTGTGAGTACACCATGTGTATGAAATATGGTGGCTATAGAAGGACACATGGAAGGAATATGATGGCTACATGTGTAAGGAGATATGCTCACACATGTGTGAGAAAAAGAGTGGGCCTAAGACATATGAGACAAAGATGAAGTGGAGGAATTCTAGAGTGATACAAGCTTACATACTTGAATGCTCATAAACATGTGCGAGAATTGAAGAAAGAGAGGACACTTTTCAAATGATGGAAAGTTAAGGAATTTGATGAATTTAAAATTGGAAGAAATGTTAATGGTAGTTAATGAAGGTTGATTAATTAATAAAATTTCAAAGATTAACCAACTAATCAAAGATGAGAAGAATTACTAAAGAGGGGCTATGGTTAAATTAATTTAATTTAATTAACTAACCTTATAAGAAGTGGGACACAATTAATTAAATGGTATGATATTTAATTAATTAATTACAAGAATAGGGAAAAGTGATGAAGTATGAAAATAATTAATTAACTATTTTTTAATTAATTATATGAGTCAAAATTGAGTGGTTGATTTTGGGGTGTCTACATTTTACCCCTTTTGATATAATGTCATAACTAAAAGAAGTGGTATCATTTCAAATAAAAATAATATACCCCAGTTGGTTGGAAGAAATGGTAAAATAAAGGCAATAATATGATTCCCCCTCAAGAGGTCACTCGAAAAACTCATCTAGGAGAGCTCTCAAAATAAAGAAATGGAGGTGAAAATAGGATAAATGGTAAAAATTGAGGAGAAACAAAAGAAAAATAGGAGAAATGGATGAAGGATGAAGGAGTGACAAAAGAAAGTGAAAATGATGAAAAATTTAAGGCCTAGGTCCTTGAATTAGGGCTTGAGATGCCTATAAATAAGTGTAGGGGGTTCAAATAGTTCATTTTCAACCCAATCCCTTAAGAGATCAAAGCACTAAAAATAGAAATGTACCACACCGCACCCACCAAGAAAAGCAAGTGCAACAATACCAACAGTCGATAAAGTTGGGAGCACCAATATATGTAGAAAACTAAACCTCTAAGATAGTTTAGGGCATCACAAATGTGGGCCAAAGCTAGAAAAATAGAAGTTTGATTTATAAATCAATGCTTGCATTAGTGGGATTAACGCCTATGTGAATCCATCATTTCAAGAGTTTGGAATTTTAAGCTCCAATAAAATGCCTCCATCTTCTTCTATGAAAGGCTCTATTTTTAGCATAACATGCTTTCATACCATAATTGATAACAATTTTTTACTTCCATCCAATAAAAAATGTTAAAAATAATATGCATCCTATTTTACCTCAAAATAAATAATAATATTTCTATCAAGTATTAATTTATATATGAAGGGGTTTTGATGTTTGTGTGAGGGTGAGAAAGGACATTAGATTAAGATCCAAGAAGGCCATGAAAGCAATCTGACAAAGAAATCTAATTTACAACCAAAATACTTCAAATTTTAAATCTAAAAACTCCTACACATACGAGATTGAACTATGCTATTGCAAACATGATGAGGAACCTACTGATTACCAAATTGAAAACAAACGATAGCTTTTACCATCTCATAGCGGAGCTTATTCGCTTGATGTTGGATTGCTCTTATCATAGCGAAGCCTCCAAAGTTCGTATGCAAAGTATGGATGAATGCTTGTTGTGTTTGGTTGATCGAAGACAATGGTGAAGCTTTTTCAATGGTGCTCTTAAAAACACTTCGTTGCTCAATGTATGTTAATTCTCCAATCCTTATTTGTGAGGAAAGGGGTTTGTTATATAGAAAAGCTGATTTGAAATGGATGATCAAGATTGTTTTGAAGAATATCTAGATCAACGATCAAAGTGTATTGAGAGGATTTAGACATGAGAGAATTGGGAAATAGATTGGCTAGTCAAGGATGTGATTGATCAGTTAACAAAATAGAATGATTAGTCAGGAATGTGATGGCTTAGTTAAGAATGTGATGTTTTAGTTAACAAAATAGATTATTTAGTTAATAGAATAGATTGATTAGTTAAAAAATTAAATTGCTTAGTCAACAATCCTAATACTCTCAATCAGAAAGTGGGTGAGGAATATGAATTAATTGATTTAATTAATTAATTCCTTTTTGGGGTTTGAATGTGAAAATCCAGTTTGACTATTGCAAACAAAGTTGCATTAGTTTGATTTGATTTTTGATAATTGATTTGAATAGTTTGATTTAATTATTCAAATTTTGGAGGGAAAGTGTTGTAATTAAATTATTATTTAATAATTTAATCAATTTAGAGGAATAAGGTGATTAGTGACGTAATTAAATAATTGGTATTATTTAATCAATCAAGATGAAATAAAGTGGGATTAGGACTTTATTTCAATAAATGTGATTTATTTAATTGGTCAAAATGATGAAACATGAATTAATCAAATAATGTTGTTTTAGTTAATTAATAGCAAAATTAGGGATTTTGGGACTTTATTAAATAAATAAAATTTATTTAATTTGTCTGAAGTGATGAAAAAGTGAATTAATTAAATAATGTTGTTTTATTTAATTGGTAGAGGAATTAGGGTTTTCAGGACCTTATTAAATAAATAAAACTTATTTGATTTGTCTGAAATGTCGAAAAAGTGAATTAATTAAATAATGTTGTATTATTCAATTAATAGAGGAATTAGGGTTTTTGATGTCATTTTGATGTGATGCGATGTGGGAATGTTGTGGTATAATTTTGAGATGATCCGAGACATTAGGAGATAATTCTGAGATGTTCTGGGGTGATTATGAGATGATGTGAGATTATCCGAGTCATAACGAGATGATTTTGAGTTGTTTCAGGGTGATTTTGAGGTGTTTTAAGAAATTATAGGATGATTTTGAGTTATTATGAGGTGTTATGGGATGGTTTTGAGTCATTCTGAGGTGTTAAGGGATGATTCTGAGTCATTTAAAGGCATTTATGGGATGATTTCGAGTCATTTTGAGGTGTTACGAGATAATTTTGAGTCATTCCAAGGCGTTGCAAGATGATTTCGAGTCATTTCTGAGGTGTTACGGGATGATTCTGAGTCATTTTGAGGTGTTATGGGATGATTCTGAGTCATTCTGAGGTGTTACAAGATGATTCTGAGTTGATCAGAGATGATGTTCTATATTGTTTGACATTGTTTGAGGTTGTTCGATGTTGTTTGATGTTGTTCAGTATTGTTTGATTTTGTTCGATGTTGTTCGATTTTGTTTAGTGTTGTTCGATGTTGTTTGATGTGTGTGATAGGTGCCAAGTCAATTTTACATGTCTATAATATTAAGAAAAAGGGGTTACTTTTTAGGCCTTTTTTAGAGGTGGTGAGCAAGCTCACCAACAATCATAAGATGAAATGAAATTTAGTTGTGCATTATGTTTTGGGATGATGGAGGGAAATTAATTATTTAATAATAAAACTTAGCAATGTTAGGTATAAATTAGATTTAATTAAATAACAAAAATATTTAATTAGTTATTGATGTGAAGAAATACAAACTAATTAATTAAATAAAGGAATTACTCAATTAGATAGTAATATGACAATATGATAAATGTGCTAGCTTAATCAAATAAATATAATCTATTTAATTCATAATGGAAGGGGATAATGTGGTTGGGAAAGTGTTAACATGATGAAAGTGTCAATTTTGGATAGTTAGCATTGTGATGAATATTGACATGGTATTAAAATGATATAATAAATGACAGTCAAACATGGTATTAAGAGGGATGGTAAATAGGTAAATTTTAGATGTCTATAATGTGCACCTAGGATAAGCTTACTTAGATAGGTATCTAATTGGGTAGGCTATACTTGCACCATTTGACTTCTACTTTCCTTGTTTGGTCAAGATGTCTTATACATGTGACTACATCTCTTATTCCATATTGGTTAGGCATTCTCATCCTACATATACATAGCTATTACTTTCATATGAGCAAACAATTAATCTAATAGTATGTATTACAACCTTTTGATAAGAAAAATATTATTCTATCAAATTGTTCTTTTGAGCTATTTTGTGATTAAATTAGCTATTAGGATTTTTTTGTCTTGGGTGGATACATTTATGGATAAATATTATATTTTATTCTATAAATAATTTAAAATAATAAATAATACAATAATGAAATATTCATAATTATAAGTAAAAAATACACAAAATTTAGGTTGGCATAGCACTAGAATAAAAAATGTGTAAGAAAATAGAAGGGATAGAAAGGATGTTTGATTCAAAAGCTAAAGAAGTTGGAAAAGAAGATAGAAATATTTTTTGGATTGTCAATTACAAGTTTTAGATACAATATTGTGATAGTAATGTCAAGGATGTAAGCACCTAATATCATGTCCTATCTAGCATGATAGTATCCTATTTTCAATGGTATTTTCCCCTATGTGCACTAGAGTTTTTAACAAGGTTGAGATTGGCATCTACATGTGCACTAGTGTCCTCTCTATTTTTGTGAAAAACTACAAAAACTAAAAAAACCTTTTTTACCTACTCCTTTACCTATAATTCCCAAAGTAGAAAAATAAATGATGCTTGAAGCATATTTTGTGATCTTCTATAACGACCTAACCCTTTGGTAAAATTAAAAAATTCAAGTTTACATCAAAAGAGTAAATAAACATGCTAACAAGTCATTGCAATATAATTTTTCTTTCCTTTATTGATCATATATGAACAAGATATCATATTAAAATTACAATAAAGATTCCATTTCATTACAATAAATTTACAAGTAGAAGTAATGAGAAAAAGTACCAGGAATCCATCCTTTCAAATCTTGGTTCTCCAGTAGCCTGATGAGGAGGAGAAGCATCACTCAGGTGATTTTCTTCCAACCACGAACTTATAATGAGGTCCCTCACACATCTATCATTCGATAGATGGCCCTTCCTTCGATGAAGATATTGGTAGAGTAATCAATATTGTTAACAAACTGAGTATAGTGGTGTGTTCTACATAACTAGAACCTGCGCAATCTAGAAAACTCTCACTCTAGTATGTAATACGGGATCATGGTGAACTGACAGTGTAATCATTGCCCAGTCTAAGAGGATGTCTTGTACATTACACTACTTTGATCAAAGTGTTTCATACAATATTTCTACTGAGGGTCATCTATCACAAACACTATTCAGGATCAATTTGACTTAGGGCTATCTTACACTATGTGTAGGTATTGTCCTTCAATGGGTAAATTTGTCACCCCAGACTAAACTACAACCAACCAATCTGCTAGTAATGAATATTTTTAGCAAGTAAGTACACAAGCCCGCTCCCATGCTTATCCTAGGAGTAACACAAGCTTCCAGAGTTAACCTAATAACTCAACTGGTGTATCTCAAGTGACTCTTGCATTCAAATCAAGCCTAGTATATACTTAACTAAGAAGCACAATCACCTCCTCCTATGGAGTAAATATACAACTTCACATTGCATTTCCATGTTCAAACATATCCAATATATTTTAATACCTATGTTGTACCTCTTACGGTATAGTTGAATTTCTTAGGCAAGTGACTTCTTTGACATACCTAGTATAATTAAATACTTGTGCCAAGCTACTTCTTGACATATCTATTAGGTATTTGTGTCAAACAAACTCTCCTATAATAGAGTACACTAAACACATAATTCAAGCAGTCTATAGGCTTCCATTCCCTTTTCCACAAGACAACATATACACTTCCTATGAACAACAGAAATACAGTTCCAAAAATAATTTACTTCTTAAACATAGACAACAAATACTATCCAAGAGACCATTCACTCCCTATGCACAAATTGCAAATACAATCCAAGAAGTATTTTATGGATAATTGAAGAAGAGATAGAAAAAGAATATCCCGTGCTTGTAATTCACTTTTCCATAGAATGACATTGTCGCAGCCTTCACTTTTCCTTCAATCCAATCTCTTTTAGTACTTCAGATAATTGGCAGTACTCTCTCAAGGCTTCTCTTTTCCTCACACATAAATAGATATTTGAATCTGGTAATTACACAAGTGTAATTAGCAGCAGGCATATGTCTTAGTAAGATACACCTTTCTCAATTGCTCACTTAGAAAGGATGGAAGTTGTATAATAACTTACAGCTGGTAATGTATGATGCACAAATATGCATAAAACAGGGGATTATGATTTTGGTCTAGAATCTCAAGAAATGATGAATTCATACTTAAAATAGAATGTACGCTCAGATAAAATTCGTTATAGAACAAAATGCATAAAGAATGAAGAAATGATTCAACTATATATAGGGCCTCACAACACCATCGAATTCCTTCAAAAGTGGCATGTAATTTGACACCACAGAATGACAATGTGAATTGTTCAATTCCATATGTGGTGAAATTCTACTCACATACTTAGCTTAATCAAGGTGAGTCGACCTTTAGGAATTGACATCAAAAAGGTAGATTAATTCAATCGTCCATGAATATTTTATGTCAATCGACACCTACAGGTTAATTTACCAGATGTGGTGGTTCTCTTAGCACCTATCCCTACTCTTTTTCTTGTTGCATAGTTGAATAAATCTGTATTTACCAACATGCACGTTTTAAAACTGACTTGGTCTAAGTTTAGATGCCTTTCATGGATTTTCCCCTTGTGTTTCCATCAACAGGTGTCACGTGATTCTTCTAGAGCAGTGAATGTCCCAAATACGTGAATGAAGTCTTCAGAAATAATTCGATTTCAAAGTTAAATGATGATTATTCAATAAGTTAGGAAATAAATCGATTTCCCCAAGTTTAAAAGATATGATTTAGAAAAGTTTCGATTCACATAGTCCAAAATATTTCAATTTCCATAGTGGAATAATTTAAATCAAATTAAATATGAAATAACCCGATTCCATAGTTAAATGATAAATATTTCGATAAATAGGAAATAAGTCGATTTCCTATGTTGAGATCAATTTGGAAAATAATTCGATTTTCAAATTGAGAGTTGATAATCAAATCAATGATTTGATTTCTATTATGAGATTAAATACTTTAATTGTACATATATAATTATAGTTTTAAATACATAAAACATATATATATATATATATATATTTAAATACCTAAGTATATATATTTATATGTTTTTAATATAACTATAGTTTTTATATATAATTACACTTACATATATATATCGTGAGCCAGTCAGCATACCCGATATGTATATATAAATTTAAGAGACAATTTAATAATAATGATATTATATATTATATTCGCATATTACCGACGTGTGCATATATATACATATGTATACTTTTGTATATTCCTCTATGTACTTGTATATGTACGTATATCATATCGATGCATTTGTATGGCATATCCATTAGCCAGCTTACGCTTGTATCGATATGTATATACATATATATACATATACAAATGTATATATGTTCACTTTAGATTAATTATGTACATCCATTTACGGTACTATCATAATGACCATATTCTCACAAGAAAAATACACAAATAAACATCACTCACAAAGCATGTAGAAGTAAGTAAGACTCCTATTGCAATCATACAAGATATGGATGACTTACCTTAAACCCACACAAATTGACTCAATTCACTCAATCTAGGGTGTATATGCTCAGGTAGTTTATTTTACCGGTTACCAGACCAAGCTCCTCTCCCGAGTGATACTTCCCCTCCCCCTAGAGAATGAACATTTACCTACAACCACTAGCGCATACCTTGGCAGTCCTTTGTACACAACAATAAGCAACATATATATAAACATCTTTAAAGTTAGAATAACAATACTTTAGTAACCATCTATTCACATATATGTAGTATTTTACCATGAATAACATCAAATGAAACAACATCAAATGAGATAACATATATATTGATAACAAGGCACAAGCATCTCCAAATTTCAAATTACATTCATATTTACCCTATATAGTAATAGTAAATAGTAACCTCACAATTTGGGATGTAACATCTTCCTCTATCAAATCATCAATCTTGATTCAAAAAATTATGTGAATAGATTGTAACTATGCCTATCCCAAAGTGTAGGTGTAGACTGTTGTGGTAATGAAGGTCTATAAATTTTACAATAGGTGAAATCCCTAAATTTCCAAAAAATACCCTAGATCCATATGGAGAGTGTCTAAATTTTAAATTCCTTCCCTTTTTATTTCATACCCCTTTTATAAGCAATTCTAGACCCTATTTGACCATTTGAGAAAAACTAGGAGTTAGGTTTTATGAAAAGTAAATCATTTGTCAAGAAATAACAACGTTGAATTTAAAGGATGCTAGCACATACAATCATAATTGAAGTGCAAGAACACACTGCATTGGCATATTAGATTTTAAAAAAGGCTAAGAATGAATGGGCAATAGGGGATTTGGTGTACATCAAGGGTCATCTTTAGAAGGAAAGTGGTAGTTTAAGAATGATTTGTGCTCTAAGGAATTAAATTATCAAAATTATGCTTATCAAAAGAGTGTGTTAAAGTGAGTTCAAGCCTAATAAAAGGAGAAAAGTACTAAGTATATATTTTTTGACCTTATAGTTATAAAGACTTTCATGATTATATCCTAACACTTTTAGTTCAACTTCAATGAAGCTTTTTTTTACTTGTGTTGGCTTTTAATATTGTGGTTGACAACTAGATTTAAATTTTGCATTTGTCTTTAATCGAAAAATAATTTTGAGTGACTTATATTTCAATCTTGTCCTTTATAATGACCACAAAAAGATATAGCCAACAATCATTTAATAGTTCCATAGTTTTCAATGTATTATGATAGATATCATATGTAAACTCAACTAAATTTAACTATTATACATTTGTGGAGTTGAAAAATTCACCCCCAACACCTTTTCCACATGTTTTGGACTCACTTTGACCATTTGTATTTAGTCCAATAGTCTAATGCTCAAACAATGTATTTATATACAAGTTTTGGCATTCAACTTGAATGTAAGTACCCATTTCCCGATGGTCTAGACCTAACCCTTAACCTAGTTGTTTTCATTCTTTGCTCAAGATTGCTTGAGTTGCCCTAAACATGGTTTAAGACTGTGAGGGTACTCTTGATCCACATTTTACCAAATAAAATTTATTCATGAGCCTAATCCCACTTGACTTTAATAGTCAGTAACAACTAGCTCAAGTGTAAAATATTCAAATTTGAATGCTATAGTCTTATATGAAAGGACATAGATCTAGTTTATTTATCCAATATCTAATCATCTAGATCCATCTATCTATCAATCTAATCATTACATTATTATTACTAGAAAATCTTGAGCTTTGACTACATCAATATTTGCATACATAAGGATAAATTTACACAAGAAATTTTCATTTAGTTTAGTGTCTTTGATCTTGCACAAACATTGTTGAGTTGATACACGGGGTCTAATTGCAATCAAGATAGGTTGTGGATCCCCCCACTTGATACAAGGTCCTATCAAAACTTTTAACAACCACCCAATCCAAGTGCACACAAGAAAATAGATTTATGGAGAGTAGAAAGATATGGTGCAAGACCATTATTGTAGGATTATGGCCGTCAATTTTCATATTAAGGATTAGGGCTACTCATGCAATTATAACCTCTAACAAAACACATATCGAGTTATAATCTATCAAAACTCCATTATTATAGATTTGATAATAGAATTTTGACTTGAATCACAAAACATACATTTCAATAATTAATTTATTATAAGAGTAGAACTAATCACTTATTTCCCCTTTATCAATTTCAATACATATTTCAATACTTTATGTAAAATAGATTATTTTATTAGATTAATTGTGATATTGACTATATAAATATGGACAACTCTACCCTCCTAGTAAACTATATTCAATTCAATAGCCTAAAGACTTTCATCGAGGTGGTTTTCTTTTCAACTTTAAATATGTGCAGTTTAGGAAGATAAGGGCAGTCAAATTTAAATATATTTTTTACTTTTATAGACCCAAAAAAAACGTGGAATCGCAGGTAATGATATGTATATTCCTTTGTGGATCAATCACGTCTAAGCTTATTTTATTCCTTTGTGCACGCTATTTTATATTCATTTATATAAAATTGTTTTGGTTCATTTCAATTAAGATTTATTGGCAACTTATAATAGTTTAATAGGTTTCATTATTGCACTAATAAAATAAATTAGTAGTTGTATTATGTGAGGATGTAGTGATTATGTCAATAGGTAAATTTTAAATTAAGAGGGTTAATATATTAAGTATATATTCGGTTTAATACAGGAATGAGAAGTTAGGGGTTTAAATTAAGTGTGATGATTACAAGAATCAAATATGATAATGTGAAGGCTTTTATAAAAAGTTCAGTTATCATAGGACTTTTATTTATAATAAATTTATTGAAGCTATAGAGGTATACTTCAATTTGGTAGGAATGTAAATACCAATCATCTTTGTAAGATGTGATTAGTTGCATTTTATTTTGAAGAGTTGTGAACAATCAATATATTATAGATGACGGACTTTATTATCACCATAAAATCTAAGACTAATACTTGTAGCTGAAGGAGGTGCAAGGGGCACATCGATAGACAAATATTTTTGAGTTAATATGTTAGAAAACACAATTGATTTTTGCATAGAAAATGCATTATTTTTATTTTTCATATTCTATATATAAAGATATGTAAAGTATGATGCATTAGATTGTTATGTTTTTGTGTACAAATATTATTTTTGTAGGTTTAATATTATTTTGTAGATTAAATTAATAATGATGAGAAACGTATGTCTGAAGGAGCTATTTGAAATTTGATTGTGTATATATTTTTATAATCAATTGGAGGAATATTTTATGACCTTTAATTTTGTTTGGAATAGAAAGTTAACGATACATACACAATATATGAGGATGGCTACTTGTCCAACCATCTTAGATAGAAGGATTCTTGCTCAAAAGGTATATTTTGGGCAAGATCAAGTGGTAGAAGCTTGACAAGAACCACCACATCCCCAATGGATTTCTCAAAATAGTATAACTTTCCTTCCATTTCTAAGCACAATCTTATTATAACAAAAGGAACATCAATGCAATTGATTTAAAGATACATTATAAGTGTGAGATCTATTTGTTATTGTCTTTCAATGTATCGATAACATACTACACTTCAAAGGGCCACCAAAAATATTGAGTAGAAGAGAAATTTCAGTTGCAAATGATATGATTGATCAATGTTAAAGCCCATAAATGTGTAATTTTGAAGTCCTAATATTTTATAAAAGCAACTATAGTGGATTACCGAATAATCATGTTAGTAAATGAATTTATAACTACCTAAAAGCTAATCCAATTTGGGAAACCTAATAGTCTCCAGACCTTGAATGTTTACCAAGTCATCATGAATACCCTTATGTTCCCTTTTTTATACACTCTTACAATTCTCTTTGTCATTTGATAGATGCATTCCAAAAGATTTCACAAATTTGTGATGTTCGAAGGAATTGTATTGTCCATCACCTCTAATGATTTTGAAAATTTAGTACTAGTATATGATTATCCAAAATCAATGTTTCTTTATCCTATCAAATAGAGAAAGTCATAGACTTTTACATAAAATAGTTCTAGTTTATTTGCAATTTGGAGATTTTACTTTCAATGTCAAATAAAATATTTTATATTGTTGATTTTATTTTATTTGTCGAGATTTTATTTTGTTGGCTAGCAAAATGATCATTAATTCATCTTTACAATGCATTGAAGGTTTTAAATGCACATATGCATTTTTGTCCATTTAGTGCTCTCTCCAATTACTGTAGAATATGTTTTATTGCCCAAAATTTGTTTTAAAATATATTTTAATTCATTTAAAGATGAATACAAGTGACCAAACATAATTGAAATATATCAAGTTGTGTAACAAATGACAATGTATACTCTACTGACAAACCAAGGTACTGCGGTTGACCCTTGGAAGAAGATATGGAACCACCATATGATCCCTAAAATTAATTTCTTCTGGTGGACTCCCTATCATAATAGGATTCTTACTCAGGGCAATTTGAGGAAACGAGGATTTTATATCCCCAACAAATGCTTATTATGTAAATGCAGTGAGGAAACTATTAATCACTTACTACTACATTGTTTTTTTGTTGCTAAAGTCTAGGGGTTGGCTTTTGAAAGACTGGGTGTTTCTTGGGCCATGTGTAAGGATATCATATCCTTCATCTTGGTTTGGTGTGGCTCTACGAAGGGATTTGACATGTACGCAACAATTATGATTTTGAGAGGTCGTATTGTGCGATATCTTCTCTTTGGGATTGTTTTATTTCAACATACCCTCCTTAAGACTGCGGTTATGAATTTTGATATGACGTTTCATAATGAGGGAAAGATCCCTTCTAGCGCCTTCGATCCTGCTAGTTTAGCATTGGCTTCTAAATATGCTTATATTGACATTTCTAAATTTTGCCAAGCGACCACCTTGCCTAGTTTTTTGTGCAATTACATTATGGCTAAGAAACCCTGCTCGCCCACCAATTCCCTCTTAGCTTGCCACATTCACCTTAAGATTCACATTAATGAAATTGTTAAGTCTTTGTTTGGTGATCTTTCTTTTCACACGTGTGATCTGCACACTGTCGTGATTATCCAACGATGCAATCTTTGCCTTAATATCCACAATGCAAAGAAAGCATATTGCTTTGTCGGTGTTTCTAACTTTTTATTATTGCACGTTCTCTGGTTTCTTGTGCAGGTTAATATCATAGGTGGTGACCATGTTCGGACCGAGCCTAATGATTGTGGAGATTTTTGTAAGAATCCTTTGATGTGGCATATTTGCGTTGAGGGTGGCCTTGCTCCTCTCATGGAGATTCTTGTGGGCCACGACCCTAACCTATCTGGCCAATTCGCTAATTGTTTAGCCCTTATGAAGTATGTCACACTTGAAGGTAGGTTTAAAACCTACTTTTTCTATCATTTTCCCCTACTGAATCATCTTAGGCATAAAATCCTGCTTATTTTTCCTTTCTTTCTGCTCATGGATTTGGAGAACTCGATTGAAAAATTCAAAGAAATGACCAATCTTAACCTAAATGACATTCTACCTCTACCTCTCCATCAGGGGCTTATCTTGAGACTCCACCATTTTCATTTTTCCTTATGTCCTCCTAGAGCCTTTGCTATCCATATTGAAGAGATTGAACCCCTGGCTATCACAAATATCTCCCCTGCTAAATCTAAAATCCCTTCTAGAAAACCCCACCTAGGTACTATTGAAAACCCCAAACCCAAACAAGTTGTTAAAAAACTTAAGGGCAGTGCGGGTAATGCACATACAAGTGTCGCAACTAGCCTGTGTGAACTCAAGGCCAGCCCGACCAAGTTTGCTTACAGAGCCACCACAATGAGAAAAGGAAAAGATGATAAAAAAAGGTTTGTTGGAGCCAATGGTGAAAGAGGGAAAAGGGAAGAATATTATGGGGAAAGATTCTAAAGGTGACACAGTCATGGATACCATGATCATGACTGGAGAGGAGACTACCATCCGAAGGTCTGGGAGATTGTCGATTAAAAAACAAAAAAAGGCAGATTATTGAGGACTCAGAGGAGGAGTAGACAAACAACAAGGATTATAAGGAAAAGGAGACCAAGGAGGAAGAGGGAGAAAATGTGGAAGGGCCCCATTCTACCCAGGATAATAGCAAAGCCCCAAAAGAGACTTCGGCCTCTCAGTCTTCGCACCCTCTGGCAGCTGAGCATGGCGAGGTCTTGAGGACCATAGATGATGGTGAGGAGCTTCGTGCCCTGAAAAAGAAGATGGACACACTTGACAAAAGATTCAGAGGCCTGACCCGCTTCACGATGAAGTTGGGTCATTTCGTGACTAGCACCCTATCCACGGTGATCAAAGAGAAGATGGAGGGCAATAATTCCTAGGAGAATCAAGATTGGGCCAGGGATGACGCTATGGGCCTCCTGTTCAAAAACTGGGACAATGTCAGTTAGTTGCTACCCAGGCCTATGTTTTGTGTCTCTACTGCCTGTTTGTGGTCGTTGTGTTGTTATTGTGTTGTTTTTGTTCTTTTTTTGACTTTCAGTTAGTTTTATGGACTTGTTCTTTTTTGGCCCTTGAGGATCATTGTGTAGGGTACAACACCCTGTAAATGCTTCTTACATTTTCAAAAACAATGTCTACTTTCATATATGCTTTAATTTTTCATACCTCTAGCATAATTATATCAATTGCATTTTTTCTCTTATGGTAACATAGAAATACACACTTGTCTCAATAAAAAATATTTAGTTTTATCTCCCCCTTGTCTATACAATGCTTAGATGATTAGAATAGTCGAGTAAATTTATGCAAAAAAAAATACAATTCACTATATTCATAAGTAATGTATTAATAAAATAGTTTACAAGTAGTATTGTTAAATAATGCTTTATGAAAATTACTTCAATCTCTCGCCTAAATTTCAATAATTATCTTAATAGACAAATAAAATGGAAACATCTTAGGTGAGAATCTAGATAAGGAAAACATAAATTTCACTACTTTAAATATGACGTAAAATAGACTTGACTCTAGTATGCTAGTATACTCTCTTAATAGTATGAAAAAAGTCACCATTTTGGCTCATTTTCAAGGGAATTTTATTGAGTATTGTGGATGCCAACATATTCCCTTAATAGTGTGAAAGTGCAATTTTACAATTATTGTGAAATCTATTTCTTAGAAAAGAAACACCCTTAAAAGTTGTTGGAGACCATCTACTTTACATCTACATATGCATGTGGATGCAACAAGTGTTTTCAAATCATGAACACTAAATTCATCTTCATATATTTCAATGTCATTTGATGTTTACCGTTGGTTAGGTGTTAGGAGTTGACTCACTGTTGGTTTTTCTAAAGAATTACTCTTGGATTAAATCCTCAAGGCATCCACCTTGTTTCTAAGCATCCTATTTTAACAAGGAAATATGTCATAGTTAGATTTTAATGGGTTTAATAACTCATTTTGGAGCTTCAATAATCACTTAATAATATGTTTCGGGATACAATCTTGATAACAACATGTTTTGAAGCAACAACTTCAAGGATGTTGAGCCCAAGATGAACAATTTTACATGGAACACTAGGAGAATGGGTGATATATTAATTACAAATATATTACAAATCTTTGTTTGAGGACCAATGACTTGGTAAATGAATCAAGGGTCCTCATGGTAAACATAATCTAGAATAGTTAAATTTACAAATTTGTGGCTACTAATTGAAAACCTATTTTGTGTCTTTGTTACATTGTTCCTACAAAATATACTTCGACCATAATAAATCCTTTCTTAACTTTTGTGTTTCTCAACTGTCTTCCTTTTCACACTTTTTAGCATGTAAAAGCAGGCTTTTGGAAGTAAATTTTAGTTGAAAGTTCCCCATTGAATTCATAGATCTAAAATCACAAATTAAATGACTGGAGCCCTAAAAAAATAGATTCTTGTTGTACCACAAGCCTTTAATTTGCAAACACACAAAGCCTCCAATTAATTGATAAATACAAAACTATGCTAGAATGATATAAAACACATAAATAATTTGTCTGAATGCATATAGATTCCCTAAAAAATTAGTAAATAAAACCATGGACTTTGACTTACCTCAAGATTCTACACAAATTATATTGTGCTATCAATGATTTTGATGAGAAAAAATGGGTAGATTTTGCATGAAAAATATTATGAAACCCTACCAAAGCATAAATTTATTTAAATGAGTTGAACCAAATTTCCAATCTCCCTATTGTTTCTTCTTTAATCTATTTATAACAAGTGAAATGTAAACCTAAAAAAATTGAGGTTTTAGAGCGGCTCAATTCTTGAGCTAGAGATAGTATTTTTGTAGCATTTCAAATGAAAATATTGGTTGCAAGTTTAAATTTTATTTTATCATTGGCTTGGAAACCAAATTTTATTTAGAGATCCAATTTCATTTGATATGAATGTATTTACTATAGGTTTTCCCAGCATCTAAGTCTTGTTTTGTGGCAAAGTTTTCTAGACAATGGGCAACTTTTGTAGCATGAGACAACATCCTGACTAAAAGCTCACACTAAATGTAGCCTATCAGCTAATAAACTCACTAAAGCTAATGTCCATCTTGCATATGGTTCCACTTATAAATTAGGTAATATTGTTGATGCTCATTCTACAACTTGTCTATTAGATATTGATCTCATTAAGACTGCATAAAATGGTTTAAGGTGTATTGGATGTTGACCTTACTAAGAGTACCTAAAATGATTATTATTCATTGTTTTACCCAACATGCTCCCATCATTAGAATAGCATTAACCACATGGCTTAATTTAAGTTGTTTGCCCGAAATAAATAAAGTAAATTTCATTACCCTTTTTGCATAGGTTCTATTGCAACAATTTAAGTGTTTAAAGTCATAAAAATAAAACCAATGTAAAAACTAATAGCATCTCATCACACAAACCTAAGTTAAATTATAAATAAAAAGTAAGGAAGATGAATAATAAATAAAAATTAAAGGATGAAAGGTATAGAGTTAGTTGTCCTTTATTTATGCACCAAGGTATTGTATCCAAATTAACAACTTCAACACAAAGACAATTTAAGTGGTTTAAAAAAATTAACAACTAAAAAATAATGAGAACATTTCAAACTCAATACTTTCCCATATATCTTAGAATACATTTTATTTTCATCAAGTAAATATATAATGGTAAGATTCACATTTAAGTCACCCTGAAATAAAGACTAATATATGACATCACACCTTCATATAAGATAAATACTTTACAATTTCAATAACTTGGAAATTATAATTAAAATATATTTCACAAACCATTGTTAAAATATATTTCATTTCAATTTTTGTAATTTACTTTTTAATTCAACAATTATTGTACTTTAAAATTATTTAATAATAATGAGGAACTGCAATGCATAAGACTAAACTTAAGAGCCGTTAAATAATTATAAAGACACAAATAGAATTTGAAAGAAACTTTAAGAAAATGAATATAATATATTTTATAGCTCGCACAAATTTACACCATAAATTATTTTCAAAGATGCCCTTCCAAACTATAAGGCGCATCTCATTCTTAAAAAAGTACCAAAGTAAATCTTTTAAATTACAAACTATGATTCTTATGAATATTATAGCTAAATGTGGGGCCAATAAAATTAGGTATTGATTCTTCCCCTCCAAGTCCATATAACTCAATTCACAATAAAGGAATGGCATAATTAAATGTTCTAAAATGTTGGTGAAATTTTTGTTTTTCTATAGTAGATGTAAGTGTTTTCATAGCATAAATAGATGCAATCACAAAAGAAGCTTTGTGTTTCGTTCACATCAATTTGCAAAGAGAAGATAATTAGTTGTCACATCATACACATGACATAACATTAATACATGGTTAGATAATGTGAGGGCATGTCATAAATTAATAACATAGTTTGATGTAAAGCATGGAGGTTAGTCAAGCACCACCCATATTGCTAACTTTCTTGACCAACAAAACCTACAAGAATGAGAAAGAACAATTTTTTTTAATGTCAAACATGAACTTATTGGCTCCTCCTTGATTTGGAAACAAGACTTGTTCAAGGGGTTGAGACTTAGGAATGAAGGAATTACCCTTAGATGATCTAAAATAAGAATTTTATTTTCAAGATGCTATGACTTGGGCTCTCTTGTTGATGGCTCGGTTTTATTTTTCCCCTTGTCCTTGTGACAAAAAGGGGAGAATTATGAGCTCTTGGTTTTGGTTCATTTTTTCAGTTTGATGGCTCAATTTTTGACATCAAGGACAAATACCAAAAGAGAAGTTCAACAAACTCCCCCTTTGATCTTGATGGCAAAAATTGAGCCATCAAACCAAAAAATTGAACCAGAACCAAGAGCTCATAATTCTCCCCCTTTTTGTCACAAGGACAAAGGGAAAAAATAATGAAATACCAAGAAGCTGAATAGAAAATAACTGCAAAAATAGCAATGGAGAAAAAAATATAAAACCATATGAAGCAACAATAAGCTTCTAAGAAAGCTAACAAGCTCCCCCTAACACCAAGATAGAGTATTAAGAGAGCAGAGATTGAGAGACAACTCCCAATCTAGACCGAAGTCTTTCAAATACCTCTTTAGCCAAAGGCTTAGTGAAGATGCCAGCTAATTGTAATTGTGTAGGAACATATTGCACATAAACCTCATTAGCCAACACCTTTTCATGAAGAAAGTGATATTTAATAGCAATGTGTTTAGTGCGAGAGTGCATAACAGGATTTTTGGAAATATTAATCGCACTAGTATTATCACACATAATAGAAACAGGTTTAGGAACTTCAATACCCATGTCAAATAGAGTTTGTGACATCCAAATTACTTGAGTACAACAAGAGGTGGAAGCAATATATTCTACTTCAGAAGTGGAGAGTGAAACAAATTCTTGTTTTTTGTTGTGCCATGCCACTAATCGATCACCAAGAAAGAAAGCAGCACCACCGGTGCTTTTCCTATCATCCAGACAACAAGCCCAGTCAACATCAGTATATGCAATTAATGAAAAATCATTGCTTCTAGGATACTAGAGTCCATAATCAAGAGTGCCCTGAACATATTTAAGAATCCTCCTAACAACATTAATATGAGATTCCTTAGGAGATGACTGAAATCTTGCGACCATGCAAATTGCCTGCATTATGTCAGGTCTAGAGGTTGTTAGATATAACAAGCTATCAATCATTGACCTATAGTTAATTGGATTTACAGTAGGAGAATCATCAACCTTGTTGAGTTTGCATCTGATAACCATTGCAGTGCTAAATGGATGGCATTCATCCATTTGAAATTTCTTTAGCATCTCTCTTGCATACTTTGTTTGAGAGAGAAAAATACCAGTTTCAAGTTGAGAAATTTGAAGACCTGAGAAGAAAGTTAATTCTCCCAACATTGACATTTCAAACTCAGATTCCATAATCTAAGAGAATATTTTACTCAAAGCAGTATTGTTGCAGCCAAAGATAGTATCATCAACATAGATTTCAACAACCAGAATATCAGAACCTTCAATCTTAACATAAAGATTGCTATCTACACCTCCTCTAATAAAACCTTTTGAAATCAAATGATTATCTAGTCTAGAGAACCAAGCTCTAGGAGCTTGTTTTAGGCCATATAGAGCCTTTTTCAGCCTGTAAACATGATTAGGCTTGTTTTTGCAAATGAATCCACTATTCTCTATAAACTTCTTCATCCAAATAACCATTCAGAAAAGTAGTTTTGACATCGATTTGATATATAGTAAAGTTCTTGAAAATAGAATAAGCCAAGAATATTCTAATAGATTCAAGTCTAGCTACAGGTGCAAAGGTTTCACCAAAGTCAATACCTTCTTGTTGAGCATATCCTTTGCAGACATATCTAGCCTTGTTGCGAACAACATGGCCATTTTCATCATGTTTGTTTCTGAATATCCATTTTCCCCCTATGACATTTTTGTCATCTGGTCTTGGGACTAACTCCCAAGTATGATTTTTCTCAATTTGATCAATTTATTCCTACATTGCATTAAGCCAACATTCATTAGTTAGAGCATCATCAAATTTTTTTGGCTCAAACTATTTAAACAAACAGAAAGCAGTAAGCTCAACTATGTGAGCTTTTTCATCAGATTTAATAGTTCTTCTTCTTGTTTGAATTCCTGCAAATTTATCTCCAATAATTAGATCTTTAGGATGGTTTCTAGCAAGAGATTTTCAAGGGGTTTTTGTTACACATTTTTCAAGACTTGTTTCAACATTTTTAGAATTTGCTTCAGCTAGTTTAGGACTTGTTGATTCTACTTCAGGCTTTGTTGTTTCAAATCCTTCTGAATTTATTTCAAGTTCAAATTCTTCTTCCTCATCATCCTGCATAGTTTCAACATCTAAAAGCATATTCAATAATCTTATTCAGCCTATTATTAAAGCATTTATAGTCTTTGCTATGAGTGGAGTATCTTAAAAAGTTACCTTCATCAAACTTAGATTGAAAGCTGCCTAAATTATCATCTCTCTTGATAAAACACTTACAACCAAAAATTTTGAAGTATTTAATTGAGGCAGAACAGTTCATATGGAGTGAAATTGGATTTCATTCTGATTTGTACTCAGTTCAAGATGTAAAAATTTGTATGAATAGCTTCTTTCCAGTACATGTTTGGCAGTTTTGCTTCATCCAACATAGTCCTTGCCATCTCTTTTATTGTTTTGTTCTTTCTCTCAACAACCCCATTTTGTTGAGGTTTTCTAGCAGCAACATATTGTCTTTTTATGCCATGTCTTTCACAATAGTCAATGAATTCTTGTGAGGTGAATTCACCACCTTTGTCAGATCTCAAACATTTCAATTTTGAATTTGACTCCCTTTCAACCATTTTTCTAAAGACTTTAAAATGTTCAAAAGCTTCAAATTTATTCCTAAGAAAAGTAACCCATACCATACGAGAGTAATCATCAATAAATAACATAAAATATTTCTCACCATTGATAGATCTGGTCCTTGTAGGACCACATAAATCTGTATGAACAAGTTGTAGAGGCCTAGTAGAAGAATGTTGTTTAGATTTAAAGCTCACCTTTGTTTGCTTGCCTTTGAGACATTCTTTATAGATTGCATTTTCAAGTTTTCTTAAGACAGGCAAACCTCTTACATTCTGGTTTTTGTTGATCCTAACCATATTTTTAAAGTTAATGTGACCTAGTCTCTTGTGCCACAACCAAATTTCTTCAACTTGATTCATTAAACACATGCCCTGATTACTTTCATTACCAGATGTGTCAAGAAGATTGTAAACATTTCCCTTAGTCCTTCTTCCAGCAGCAATAGCCTTTCCAAGCTTTTTTTAATCTCACATCTTTGTGAAGTGAATAAAACATGATAGCCACTATCACAAATTTGAATGACACTTAGAATATTGTGTTTTAGGCCTTCTACGTAATACACATTATAGATAGGAGTGTCCTCATTCAGAAGAAGTGAACCTCTACCCTTAATTTGTATACCAGAATTGTCTCCAAACTTCACATATCCACCTACATAATCTTCAAGATTTGTGAATTTTTCTTTGTCACCAGTCATATGGTTTGAACAACCACTGTCCATGACCCATAAGTCATTTTTCTTTGAATGAAAATTTGTTTGAACTAACATAGTTTGCTCTATTTTTTTGAAATTTTTAGGTTTAAAAACCTTTTTGGTTTTTTGTTGTTTAAATTGCAGATCAGCTTTGCACTGCTTAGTAGAATGACCCACAATATTGAATTTAAAGCATCTGATTTGTCTAGAAAAACCAAGGTGTTGCTTATGACCAAATCTAGGTGTTCTAGGATTCATAAACCTGCAAGAGCTCACTTTGTGGCCAAATCTTTTGCAGAAATAACAGTAGTTGTAAAAGAAAGGGTTGAGATTATATAATGTTATGTTATTCCTAAAAGAATAAACATGATTCTTATCAGAATCAAGATGATTAGATTCAGAAAATTTGTTTGCAAAAATATCATTTTTCTTTGCACCACCATTTGAACATTCACCCTTCATGAACCCAATACCAGTTTTTTCGTTGTTAAATTTTTGCTTACTGAGCATGTCATTCAGTTTTAGAGTACTCAAATACTTCTCAATAGTCTTCCTAAGATCAACAATTTCATGTTCAAGTTTTTGAATTTCTTGATCTTTATGATTTAAACCAATACAAAGACAATTCTCAACTCTCTTGGCTTCTTCAAGTTGAGTCTTCAAGGAGACTATTTCTTGATTTGTGAGTTGCTCTTGAGCACGATCTTGAGCAGAATTTTGTTCTTGAGAAAACATTTGTTTTTTGAGTTTTCTTAGCTCTTTTAAAGCACATTTCAATTCACCTTCTAGATCTACTTTGCCATCTTCAACATCAGTTTTGTTAGTATCTTCTTGTTGAATGATTTCAGCCATGAATAAGTTTTCATCTTCTTCATCTAAAGAATCTTCAGATTTAGTGTCTGTTTCATTTTTGCTGAACAAACTCTTCTTCTTTTTCAAGTTGAATTTTTGTTTAGGTCTATAGGCCTTTTTCTCAAGAATTTTTTTAGATTTCTCATTGTCACTATTCAGATCACCATAGGGGCACTTTGTAGCAAAGTGGCCTATTTTTCCAAAGTTAAAACATTTGAAGGGAAGTTTTCCTTATATTTTCCAGATCCCTTTTTGAGCTTTCTAACAAAGTGGGATTCTTTAGAATTAGAAAATTATGATTCAGTAGCCTCATCTTTTTCTTTCCTCTTAGTATTAAAGTCAGTTTCTTTTGCAGAGGAATTTTTTTTACTAATTCTCATTTCATAGGCAATCAGAGTGCCTTGTAGACTGTCTAGGGTAAGCTGGTCAAAGTGTTTCTTCTCTTCTAGAGTAGAGACCTTAGCTTCAAATTTAGTTGGTAAGGTTCTGATGACCTTAGTTACAACATTGAATTCTTTTACTTCTCCTAGACCTTTCATAGCATTGGCAGTTTCATCAACTCTCAAGAAGTAATCAACTACTTTTTCATTGTCCCTCATTTTTATTTCTTCAAATTGGTGTTTTAGAGCGAGTACCTTTGACTGTTTAACTTTTTCATTTCCTTGGTAAATAGTTTCAAGTTTAATTTAAATATCCCTAGCAGAGTTTCAATGCATGACTTTGATAAAGACATCTTTAGTCAAAGCACACAGGAGAGCATGTTTTGCTCTTGCATTAGTTCCATATCTTTTCTTTTCATCAGAAGTTGTGGGAAATGTAGTTGGTATAGTGTACCCAGTTAACACTATGCTCCACACATCAAGATCAATAGACTTTAGATAAGTCTCCATTTTGATTTTCTAGAATACATAATCAGTTCCATCAAATAATGGAGCTCTAGTCATAGATGTGCCTTCATGAGCTTGAGACATTTTGAATAGACTCCAAGGCTAGAATCAATCATAGGTTGGATAGACCTATCAGAGGGCCCTACGTTCTGATACCAATTGTTGGAGTGAAAAAGACACTGAGAGGTGGGGGGTGAATCAGTGTCATGAACTGATTTGACAAATTTGCAAAAACATAAATAAGACATATTTATTCTTTCATTTATCAATGATTAACTCATCCATATATTGAATGCAATCACATATAATTGAAATGAGAAGTATGAAAGTGAAACATAGCATAACAAAGCATTCGCACAATATATTAGTGGAACCATAGATAAGAAAAGTGACACAAGATATGTCGAGTGGAAAACCCTCTTGGGGTAGAAAAACCACTCCTAAACTATTGCCTTTCTAGGCTTATATTTTAAAAACCACTTTTAACAATGCCTTATAGGCTGATTTCTGAGCACCAACCCCTCATTTTGAAACACCAATTTCAAGGAGCACTAACTCCTCTATTTACTGAAAAATACAATGATATAGAGGGTCTCTTTGTTTCTCTCTTTTCTCACAAGTGCCTCTTAACAAACAATACCTACAATCCTCAAAGTTCAAGAATGAACTTCCAGAATTCTAGCCATTATCTCATATTGAGACAGCTTGTTATTGAACTTATATTTTAGATTATCAATCTCAAAATCAAAACATGTCTTCCTATGTAGATAATACAATAGCTGTGATTTTCTCACTGTTTTTCTCAGTCATTTTTCATAGTTCAAAAACAGTTATTTTTCCTTCTTTTTTTTTCTTACAAATGTATCTTGATTTTATTTTTTTTAAAATTACAACCAAAAATATATATTTCTCTTTTCAAAACAAATGAGGTAATTTTTAATGTTCCCCAACTTATGTCAAATCTTTTGCCAGATATTACAGTGATTCGAAGAAGTATTCAAAATAGAAGATTGCTTCTGACAGAATGGTCAAGGAAAATTTATTTTGAGAAAGAAGACTCTAAACCATGTCCACTCAAGGGGCTTGCATAGTCAATACTATCTGAAAAAGAAACAATATAATGCATGCACCATTAAAATATCTTTGAATACCATTGCAACAAAATGTAACCGAACCCTCATGATTGTACACCCAGTGACCAAGAGCAAATACCACATAATCCATGAAGAAGAATGATATAATTTTCAGAATGCATGATTACCCACTAACTGAAAAACACAACCCTTCACAACAGAACCAAAAATAGAAATGATATTCTATTAGGGTATCAAATTCACTTTAGGTAACCTAAATCTTGTCATCTTTGCATGAAGACCAATCAAGCATTTTTAATTTCGAAACAAAGAGTAGTAGTTTCCTTATGGTTTTAAACTAAAATCTTTCTTCAAAAATGGAATGATAATACCTGTTTGAGTTTGAAATGTTGCAACTAAAAAATACCAAATGAGTTTGAAAAAGAACTTAGCTAGAGAAAAAAATTGAACCTTCTTCCATGCTCGTTCCATCCTTACCAACTTTGTCATAGCTCTCACATAAGGTAGAGTAACGTTTGTCAAATTGAATGCAACAAGAGAGAAAAAATAGAGTAACGACTATGACTCAACACCCATGGCGGCGATAGAGATGCTAGGGTTTCAAACCCACAAGCTTGTGAAACACAACAAGAATGCCCTAAATTTCCTTTGCAAAGCAATCGATGATTTTTCCAAATCATAATGCCATTTCAAGTCCGTGACTACATTCATTTTGACTTAATCAAATTCATCCATGAAAAAGATCGACATCATAATTAAAAAAATTACCATGTAATTTCCTTGTCTTTCCAGCATGTCGATTACCTTAACAACCAAGGCATTATTACTAAGGTTCGATCTTAGTCACTTTCCAAGTCACTTAACAATTATTTCCTCAAACCTGATGTCGGCCTTAAGGCCTAATGAAATATCAATAATAAGACCCGATACATTTAAGACTTTTATTCAAAGCCTTTTGCTATGTTATAAAGCCCAATTTCATGCTAAGAGAGGTTCAATTTATTGACCTTTCCATGATAACCATACAAGGCCCGATACAAGTATGAATCCCTTTAAATTCATTTGCTAATATATGTAAGCCAAAATAATGCACCAAATCAGCATTACAAAAATTTCCATGATATTGCCATGTTAATACCCTTTCCTAAAGAAGATGCCAATTGATATCAACTTATCATATTCCCATGCAAATAATATCAAATGTTTAAGGAAACCTGATAGGGTTTTCTTAATATTAAATGCCAACTCCAAATATGATTCCAAAAACCAAGTTGTCTATAAGCATTACCTGTATGAGGCTGAAAAGAAAACACAACTACGATGTTGTTCAAAACCTTATCAACGCCATGCAACCACAAAAATATGAACATGCCAATACCATATAAACCTGTAGATCACCTTAGCACAGTATAGATCAAAAATGTCAAACCTGTCAAACTAGAATTATACCACTTGAACATAGAATCATAATCCTATAAACAAGATGCCTTGTAATCTACACATGTATTCAAGAGATCAGTACCATAAAAAACATCATCACAAAGCCGAAGTCAGATCTAAGTATGCCGAGAAAAAATATAAACAAGAGTGCCAACCATCTGAAAGTTAAAACTGTGCAACTGATAATCAATCACCAAGATGCCAATCTGAAACATAATTTTGACATCAAGGACAAATACCAAAAGAGAAGTTCTACACTCTCTATCATGTCATCAATCTCTTTTAATTAGTATTGAGTGTTGCTCTTGTTAAGTTTTAATTTTTTTTGCCCCTTGTCCTTTGCACTCTAAATCTAAAAGTTAATGGGTCCTTATTATTTATCCCTTTATAGCTGCTTTTTTTCTTATATGATATTTTAAATTCAAACCTTCTTGATAATTTTGTTTCCTTAATCTAAATTTTGTGTTAAACTATAAGTCAATATATTTGACAATATTAAAAATAAAACAATAATATTTTCTATAATAAATTTAAGTTGTTAGATGGAGGGAAATGAAAGATGAAGAAAATCTTAATTTGTTGTTCGTTTGTATTATAATTCATGTTGTTTTTCACATTCATGTCTATATCATGATCATTCTACTTAAATATCACTTTATAATCGCCAAATAGTCAATAACAATTTTACACCTCATTCCCACCAAAAAAGGGTAAATAGTTATTCTCGGTTTTTGGTCAAAATTTATCTTTGACCATTGAATTGGGTGATGATTAAAAATAACTAGATGTCATAATTGTACACATGTCCAAATTTACCCATTAATATTAGATCAAACATCCCATTTATGACATAATTAGATGAGGTGTTGGATAAGATGATTGAAATTATAAACATATAAGGTATAGATCAATCCCAAACACTTGTTAAAGGTATAGAATAATTTGTCTAGTTTTCTAACCCAAATATTCTATAATATTTAGATTTTATTGTTGTTGTTTGTATGCATGTCATTTCCCATTTTAGATGTATTTTTAAAAATATATACTAAATTAGTTTCAATGATAAAAATTATGTCATGCAACTATTTAAATTATTAGAAAACCACTAAGGTTGCACTTGAGGTGGCACATCTTTAGGTGCTTTTAGATCATCAAGGAAATGCCTCATGCACTATTCCTAGACTCCATTTAGACTCCATTTGACTCTTGCCTAGATATATAATTTAATTATCCAACTCATGGGCATCATGAGGGATGAAGCCAATCTTCTTGTGGTGAAGAGGGTGCACATTCATGTGCTTTTCAACCTCCTACAAGAAGATATAGGAACTAGTATCAAAGAGGATGGTCTCAATTTACTCACCACATCTCTACTTCTCCCTAAGCTCCCAACCATGTGTTTTGTGGTTGGATAGACACCTACAAATTCCTTGACCTTGCTCTTGTTATATCACATGCTCATGACCCTTAACTTCCTAATGAAGGAATACAATATGATGATGGTAATGATGGTTGGGAACCTCCCATTAACACTTCAAACCTTGTTGATGTATGGGGTAATTAAACGATTAGGACCCCCTCCTCCTACTAGTGCATTAGTTCTTGTCATGTAGCAACCTATTTTTATGTTTTGTTATGAGTTTTCTCCTATTTAGACTTTAGGGATGTCACTTCTTCCACCCACCCTTTTTTTGTGAATATGTGATCTTATTCTATAGATAGTGATAAAGATACTCATTCATAATAAAAAAATAAAAAATAAGTTGAAAGGGAAAGGATAGGTCAACATATTGGTAGACTAGAAAAATGTAGGTAGAGTGAGCTTAGATTGTCTGATGATTTAGGTATATTGATGAATCTTTGATCATTTATAAATGAATTTATTTTTAAAAACAATCATGAGTCGATACCATTAACAGGATACTATTAGATTGTCCAACAATTCCTATTAGCTATTTCACTAGTAATGAGCCTATTGCCTAATTCTGCTAAATTTTTTAATAATGGTTATAAATACTTCTCTATTTTGAAGGTATGAGATTTATTTGATGAACATTTATTTTTAAATGTTAAATGTTGAAAGTGCATTTCTTACATTTTTATTTTCACTTTAGTTTTATTTTGATAAGGTTATTTTTAATGTAGTGATTAGTGTATAAGTGATATATGTTAGTATAAAAATTACTATATACTTGAAGTATAACTTATCTTTATTTATGCATATTCTTACGATCAATTTTAGTTCACTTCATTTATTATTTTCTTGAGGTCAATTTTTTTTATTTGGTAAACTCAAGCTTTTAGCCTAGTCTAAGCCTAGATAGACCATTTACAACAGGATCTCTTCCCAATGGATTTATCATTGAAACCACTATTAAGGGGTGTTATTTCTTAATAGATTATTATTGGTATGTGGCAACTGATCATGTTTGGTTTAATATTTTTGTGACTTTGACAGTCGTGTTTTCCCCCCCAAATTAAATTACAGGGGAGTGCAAGGCGGCAACACCCCTCTTGCAAGGTTCAAGGGGCCATCCCCCCAATGGGGGCTCAAGGGTAGAGCCCACGATGGAGGTTTGGGAATAATGCTCCGAGCCAAGGGCTCATGGGTGGCATCCTCAAAGAAAAAATTGCTCATTTTTAATAAAGTAGTTTTTGTTATTATTTTTTCTTATAAAATTATTTTATAATTGCCAAAAATGGGCTTATTCTTGGTTGTGAATGTGAAAGGTGAAGAGTCAAGGGCATGAGTACTTGAAGGAGTATGCAAAGACATATTATGTTGTGGGTATATGAGAGTGAATGCAATTTTTTTAACTTAGTGTCTTTTTTTGGATGATAAAATTAGTGGACAATTGCTTCTGTGGATGTAACCCACATTGGGTGAAGCACATTAATCTCTATGTTTAATATTTTATTTTTCATATTATGTTATTTTCATCGTAATTGATGTTATTTAAATTGCTTCAGACTTGCCTACAAATTTCCTAACAATTATCACTTTGTTCAAACCCATGAGATCAATAGACCGATGAAGACCCACAACCTACAAGCACAACATCCCAGCAAAGACACAAATCGTGTAAGCATATTGGCCCAATGGAGGCACATGAATTTCAAGCTTAATGACCCAATAGGGATTTGAACCTTGGTGGCCAGCATAAAATATTGTGACTTGACTACCACACAACACCCTTATCAACAAGGTCAAATTTATGGATTACATAACTAATATACCTCAATTTTATAATTTGTGTGAACGGCTCGTGAAATTCAAATTTAAATTTAAACTTTGAACCTAATTTATATCCCTCCAACTAGTTGTTAAGTTTCAAATTAAAGAATGAAGTCTGTTAAATTGTATGGTAAGGTGTTATATTTAAGGACGAGTCCTAATTCATTTCAAACCATCAAAACATTTATATGAAAGTAGCATATAGCATCACCATTACATCATCAACTTACATCAACATTCTTGGAATTTTTTTGCATACTTTCTTTTTATCTTCAGTCATTATTTTGTATCATTGAGTTGGTGATGCTCGTTTGACCAAGAGAATATTCCTTGTCTAAAAGCTCCTAAATAATGTCTATTAACATTGTCCCTTTAAAACAAGGATCAAAGATCAAGGAAAATAGGCTCCAAATTCAATATGTAATGAAGTTCAAAACCACATGCACATTAGTTTAGATTTATAGGGAAAAGGCCAAAACCAATCCCTTTTTTTGGATAAATTTTTGATACACCTAAGGAGTATTCCCAACTAAAAGTAATTTTTGGTTGAAAATGTGTTCTTAGTTAGATTCATTTTAGCTAAGAATAGATCTAGGCCACAAGTTTTCCTTGTCATTTCCATTTATCAAAGTTCTTATCCACATGGATTATTTTAGATTCACTTGTAGGTTCAAATGTGAATTTGTAGATATTAGTTCTATATCTATAGAAGTGAACCAAAGTGAAAACACATGAAATTTACTAATTCAAAAGTGTGTATGGCATCACATGGGGTCTTGATTTTTTTTCAAATCAATTGGCACCATTGAAAATAGTGAATTTGCATAAAATTTCTAAGTGCCTTATTTATTTTTTGAGCATTTACTATAGTAGTTGTTAGTCTCAACCTCTTTATGTGCCTAGTGAATTATCTCATTATATATTTCCACTTATTTAACCTAGATATTTATAGATAAGTGAAAAGAAACAACACATGGAAAATCATCTAAGCTAGTTCTTTCAAAGCATACAACATATTAGGCATCTCTACATCACATTTATATAATTAGAGACACAATTAATGGTGACATCAATAGTTCCATGGGCATATATTATAATGGTACATTTTCTAAGTATATTAGCATAGCCTTACATGATGGTGATGAGTTCATTGGTTAAATTTCTTTCCTATTAAATAAAACAAAATATAAAATAAATTAAATGAGAATCATACAAGCATAGATTTTACACATTACACAAGATATACATGGGGAAAACCCTTTCAGGTAAAAAATCCCATAAAACGTCATTTTATTAAAACACTTATAAAAATAGTCTATTAAAAATAGACTGAACTTAGGGACAATTGACTACATACTTCCAAATGGCCAATACTACCTCCTATACATAGTGATATAATTCATTATAAATATCCAAATTCACACACTCTCAAATGAGAGAGAGCCTCCTTAACTATAGGAGAAAGGGTGTAAAAATACCTTAAGAGGTATTAGTAATGCCTATTCAAAGAAATTATTCATAAATAATTAATATTCTAATAGTTAATAGATTATTAATTATTAAATGGTATATGATTTATAACATAAGGTTTTATAACCTTATATTAGAACAATATAACAAATTATAAGGGTATGACCCCTAGTAATAGTATGTTCTAACATGAGGGATGGTAGGAATTGCATGTGTATTACAAAAAGTGTTAGGAGAAACAATGAAGAAGAGGTTGCATGGGATTGTGAGTGAATGGATCTCAAAGTAGTAGGTAAAGGAAAGGAAATTTGTTAAGAAGAATTATGGAATGGAGTTTTATCAATGGAATTAAGTTAAAGAAGGAGAGAGTGGAATAAAGGGGGGAAGAGGAGAAGGCAGTGGAAGATGCTTGGGAATAAGGAGGGGAATTTTTTATAAGTTGTTTGATGTCCTTGAGATGCCATACCATAAGTGGTAGATACCAATTTAGTATAGAGGAAATCAATAATGGAGGAGGGATTGGTCTCATCCTCGAGATTCCTTACATCATCACAAATAAGATGTAACTTGTGGGAGATAATTTTCCATTTTAGTTATTCTATTTTCTTAAAATTTACATTACAATTGCAATTATACTCAAGCTTCCCTACATCATCACAAAGAAGATGAAACTTGTGGGAGGAAATTTTTATTTTTATTTATTCTATTTTCTTAAAGTATACATCAAAATTGAAATTATCCTCAAGCTTCCCTACATCATCACAAAAATATGGAACTTGTGGGAGACAATTTTCCACTTTAGTTCTACTTGCAAGTAAGATATACATCACAATTATAAGTATCCCCATCATTAAGATGTGGGAAGATTTTCTCATTTTATATTTGGAGTTTCTCATTGTGAGACACAATAGAAGAGGGGTTGATCCTAGGGCCATACCATAAAGAGATAAAGGAACAAGAGGATGGCATACACGGGCTAAAAGACACAAATAGTGCAGTTGAAATAACAAAGGGGGGAGGGTTTTGTTTTGGATGGTTAGTCTTCATTATTTTGGGAAAGGTGTTTTATTGCTAGTGCAAAGTGTTATCAAAGTGTGACAAACATTTGAGTCAATATTTAAATACTAAATCTAAGAAAGGAGGAAACTGACAGGGAAAATTTTATGTTTTGCAGTGGTTTATTTCAATAAAGAAAGATCCTCAAGTTGTGTAAGCTCACTAAGATCGCCTAAATGGAAATGAGAAATATATAATTTCTTAATATAATCTAATTACTAATACATTTTTTTCCTTTAGAATCTAAAACTAAACATAATCAAGCATTTAAAAATATATTTCAAATTTTACAATTAAAATAAATATGAGTTGAGATTGTCCATGAATGGAAAATAAAATGAAAAAGGGAAAAGGGGAAGAGAGGCTTGTTTATTTTAGAGGTTGGTGAAGGTGCAAGTGAATGAAGGAGGTGTTGAAAGAACACCAATACACTGAGAGAGGGGGGTGAATCAGTGTGTTCAAATTTTTACTAAATTAAAACAACAAACAAGATTTAAGATCACACAAAAACATCACACACAAAGAAGACACTAGAAATACATGTAAAAACCATTGTGGTAAACCACAGAGAGAATATATTCTAGGGTCTACTATCCTAATCCAATGATGTAGGGACTTCGTGGGGCTTCAAAAAGAGCATTTTTTTTTTCCTAGATTTTAGAAAGTTGATTTTTATGTTATTTTCGAACTCATTATTGTTATTAGTTTAGAAATTTGGCAATTTGTGTCAAAATCATGTTTTTTATATTTTTATAAGTTTTCATGATTTTCTGGATAGATTTGAAAATTACCAAAAATGGCAAATTTTGGATTTTGTAAAAATCTGCCAAAAAAGGAAAATTTCAGATTGTTGTTAAAATAGGCTTATTTTTTATTGTAATGGCAGAATGGTTGGGGAATAATGAAGAAATGTTATTCTAAATTCTGGAGTTTCTTGTAATTCTTCTTTTTTTCTTCTTTCTTTGTTAATGGTGTATATTTTGTTGTAAGTTGGTTACATCATCTGGTATTAGAGCAAGAAGAGGTATTTCCCAGATGCATAGAGATATGAAAAATCTAAAGAGACAAGTAGCAAAGCTTGCAAACATGATATCAAACCAAGGAATAAGAGGAAATAATTTTGATGAAGAAACAAGACAAAGAAATGTAGATCGACATGTTGATTATGAAGAGGAAGAACAGTTCTAGAGTGCCTAACCTTTGAAGAAAGGATACTTAGAGAATTAGAAGAGTGAAATGAAAATGAAGGAATTAAAATTGAAGTTTTTGATTATGCAAGGAGTCTCAAACTAGAGGAGCTAGTAGATTGGTTGAATAGTAAGGAGAAATTCTTTAAGTGGAAGTCTATATGATAGAGGAAAAGAAGGTAAAATTTGCATGCACCAAGTTAAAGGGTCATGCAATGATCTGGTGGGATCATTTATAGAAAGAACGAACAAAAAAAGGGAAGGATAAAATCAAAACCTAGAAAAAGATGGAGAAGAAGCTGAGAGATAAATTTCTACCTATGGATTATGCGCAAACCCTTTTTTCATAGATTTCAAAACTTGAAACATAATCTATCTATTGTGGAATATTATACAAATTACTTTTAAAAATTTTCCATTCATGTGGAGCACCAAGAGACTGATGAGCATGTGATTTCCAGGTATGTGAATTGTCTAAATTTCCCATCCAAGATGAATTGAGTATGCATAGGGTTAATAGTATTGAAGAAGCATACCAATTAGCTTTAAAGGCAAAAGAAAATCATAATAGACAATATTTACAAAGGAATAGAGCAGTGAAAAGAGGTACAAAATATCCATTGCATGGTGATTTAAATTACAGTCAAGGAGAATCATCTTAAGGAGAAGAAAAACTAGGTGATACCCTTGGCATGACATGCAAAATCAGTGAGGAAGAGGGTTTCAGAGGGGTAGAGGTTATAATGGTGGTAGAGGGTGGGAAAACCCACACAAGCCTTTTTTTTTCTTTAATTGTGGTGAAGATGGCCATAGGGCATTTGAATGCTCCAACTATAACATGCAAGAACAACAACAGGGAGAGAAACATGGATTGAACTTAGTTGAAGCTGAGATTGTAGAAGAAGGAATTGAATCTTAAGTTTCACCAAATGTGGGGGAGAATCTCATGATGAGACAAGCAATGGTTATCCCAATGAAGAAGCAAAAACAAACAAGATCTTGTGAAGATTCTTGGCTACGAACAAATATTTTTGGAACTAGATGCACTTCAGGTGGAAAGGTATGTCAAGTTATTGTTGATAGTGGTAGTTGTAAGAATATGGTTTCTAGAGAAATGGTAGATAAACTAAATTTTCAGTGTGAAAATCATCCCCATCCTTATCATATTGTATGGTTTTAAAAGGGAAATGAATTTTATGTTGATAAGAGGTGCTTGGTCAAGTTCTTTATAGGAAGGACTCATAAAGATGAAGTATAGTTTCATGTCATTCCAATGGATGCATGCCATTTGTTGTTGGGAAGACCATGGAAATATGACCAAAAGGCAATGCATGATGGCAGAAAGAATACATATAATTTTTCGAAGGGTGGTTCTAAAGTGACCTTATTGCCTCTTGAGGATGAACAAAAAATTAAAAGTTTGATGTCTACAAGCGAACTAGTCAATTAAATGAAGGTAATAGGTTTATGTTATGCTTTGATGATGCAAAGAGAAGAAGGTGAATAAATATCAAAAGCAGTTCCTTTGGAGGATGTTCAAGATTTGAAATATCACAATATAGCTAGAAATGAAGATGAGGATGTTACAACAACAGTGAAGGAGAATGAGTTAAAATTTAAATTTTCCAATTTTATTAAAGATGAAATGCATATGGAAGTAGAGAAAAAAGGAAAAATAGTGGACAAGAAGGCAGTTTACATTCTAAAAGGTCAACATAATAGATATTTGGCATAGTGGGAAGGATTAACACCAGAAGGAAATATATGGATTACAAAGTGGGACTGGAAAGAGTTGGATCAGGTTAACTGGCATTAGTTTGAGTATAGGAACATGCAGGAGCTGTATTCTTTTCAACCAGAGGAGAATGATGCAGGAACTTCGTAGGGCTTTAAAAAGAATATTTTATGATTTTTCCTAGATTTTAGAAAGTTGATTTTTCCATTATTTTCGAACTCATGATTATTATTAGTTTAGAAATTTGGCAATTTGTGCCAAAATCATGTTTTTTAGATATTTAGAAGTTTTCATGATTTTTTGGATAGATTTGAAAATTACCAAAAATGAAAAATTTTGGATTTTGTAAAAATCTGCCAAAAAAAGGAAATTTTTTGAATCTTAAAATAGTCTTATTTTTTTATTGTAATGGCAGAATGGTTGGGGAGTAATAATAAATTGTTATTCTAATTTCTAGAGTTTCCTATAATTCTTTTTTTTCTTCTTTCTTTGTTAATGGTGTATGTTTTGTTGTAAGTTGGTTACATCATCCAGAGTCACAATAAAATATATTACATATGTTTTGTAAGCACCGACTTACAAGTACATTGACACCTAAGATAATTTTTTGAGGCACCAACCTCCAGGTACACTACACACCTAAGACAATATTTTGAGGAACCAACCTCAAGGTACACTGCACACCTAATTGAACACCAACTCAATATTTCTGAGGTACCAACCTCTACAACATTAAAAATTATATTGATTTTTCTTCAACATGAGAATGCACCATTTCAATTCATAACTTGGACTCTCTTCCTCTGCTTTACACTTCTCTCAACTCACCATTACAAGATCATCACACATTGGGAGTATATCCTAGATGATTAGCATTTGGTCTAGGTCTCTCTTCCTGTGTGTACACACTTCTTTTTCATTGCAGATTCATTATATGTCACCACCTTGCACTATATTTAGTTATGTTGTTTTAATATTTTCTTAACCGACCAGTCTCCTTTTCCTCAAGCCATGAATTGTTGCCATAATTCACGATATTTTCTATTTTTAGCGTATAACAAACCCTAGATTTGATCCGCATTTAATGTCATTACCTACATGATTGAACTATATATGATTTTGTAAGCATCTATGCCCTAATATCGATAACCAAAAACCTCATCTACCAAACAAAATCCAACTTGAGTTATTGCGTGAATTAGATTTCATTCTTTGTGGCATTTTTTGTCATTTTGCATCGTTTTCACTATGTTTTACCACCTAGCCATTGAAAGAAATAGATATTCAAATAATGACCATAGATTTTGAAGCTTTGCGACATGATTTGATGGTCATCATTCAATTTCCTCAACTTTAAAACACAACTGTTAGATGGGATTAACTTTAAACTTGCACTATCGATCTTCACTTAAACACTATGTGAATATTCTACTTTGGACGGGCTTAATTTGAGCTACGTCACCATGGACACACATCGGCATATCGTGTTCCCATAGAGCCAAAAATGGGGACCCACCATCCTTTTCACATAATAGCGAAAATGCACCCAACTATCTTGTAGACGTCATTTTAGACACGTGATGCCATACCACATATTGTTTCCTTAGTGCATTTTTTCCTTATGCCTAAAGAATGATATTTGTGATGCATATGAGCTATGTGATGCAATGATTGATTGCCACTTGCCATCATACCATGTCATCACAAACTCAACCGTCTGATCTTATCTTTCAATGCACGTCATTGATCTTCATCTTATTAGCCCGTGTTGTGTTATCGTCGCTAGGGACACATGTAATGTAACACCCCGCCACGTAACCCTAGAGGAAGACTCAACTACAACGAAAGTGAACAATTTTGAAAAAAAGTATAATTAATAACATGCAAAGTGCACTACACTAGCACATACATCCTCTAAGGTATGCGACCAATCTTACAACTGAATCCCATAACATAAAACAATAACTCATTCATAGCATATAAATTATTAATCATGAATTAAAGATCATACATCCAAAGCAATAAATACATCTCATAAAATAAAAGTACATAAAAGATCCATAGATTACATTCATTCCAAATAATATTTACAACACTCATTCCCAGAATGAGAAATATCATTCAATAAGGTCACAATTACAAAAATCCTCCTCGAATACAATTGAGGAGTGATACAAATACAAAACTAACCAACTGATACAATAAATCTTAACAACTGGTACACACAAGCTCTCCAACTGGAAGATCTCACCATCACAAACACAAGAAGGGAACCCAATAAAATAAGGTGCACGTTCCACCCAACCAAGTGGTACCCGAAGGCCCACCCCCCATTCTAGGAGATAGTAACAAGGCTCCCTAGACAAAACCAACTACCTCTATACATAGTCTATCACATGACTAACCAACCAAACTACTATCATAGGAGAAGCATCATCATAAAGCCACATGGGTTACCCTAGTAGACCTTCCCAGGCCCCAACCCCCATTGTGAGTCACTTCCCTATATACAACACGTGGAACAAATCCACAACCCAAGGGTAACTAGTGCACACATACAAATATTAATTCCCAATCCAAAGATAAAAGACATCACATCCCCATTTGTGGTAACCAGGTGATTAACTGAATACGACTATACACGCTACCCAATGGAAATCAAAGAGCTTGACAATAAAATACAACAACCCCAAATAATAAAATACCTTATCTGGAAGACTTACAAAATAACAACTAACACTTCTAACCAATTTCCCCCAAAATGTGAACAAAACAAATCACATTTAAAAGGGAAATTTAAGTAGAAAATAAATCTACCTTTCGGATTTTCTAAATCCAATTCCCTTTCAGTGAAACACAAAAATATATTTCCCAAATAAACTAATTTAATAAAATTTCTTTTATAGACAGAAGAGGAAATCAAATCTATATGCTATTTCAACTTCTCAATTACTTTTATATAATAAGGGTCAATTTCTTCTTTCAATACATATCATTTTGAAAATCATCTAATTGTGCATTTAATGCATGCACCTATTTAATATTCTATTTAAATATATATATATATATATATCTAAATATATATATACCATTATATATACACTTATATATATAATGATATATGCACAAATATATAATATTTTATTTTATTTTATTTTAAAAAAAACAACTTAAAATTCCCAAAATAATATATATTAATATATATCAATATATTAATACACATATATACATTTTATATATTTTAAATTCAAACTTAATTAAAAACCAAATCGTAACCTTCATAGAATCGGCAAACAAATAACCAACTAACATCATTCGAAATCGATAAAGGTAATCAAAAAGTTTAACAAGCCATTTACTATGGTTGCAACCATTAATGGGAAGCGCCAATGGCTATATGGGGTCATCGACTGCTTACACAATCGACTCCCATGGTAGGGGCGCCAGTTGCTTACAGTGACGGCTCCCTTCCCATGGGGATGGTTGTGGGTAGCTGTCGGCTCCCCCCCCCCACACTAAACATAAATTTTACTAAAATAAAACTTTGAATCTTGCGATTTCTACAGGACTTTAAATACGGATATCCGGGTTTTAAAACAAATATTTTTCGTAGAAGGTTCACGAAAAATACAAAAATGTATTTGTTTATATATGTATATATATATAAACAAATACATTTCATCAGAACGATTGCCCTAGTCAGACAAATAATTTACACAGATATTTTTTTACAAAAGAGTTTCTCAATTCTACACAGAGGTTTACAAATTCATTTTCCAAATAAACAAATCTATAGTAAGAGGAACAATAAATTTCCTACAGATAACATTTACCAAATTCCTGAGAGATTTTTCTACCAAATTCTACACAGAATTTTAATTCCTTCCCAACAGAGATTTTCCAGTTTCCTAATTTTTTTCTTTTGGGTTCTTCATTGTTTAACAACAATCCTAAATAAAACATACAATAATTTCTACAGAAGAATTCACGGTAATTTCCAGACACGGCTTCTTACAATTTTACAAAAAACCTCAAAAGCTTCTTAGTTTGTACAGGGAATCTTTTTCCAAACAACAAATTAATCTAAGAACCTTTTTGAAATTAAATTAAATTAAATAACAAAGGAACCTGAATTCCAAACACTAGAGGGGATGCAGATTGATGTAGAACTTCTTCCACCAAACAAAGCTTCATCCAGAAAATCAAAGATTCTTGCTGAAAACAAAACGAATTCCAGAAAAAACAAAACGAATTCCAGAGCCAAAGAATTTTCCCAAGAATATCCTTCCCCAAATTTTCAACCAACAAAATTAACAACCAAACTTCATTTTTAAACAACCTTTGCCCAAAAATATCCCCTCCTCTCTTCTGTGAAGTAACTTCTTACCTCTCTTAGTTACAACAATTATTCTCTCTGTGAAAACATTTTCCCAACAACTGTAATTAATAATTTCCAAACACATGTCGAAAAAAAAAATATCTTCACAATCAATTAACACTAATCCCTCTAGATATTTCTAGAAATTAAAGCATTTTAATAATTTCAAAAATACATAGTATTTCTAATTTAAATTTAATCCAACTAATTTAATTACTTAATAAAATAAATTTAATCATAAGATTAAATCATTTTACCAAATAAATTAAATTAATTAATTAAATTAAATTACAATATTTTAACACAATAATCCAGATTAATTAAATAATCAACTAAAATATTTAAAACATTTATTTCCCTTAAACAAACTTTGCAACATAATGCAAAAATGGACAACATGATAACAAAACATGACCAACTATAATTGGCGATACACTATGGCTAGGGTTGTGGCTTGACAAGGGAAAACCAGTTACTATCTCCCACTCAACAATATCGTTGGGCAATGGACACACTCAAACCTACGAATCCAAGTGGAGTCGATGTCCTATACCTACAAACTTGCAATCAAAGCATATGTTGAACATGCATATATATATCATAATCGATCACACCGTGAAGAGGGAATCACGGAATCATAGGGCACTTGCAAGCGAGTGATGCAATCTCATTCCCTTCACCAATACAATGTCACATCAAACTAACGAATCTAACATCAATAAACTACTCATGAGCATATAACAATATTAATTCAACTAACAACTATGCTAATCAAAAGCATATCATAATAATAAACATCGGGATAATGTACTCTCACATCATAATATAAAAACCAATATCGCTCCAAAATTAACAATCAAATAATAACAAAGTATCATGGCCTATCGAAGTAAAGATATTGTTAGAAAACATAAGCATATCAGAGAAACACATTGTTTGAACATAAGAGAAAAACGGAGGGGTGATACATAAGCATCATGCAACTCCACAAATTTCATATAGGGACCCACCACCTCCTCTGCGGAGTAGCAGAAATCATTGATCTTCTCCTTCATCACAACCGTCGATCTTTGTAAAGCTTTGAACTCAGTCCCACTAGGCGCATGGTGTGATTTTGTGGTTTCGCAACCAAAAAATTGGGGCCTACAACAAGTCTTGTGGGTGTAGAAGTCGTCTGACCTACTCAACAAGATCTTGACCGTTCAACATACTTAGGAAAATATTAAAGTATTTAACCACTCTGTCGAACCGATAAGCATTAGGACGAAGGGACTTGTTACCCGATGACCCTCAAGGCTTAAGTTATGACTTAAGTGACCAGTTACCACTTGTTTCCAATCAACACAAAAATAGAAATGCCTGTGAACATCATGGATGAAACCCTTAGGGTTTTACAAAGAAACCCTAGTAATGGTCGAGAGCTAAGATAATTCAAATTTGAGCTCACTACTTATCATTTGAACCTGCAGATCATACTTCTAAAAAGTACTCAAAAAACCCATGTCAAATCTGCTATCTATTTCCTCTGAAAACCACCAGAACTACTTGCATCAAGATTGTGCAACATTTGTGCAACTTTTGCAATGTTACTTGACAACATTTGCAACTTTTCAAGACCTGTACTAAGCAACTACAAACAATCTTCTTGAGCTAGTCCACTGACATCAATGACCATCATGACTACCATTTGACATCAATGACAACAATTCCAATAGGAGGGTAGGAGGAGGAATAAGAATACTTGAATTAGGCGCTACACTCTATATTTTGGCTTTGTGTCAATATGAATGGGATCACTAATGATAATTTCTTGTTAGGCACAATCCTATATTTGTGGCCATAGTATTGTCTACTTCATTTTTCAAATTCTTGTATGATCACACTAATGTCTGAGTGATGTGTTGGTGTCCCCACATGGTTAGAACAATGTTCTCTATAAATTTTGATATGATAGTTATGACAACACCTACACTTGTACCTAAACTAAAAATGTTTTCAAAGTACTTGAGATGTCCCCTAACTAACTCAACAATAATAATGAAAATTACTTGAGATGTGTGTGAAAAGTCCTACATGTAAGATGGTCTATGTTGTTACAACAAGTGTGGCCTTACAATAGAGGTCTTGTTGTATGAGGTTGGTGTTGCCTATGTGTGTATGGGTGCTCTCATGGATGTCCTAAGTGCTCTCTCCATATCTATTTTGTAGTTAAGTCTCTTTTATAAGCATAGCGTACTTCTTTTGACCATTTGAGGTAGAATAAGATTTTGAGACAATTGAATTTTGAATGGTAAAAGTTAATTTTGAATGTAGAGGACATGAATGCATACAATCCTCTCTAAATATATATATATATTATAATAACATCTGAAATGAAAAAAAAACAAAAGTAAAAAAAAATCCAAAAGTGATTCTTTAATTCAAATATAAAATATAAATTAAAAAACAATTAAATTTCAAAACATTCAATTTTTTAAATTAATAAATAAAAATACTAAATATACTTTCACGGCCAAATTATATGAAAGCGTCCACAGTCTCTCTTACAAACTCGGGCAAAACTTCCCATCAATGTTTGAAAGGAACTTTCCATCGATTTTGGAAGAAACGTGGAATAAAAATGAAGCGTTTTGCTTTAAAAGATGAGGCGGCTTACACCTTTCTCAAAAGCAAAAGTTAAAAAGCCACATTTATAAATATTAAGGCATATTTAGGTGTGGATTGATTGATTCTATGCAATAATATCTTTTAAATTAATTATAATATTCTGAAAGAAAATAAATTGATTATTTTATGTCAAGGGATTGAGGCTTAATATTGAATTGAATTACAATTAGATTTAGTGGAGTTGATATTCAAATAATAAGATAGATTTGAGTAATTGAGATTGAGCAATAAAGAGACATTTATTTTTTTCATAATTTGATGTTGATTTTGATTTTGATTTTGTTGATTGATTGATGTTTTAAAATATGAGATTGGAAAAAGAGATCTAGAATCATAATATAGATTGAGAGACAATGTACAAATATTCTAAAAATCTTGCTGGTTGGGATAATAGTGCATGTATAGTTTGAGAATTAGATGTCTTGCATGCATGAGGAGGCAAAATAAAGTGATTCCGCTTTTATCAAAGCTCATGTTAAGCACAAATAAAGGTGAAGATTCATTTTATGGAAGAGAAGAGACATCTATGAGAAGACAAAAGAATATGAAGATTTAGATTGAATTTGAAAACACAAGAGACAAAGTGTTCAAAACTAATCTTAAAATTATTCTTTTAGTAATGAATAAAGGAGACTCTTAAAGGGAAAAGAGAGTGGGGCATCTTATAAAGAAAAAAGGAGGGGTTTATCAATGTTTTTAGATTTGAATTATATACCCATATCATTTTTGTCTTCATAATTGAATAACTTTTAGTGACAGTTTTTTGCTATATGATAAATTTTTACTTTTAGAGGTCTCAAAAATAATAGAATACATTTGCAACATATGCTTTTACTTAAATTTGATATTTTTTTCTTCTATGTAACATTAAGTTTCCCTACAATTGAATTGTTTTAAATTTTCTTAGAACAACATTAGATCACCCCTCTATTTAATCTTAGTTTGGGACATATTACAGAAGCAACTTCTAATCTAGGTCCAATCCCTATCATTTGAATTTTTATTTTTTTAAATCATGGTTCATTACCTACCTTTCTACATTAATTTGTTTCCAAACTTTATGGCATTGCCCTTGCCATTATTGCTAATATGGGACAAATGTTGGTGCAACCACCAATAAAATTATAAGCAATTAAGGAAAAAGGGTGGTACAATTACCAATGAAATTATACAAAATTTAGGGCAAAGGGTAGTGCAATTGTTAATGAAATTACAAGCAATCAAGGGCAAAGGGTGGTGCAATAGCTAATGAAATTATAGGTAATTTAGAGAAAACATATATAATCACCATGCAATTATAAGCATTTTAGGAAAAATATGTACTATAACCATGCAATTATAAGAACTTTAGGAAAAATATTTGTCATCACCATAGAATGATAGGCCAATCTAGGGTTAATGTGTTAAATGACCCTAGCAAAAATTTCTACATTTTTGTGGGCTAGACAACCAAAAAAATAGTATGGTTGTGGATTCTTATTTAAGCAACAAAAAGTTTTCATTCACTTGTTATGCATCAAGTTCATCTATTTATCACATTAAGAATTTACAATTTTTGGATTTACATTTGATTTATTCACTACCAATTCTGAGACAAGAGCGTGCTTTCTCATAAGTTGGAGAATAGACAAGAGAACAATCAAGAGAACAACACATTCAACATAACCACAAAAACACCCCCCAAATTACTTAACCAATAAACCACCAACAAAAAATGATTATGACACTAAATATTTAGTACATGTATAGTTGTCACTTGTAAATATTACATAAGAGTACTAGATCGTAATGCTTTACAAATTCCAAAATTAGGCTACAAACATAAAACTATAGATATATAGTAGAGCCAAAATGAACTAATGATACCACTATAAAGTCTTTGGATCCCACACCTATATGGTGTCCCTCTCAATTCAATGCCTGATAAATGAGTTATTGTAGAATTAGTACAAGGGGGTATGGGGAAGTATCCCATACATAAATTGTTTGGAAATATTATACAGGTTGATCAAACTATTTACTAGATAGTCACATGAGATAAAAGCATGTATAGAAGCTTACAAAATAACCATAATGCAAAGATCAAAGATATACCACAAGAATACACAAGATATACTCTAGGAAAACATTTAAGAGTGAAAAACCCAACCTCAAAATGCATCCACACTCAATATATTATTCAACCATGACAATATTACAACACACTTACAGATCTTTGATGAATACTTCTAAAACATCAAGCTCCTCTAATGCATCCTCCATGTGTCCAAGCATGTATCCACACATCTCATGTGATGTTTCACACATGCACTTTTCAAAGAAAGCTCAATACAATGACAACCAAGGCCAACAACCAATCAACCAACCTCAATCGCTAGACATGTGATTGCTTTTATAGAATAAAACTCACATAAAACAACCAAGTGTTAAAGTCAAACCATGAGTACACAAAATCATTGACCCCAAAATTTTCTTTTTGGCACTAAATTTTCTAATATTAAATATTTTTTCGTGCAACCCACACATAAAACATCTAACCAATTTACATACAACTTTACAAGTGGACCCAAATACATATTTAATGTTGCTAAACACACCACCTAAATATGCACCACCAATAAATATTTGTTTCACATAATTAAATAATTATTTCTTGTGCAAGGTGTACAACACTTTACCTAACATAAATTTTAAACCCCAAACCCTAATATTTAAAATCTTTAATTTGTTGAATATAAAAAATTTATATTAATTAATATTATGAATGAAAGATTTCAACACCTACACAATTTTGAATATGCCAAAAATATAATAATGATGTAGAAAATATTCTCTACTATGCAATATTATCCATATATCCAGAGAAAAATCCTCATGGTCCCCAACCAAGTGCTAGAAAATCAATGAATGAATTGGCATTCATAAGGTTTTGGAGCATTCTACATGTGATGGAAAGGTTAGATCTAACCTAAAATGCATCCAAATACATGTAACTTGCAAAATATTATGAGCACTTACCCACTCAAACCTACATGGATTTAGCCTCCATTGTCTAACTAGAACAAAGAAAAAGGCAAGATCAACTAATTTGGACACTCTATATGTACTTATGAGCTCTAATTTTCTCCACCAATCAACAAAAAAAATCTACAACATGAAGCCATAAATAGGAACCCTTAAATCCTTGATGGAAATTTGTACACCTTGGATCACCAAAAAGGATTTAGTACCATGTATGTTTTGGTATAGAATATTCTAATACCATGTCAAATCTACTATAAAATTCTCTAATAACATGCAAGATTTTCTAATTGAGGCGAATGAACCCAAGATAGAAAAAGCATAAAGACAATTGAAGCTTGCAAAATGTAATATGATAGTGCTGCCCAATTTTTTTTCTCTAATTCTTTCCAAAATTTTGGTCTCTCCTTGTGTCTTGTTTTTTCTTTGTCTTGATGAGTCATAGCGAAAAGGGAAGTCCCAAATGCAACTTTTCATATGTCCCTAACTTTGTCAACTTTTTCAACTTTTATTAAAAAAATTCACAAAGTTCTTCAATTTGTGAAACTCATGAATCTACAAAAAGTCTTATGTTACACTTTTCTTTAGTTTGCGAACTTTGCATTCTTGTAAAAAAAATGTCACAATTTTCCTTAGTTTATGAACCAAGTTGTGTCTTTGCAAAAAATCCTTTGGCTGGTATTTTCTTAAGTTTGCAAACCTTTTGTTTACTTGATCCCTTTGGTTCTTGAGTTTGTCATTTCCTCAAAAAGATGATAAAGTTTTTTCAAATTTTCTCATGTTTTCCTCTTCAATTGGTTTATGGGTTTGCAAACTTCCCAAAAATGTGACACAAGATTTTCAGTTCTAAGCTTCAGGTACTTCATGAGTTTGCAAACTTTCTAAAAGTGTGACAAATCTTTGCAAGTTTAAATTTTTGGTGAGTTTGTAAGTTTGTGAACCTCCCAAAAGTGCAATGAAGTTTTCTAATGTTATAATTATTCATTAATTTGTGAGTTCACGAACTTCCCAATATTGTGATAAGGTTATGTGTGGTACAATAAGTGTTTAATTAGTTGCCTCTTCAATGAGTTCTTAAAATCTCTAACTAGCTAAAGGTTTGGAAATACTTCAAAGTGTTGATTTAATGTATAAACAATGGGAAACAACATGCTTTCACATCTTCTTTCATTTTCAAAAGAAGAATATTGTAACTACTATATGTTGCTAGCACACACCCTTTTCATGTTGATTGTTCTTGTTGCTTAGAGGTAAGCTACCATGCCCACTCATTTTCTATAAAATTCAAAGCTACATGAAGTTTGAATTGATAAATACCTTATAATTTCATTCAAATTCTAGGGCAATTACTTTCCATTTGACCTCTACATAGCCAGCATAATTTCCATCTCTTCTTTCCAATGTTTCCTTGAAATATTGGCAAATTGTCTCTAGTTGATTTCAAAACCCCCCAAAATGAAGTATAAGTATTAGGGTTGCAAGAAAGCTACCATCATCCATGATTTTCTAGAAGTCAAAGATAATTATCTTGGGTGTGTTGACATGGAAGACTTATGGGGAAGAATGAAAGAAGACCCCAAGTAACCAATGGAATGATTTATCTTTGCTAGCGGTTTAGCTCACAATAGGGATTTCTTAATAGTTTCTTATTGTGTAGATTTCATTTTTACGTGTGTCAAATAATATCAAGCTAATAATAGAGAATTTAGGGTTGTTGATGGCAAGTGGTCACTAGAATTGGTGGTCCAAAATTTAGCATAATTTTTAGGTTGCCTCTCAAAGACACCTTTGCAAATGTCATTGTTGAAACATGCAACCAATATTTCTAGGAAGCCAAAGAAACCTGCCTAAATAATACTGCTAGAAATTAGTTAAAAGTACCTAAGAAAGGGATATATCAAATTCTTGAAGGATTATGTAGAGGTAACTTTATGGAAGGAGTGTTACAAATAACAACTCTATTGAGTAGAGTTGTGGGTAGCAAAGACAAAAATGTTTTCAAGAATTGGATGTCCCATTTTTTTTCTCACAATTAGATATGAATCACAATATATTCAGTGGAGGCAGATTATTAGTAATCAATTGGTAAAGTTTTAGAAAAATTGTTTTTCTACATGAATTCTTACTTTTTCTACACCATTGCAAGCATGGAGATTGTTTGTCTTAGTTCATGAACATGTAAAATAGTTGATAGTATAATGTAGATATATGATTATTACATGTAGTTATAGAAGAAGGTTGAGAATAAGGATTATAAAATAACTGGTGATACCTTCAACATGATAGCTATAAGATATATGGAGGAAGATATCAAATTAAGAGTTTTACTTGAGGCTTTCCAATTGATCAATAAGTTTGGGAGCATGATCATCTAATTTACTAAATTCACATACCTTAGGCTTGGTGGATTTGATGGTGCCCATTACAAAATACAAACTACCTAGGTATGCAAATGACTACTTCATATTCATTAAAGTATGTAGGCAAATGACAAATATAGAAAGTCGTGTAACAAGTATAAGGATCCATTCCTATACAACTAGGTTATCCTTTGACAATAAAAACTATGTCAAAGATAATATATCCCTTCCTTATATCATTCCACATAAAGAATATTTTTAGGAGGACTACATTGATGACTTTTAGGTGAGAAGAAGAAAATATATGAGGCTAACAATGAAACAAGTTGAGGATTTTTACTTGCTTTTGAATTCAAAGAATGTAAGAGACGATGGCTTAGACCTAATAGATCCCATTTTATTTCGTATATCCACATGCAACCCCTTCCACCAATTGATTAAGCTAAGAAATAAGTATTAGACATAAGAGATATTATTTCTCATATCTTCCTAAGGACAAAGAATGGATAAGATCCAAGGTATTTGAAGAAAAATACCACTAAATCTCCTCCTATAGAAGATACATCAAGTTTGAAGGAAAGTTATTCCTCTACTTCAAGTTTTTCTATCACAACTAAATATGCCACAAGATCTAAATCTACTACAATGGATGGATGTGGAGATAATAATCCAAAGAAAGGAGTGTGTTTGCAAAAAACTTGTGAAGATGAGAGCCAAGTTCCAAGGAAGAAACTGGAAATTAGGAGGCCTTCCTCATAGAGTGAAATGGATACTTCTTAGACTCAAACTCAAGAGCCACCAAAAGTAATCCATATTCCCCCTAACCCTTCTTCTCCTTCATAGAACCTTCTTTCTCCTTCACAAAATCATCTTCCCCCTCACAACATTCATCTCCTCCACCCATCCTTCTCCATCATGCACATCCCCTCCTTACAGTTCTAATCCTCCTCCATCTACTCCACCGTCTAATATAAAATACTAATTCAACTCCCAAAACTATCTCACCTCCTCTAACCTCGAAAACCCAAGTTGTTTCTAAGTCCCTCTCCATGGCTCAAATAGGTGGTGTCAAAGAAGAGGAAGTGCTCTTAGACAAAAGATTTGTGTTCTAATATAATCACTGAACTATTGAGAGCTACCCCTCAATTGAAGATTTCCCACACAACTTCTTGGTTGATGTTTGATTCTTTTAGCAATTATTTTATGGATATTGTTGAACCAATAATAAAAAAGAATGAAAAATATGTTGCAGAGAATGATTTTAGTGTTACCAGAGTTGAGTTAGGGTCATCTACACATGAAATGGATCTACCCACAATGTTCAAGTATCAATTACAAAGTTGATTGAAAGGGTGGAGAAAGAGAGAGAAGCTAAAGAAAATTTAGAAGAATAGGTGAGCTCTCTTACCACTCATATTAGATCCATCATTGATACTGTCAAACAACCACTAAATGCTTTACCATCAAATTCATCTAATGTAACTTAAGATGGAATAAATTTTGACCTTATGGAAAAGATAAATAACTACCAAACTCATGGGAGAGTAATAGAGGTTTGGATAGAAAAAATACTCTTGATGCCTTGTTTTATATGGTGAGGTTGTGAATTTGTACCAACAATTTCAAAATAAAAAGATAGAGATGGATATTAAATGTTTGGTTGGCATGAAGGAAGATGGTGTCTATACCTTAATTTTGAAACAAGTTCAAGAAATGATGAAGATAAATGTGAATTTTTTTCTCAAAGAACAAGTTTTTCACGATCTAATGGAAAATGAACCCCCTAGCTAGTTTAAAAGCATCAAATGAAAGAGAATGATTTTGAGGTATTGTATCCAAGAATTCAATAGATTGAGGAAAACCTATGATTCTATATTGGGTGGCATCAAAATCAATTTCTTGTATTTGGATGTCAAATTTTTGAAGATGATGTGGCCAGTTTGGTAGAAGCTACTACTATTAAGAAAGCTTTTAAGGATATGATGTTAGAATAAATTTGCAAAATAGATACTTTTGATTGTAATGTAATGAAAAAATTGGAGCACATGTCAATTCATTTAATCACCTTCAAGAAAGAAATTTTTTGATATGTATAGAAAATTAGATGAAATGAATGAGGATATAATAATATAGAAATCCATACTAAGATGTGTATCCATTCCAAATGGAAAGGCTCTACCCCTGAATTTGGAAAGGTTTAAAGAATACAAGGCAACACTTGTTTGCAACTCAATCCAATGTGTAGGATAAAGGCAAGGACAACACCTCCGATTAGAATGAGATAAAAGCTTGATGTCACATCATGTGTTTACTCTTTATTTTTCATATTGTAAAATATTTTTTTTTACTAATTTGTAATAAGTTAAAAATGAGCTTTATTTGAAGAAGGAAAAATAAGAATAGTTTATTTTTAATATTTGTTTCAAGAGGTAATTACAACTCAAGAAGAAGTTAATATGATAAAGCTATAAAAAGAGAGATAGATGGAGAAGAGGGTATCCTTAGACATTCAGTTGATTGGTTTTCTATTTTTTGGTTACCTATTTTTTGTATTGATCTCTTCATTGTGAAGTATCTATATAAACAATTTTGTAAGGAAAAGAAGAAGGAAACTTTGGGCTCTACAATTTGAATACAAAATTTCAAGAACTTTCAGCCTATGATTTTACATGTGAACTTTTTAGATGTTAAGTTTGCAACACACTTTAAATGTTTCTTCCATGGATGCTATGTTAGATGTTAACAATTTTATTTTGAAATCATTCTTTATATGAGTATTCTTATTTTGAAGTTTAAGCAATATTCAAATATTATATTCTTATAGTTTCTCACTCTTTGCATGTAGTTGCATATGTTGTGAGATTTTGTGCTCTTATATTTTCTTTCCTTCACTAGTTTAGATAATTCAACTTTCTTGTATTTTGGTAAAAATCATACCCATAAAAATATATATACTTCATCATATGAGGGAGTTTCCCCTCTAAAAGTGGAGGGAAGTGATTAGATAACAACTTATCCAACTATTGGTACATTTTCTATATCCCTTTGGGAAAACTAGAGTTACTTTATAAGCAATAATTGTAGTGAAAAATTTGTATACCAAGAGGTAGATATTCCAAAATAAAGGATATACAATGAGATGACTCCAATGTCTACATTATTGTGTAAGAGGAGAAATCAAGTGCAATTTGATAGATATATAATGGATGTAGTTAAGAGTGAGTGAGAAGTATATATAAGATATGCCACCTAGTGAGAAGTGTTGAAGTCAATGTTAAATAAAAGAGATGTATTAAACATGTGTAGTACATCTCCACCAAACATGGAAAGTACCACCACAATTATTAAATGCATGAATGCATATTATCTTTCTAAGTATATGACAACTTATGTGCAAGGAAGATACTGCCTACCTAAGTAGATACCTATCTAACTAAGCTTATCTTATCCTAGGTGCACAATATGTAATAACATAAATAACTAAATGCAAGGAAAATAAAATTTACCAACACTTTATAATGTTTAAAATTGCTTTCACAATATTCTTGATGTGTATACTAATGTTTTTCAATGTGTTCTTTTTGTAGATCTAAAGGCGATGCTTGAGTGAAGATGAGAAAGTAACATGAAGGAATGACTCTTTGGTATCCTTTTGATCCAGTATAATGAATATGCTTTCTATTATTAATTTAGTATACAATTTATTGTATCTCAAATGTATATTAAAGTTGGTGCAAACCTAGTGCTTATCCCTCATCTTAGTGGCCTTGTTCATAAAGCACAATGTTGACCACTTTTTTTTGTCATTGAACTTATATAACATATCATAATAAAACCCCTTTCACACCTAAACATCTTCTCCTTTTCTAATGCTAGTCTTTCTACCGCCTCAAACTCTACAACATTGTGCTCATGTTCTCTAAACAAGACTACATGTAGTACCATCCCCCATATTCAAAAATTATTTTCCTACCTAAACTCTTTTCTTATCTCTCCTTTTATATAGAGCCCTAATCTATCACCTAATGGTAAAAATATGACAATTAGATAAACACATAAAGAACGCCTAGGAAGTAATAGGCACATACAATAATAACTAGACACTAGATGCCTCAATGGCTACTATGGCTAGTAGCACACATAAGTTCTTATACCTAATACTACACATTTTTAGTACTTGTAATACATCATATTGGAGCAACAGTATGACTAAGGTAAATCCCTAAATGTGCCATAGATGCCAATTTTCCCCAAAACAACCATTTTAATGTAGGTATAAGTGTATCAAATTTTAGAGGATGCCGTCATGACACTAGATCACTTATATAGAGCACTAACACACTACTCAAACTCTAGCATGACTATTTACACAATATCATGTTGGTCATATCGTTGTTTATGATCTCTCCTCAATTGACATAACAATAAAACACAAACAAAACTTTAATCAAATAATGTATCTCCTCCATATAAACCCCTTCATTTATCAAAATCATCACCAATTGCCAAGTTAAATAAACTTCTTCACTTTCTTATTTCTTTTTATTGTAATAAATAACTATAACTATAACTATGTTTTTTAATTTAATAGAATATAAATAAATAGTTAGAAAATGTATATAAAAATGAAATAAATGTTTAGAAACTACATATTAGTTTAAAGAATAAAGAAAAGGATAAATAAATATATTAGAAAACACTATTATCCTTTCAAATATCAAAATAATTCATGCTAAATTACATCAAATATCTAAGAAATTCAAATGTCTACACTTAAATTATGCACCCACAAAAGAGAAAATAGAGAGTTATTCATGGTTGGGCACATTAGTTTAAATTTAGAACCTCATATTCCCTTGATTATTTGTACTTGTCATTGTCTTACCTACACCAACTAACCTATCATTATCATAACTAATCATTGCAATAATATTCAAATAATTATAGTCTAATAATTTATCAATAAAGTTAATAAAAATATATATATATATTATTAATATATGAATCTTTAAAAAATAAATCAAATTAAAATTTGTTGAATTGTGATATTATAAATGGGAAGATTTAATAGATGAATGTATTTGAATAATTGTTACAATCATAAATAATCTTTTTTTAAAATAATTCAATATTTATTAAGTATTAATAGTCATTTTATTTGTACCTAAAAAATAAAAAATATTCATTTTCAAAAATTATATTAAGAAATAACCAATCATATAATAAGACATAAAACAATTAATAAGACACATCTTAATACACATGAAGACCCATTGATGTCCAAAACACTAATCAATATCTTTAAACTCTTTAACTCACCTACTAAAATAACAAAATTATAATTAAAAAGCACAAGTAATATATCCTCTCTCGTAATTAACTTTTTAAATCAAAACCTAAAATAATAATTAGTCTTTAAAGTTCTAAATTGTTTGTAAATTTTCTGGTATTAGATGTTTTGGAAAAAACTATAAAATCACCTTAAAAGCATACATTAACAATAATTACAATGTTATAACCCACATAATACAAACTAAGAGTTGTTTTGGGTAATCATGATTCAAACGTTCTTTTTCCAATTTTTAATGGAAGAGAGCCGAATTATTCCACCATTGACTAAGAAAATTATTGAACTGAATAGTCCCGTGGTCAATCCAATACATCATACATGAACTTGTAACAGTGAAATCATATCAGGAAATTATGCAAATGGATTTCTTCATTCTCTGCAACAATTCAATTACAGTTGTCTGAAAAACAAAAGCTACAGATTAACAAGCGTTACCTACAAAATGCAGTTTTACAGTAAATTTCAAAACGGAATTCAATGTTGAATCCAAGGGTTTCGATTATTTCCCCATCTGTTTCAAATATCCAAATTCTCCATCTGAATATTGCTCTTGAGAGGCACATATTCCCCCAGATACTCCTCAAGATGATCAGACAGTGCAGATTTATCAATGCTCTGATGATGATAAGACTTACAGACATAATAGAACACGCTCTGTACAAGCAACCCTGTCAAATTAACAGCCACCAGTGCACCCAACAGAAAAATCCCCCAAAAAATCCTCCCGAGGGCTCCTCCCCCATGAATAACCCTGCTACTAAACATCCCATTAATTGCCCCACAAATAACAAAATACAGAAAAACTATGATAAATGCAATGATCCTCTTCCCCTTAATCAGATCCCCACTCTTTCGAAAGGCCCCCAACCCATAATCATCCTCCAGCACAGAAATCACGCTACCCAGATGCCACAGAGCACTGATATAAACATGAACCGCCACGAAAACTGTGACCAGAACAACAACACAGACCCAAAAAGCCGCCTCACTGTCCGTGCCCACCATTAAAATAAGAAAAATTAGAACCAGAAAGAGCACCGTATTGTAGACCACCATGATCAAGAAATACCAGATAAAGGTCATCATCAGCCGCTTCCAGACCTTCGGAACCACGCTCATCACTTTTGAATAGGTGGTCTGTTTTCCTGTATAAATACAGGCCACTGCGTACACAACCGCCGCTGTGGAAAGCAAGGAAAAGGCGAAGAGGAACACAAAGTACCCTGCCTGAAAGAGAAACAGCCTCGTCCATTCAGAAGACAGGGTGTGGAGGGTTCGATCCGCGTCAGGGCCGTCCGTTTCCTTCTGGAATTTATCCTCATTTCTCTGGATTTTCTTCAAAAGGGAGTCGGAAACCAGGGCGTGGGCCAAAATCACAAAGGAGAGCGGCAGGATCAGGGTCAACGTGATGGCCACAAATTGTTTTCGGCTGGCCCTGAAGACGTTCCGGGCCTCTCTCACGATTCCCCATGGCCCCAAGTACTGGAGCTCCTCTGGCTCCCTGTCAAGCATTTTCAAGACTCGAACACGCGACCTCCGGCTTCTTCAACAATCGATTTGAATCCCTCGGCCTGCTGTGCGCTGTGCCAAATATGGCGATCTGGGTTTTTCGACGCGTCGAATTTTAGAGACACCCAAGTGATTTTTTAACAGGATCGGATAAACAATCAAAGAGATCGGAGATTTTTATTCCCTTTAACCTGCCGACGTTGCGATTGAGAAGTTTCAATGACGGTGAGCAAGACCTATTAAGCGTGATGACGCGATTGAACCAATATGTGGCCTGTCTCTCTTCCGCGCATTCAACTGGTTTCGGATCTATCCAAGCCCTTAATTGATTTTTTATTTAAGGATTGTCCCCACTTTCTTTTGATTATCTGCCTACTGTTCCAACTTCTCTTTCGTTTGGTCTTTTCGGTGACTGGTAAGGAAGCATTACTTGCTTGGGCGTCAAGAAAAAAACAAACCGAGAAAATAAAGTATCTGATGAGCTTCGATGAAACTGGGGGGAGGTTCCGAGAGAGAAAGCGCGGCTAACAATTCACGCGGGTCAACGTGGATAACGTGACAAATACTCCTCGCTCCGTGTAAACTCCGGGCAACCTTAAAAAATTTCATATCTGATTTCCTTCTGAAAATGTCAATAGATTCTTGGGTTGATGGTGAAGTCGAATTGTTCTCAATGAATCCATCACGGATCAAGTCTTATTGAGTGCAAGGCTCTGACATCATTAAGGAATGAGGTTGGGATCGTGCCCTCGGTAAATTTGGCGGGATGGATACCCCTCAATCCTTGGCTCTTAGCCGAAGAGGTTTCAACCTATGGTTTGTGCTCCCATATCAGGTTTGTGCTCGCATATCGGATAGCTAAATACCCCTCAATCCTTGGCTCTTAGTCCAAGAGGTTTCAACCTATGGCTCGTGCTCCCATATCAGATAGCTAAATACCCCTCAATCTTTGGCTCTTAGCCAAAGAGGTTTCAGCCTATGGCTCGTGCTCCCATATCGGATAGCTAAATACCCCTTAGTTCTTGGCTCTTAGATGAAGAGGTTTCAGCCTATGGCTCGTGCTCCCATATCGGATAGCTAAAACGAATTGGGTTTGATTTAAAACCCTTCATTAAAAAAAAAAAAAACTCCACTCGTAAATAATTTTAAAATAATAAAACTTTATAGTTTAAAGTTGAGATGATAAATATATAAATATAAAAAAAGTTATAATAAATATTATAAATCGATTCACCTCTTTGTTAAGAAATTTAGATGAAATTTAGATTTGTTAGATCTCTAGACACTTAATTTGTTCATATTGGATCATAGTAGAGTTTACCCCATCCTAATCTTTAATCCATCATTTACCTTTAACTCGCACATTTATTTAATTAAGTCTAACCTTATCCTTTGAATCCTCCTACTTAATTAATTGATTTAAGCTAATTAACCTTCATTACTATTTTCTCTAATGTTTAATTTCACCTCACCCTCTATCTTTGTCCATTCAATTCTAGCCATTAAATCCATCTACATGGATCAAAATCTAAATTTGATATCACTTGACAAGTGTCTTAACCTACATGCCTACTCTTTTTTGACACAAGTGTGAGCATATTTCTCACACATGTGAAGCCACCTGACCTCTTACACATGTCATAAGGTGGCTACCCTATCTCTTATACATGTCATAAAGTGGCCACCCTACCTCTCTCACTTGTTACACTCATGAGCCTCCTTGTGTGTGTGCCCACACACGTGTGAATACACCTAGTTCTTACAACTATGATAGATGTCATTTTCATGCCTTTACCTTGTGACACTTATCATAAGGCTAAGCCCTTAATCCATGCCCTCACTCTCATTCAATCCTAGCCATCTATTAGGCATTGCATCTTGACCCTCCATTTTCACTATCAAGAATCTATAAATAAGAGTCTTTACTCTCATTTTTATCACCTTCCACCATCCTAACTACATGTCGTCTTATCTTCTATCCACTCCACTCTTATCATAACATCATGTGTTGCCCTAAGCAACCATATTCCTCCATTCAACAACATTTAAAAAGAGCAAATCAAGAAGAGCATTGGGTGCACTTCACTTTAACTCAATCCAAGGAGCAAGGTTGTTTGAGGTAAAAAAGATTTGGTTTACAATTATCTTTGTGTTATTTCCTCATCTGATTTTCTTTTCTTTCATTTTGGCACACTCGATTGGTTTATGCTTATCTTTTTGATATTTCCTCACATAATTTTGTTGCTTTCATCTTGGTAGGCCTAGTGATCTAACCCCATCATTTCCTTGCGTTTCTTGTATTTTTTACACCCTAAGTTCTAGAATAGTGCTTGCATCCAAGTATGCTTTATCACTTTCGTCTCTCGAGCAGTGCTTTTACTTTTTTCTTCAATGCATTCACCTTTAATGCTTGCCTTCTCATTTTAGCACTTGTGCTATGCTTCAACACTTGCATTTTGGATTTAGCATTTTCACTTTTATGCCACTTTTAGTTTGTTTCTAACTAGTTTTTGCAAGTTCTTTGTCATCTTGCGTTTCCTTGTATTGTGTATAAATTTCTCACCATCTTTTATTGTTTAAACCATTTATTTTACAAGAAATCTAGCACTTTCTTACAAGTATTAATGTGTAGTTTTTTTTAGCGCTTTTGACCTATAAATCTATGCTTCCACTGTCGGGTATACTTACTATTCTACTAATTTTTTTCTTAGTTTTCTTTAAATTTGTTCTTCTATTGTTCAACACTTACACTATTTGATGCTTGTTCTCTATCATTTAGTACTTATTCTTTTTAGTGCTTACATTATGTCTTTTAGCACGTGTGCTCTATATTGTAACGCTTTTGCAATTTTAATATTTTTATAATTTTTTATCATATTATCTAACCACTTTTGCAACCTAACCCCTATTCGTACAACTTATAAATCTCTTGTCAAAGACAAAATCATAAACTTTTAACACCTTGTTTGTAGCTTATGTTTGTTGAAGACATCATTTTATCACTAATCTAGGCACACTTCATTTTTTAAAGGGGAATTAACCATTGTATGTGTAAGGTCTGAGAATTTCACTTACCAATTATAACCCATAATTGCCAAAATAATTTAATAGAACAAAATGATTATAAAAAGGTGCGGAATAAGATGATTAATTAAATTACTCTCATCACTACATTCAAATGGAATAACATACATCAATGAATCAAAGTATATAACAAAACAAGGTTGTACCTTCATTAGTTTTAGCCATGTAGGCTTACACATGAATTATCATCTCAGCAATACTTTTAAATTCAAATACTGTAATACAATTAAGGAAATAGCAAGATCATAAATACAACCACAATAGAATCATATCACAAGAATTTTATGAGTGGAAAACCCTCGTAGGGATGAAAACCCACTCGCAAAAATGCCTCACTGGCTTAATGTAATGCCTCTTCGGCGAAGCCTCACTGGATAAAGAATCTCACTGGTTACAAGATGTCTCATTGGCAATGATCATACTGTCTCACTAACATGACCATTCATTACATGTTTCAGGATATCATAAATATCACTTACAACAAGGAGCATAAGGAAGTTCTCTTACAAATCACATAAGTCTACAAGCAACATTTTCAAGTTTCATCATTGCATCATCCTTGCATATGAAATTATGGTAATGTCAACACTATCATGAATTGCTCCCAAGTATTTGCAAATAAGACCATTCTACCTCCAATGACCTCTCAAATATCACACAAGTACACTAAAAGCCAAAAGCCAATCACATAAAGCTTCATGAAAGTAATCCTAAGCCTGCTAATATGCACACATGTCAATGCAATTATAACAAGAATGCTTACTTCTAAACTCATTGATTCATAGAGGTTTCAATAAAAAGAGAATAATACTATAAAAGAGTTAAGAAGGTATAGCTCATCTATGTATAAGAATACATATATAAGCTAATGAATATATATGAGTATACATTCTTATACAAATAAATCTCAAGATTAATTAAATGAGGGAATTCCTATTTTCTTCGTATGTGCATGATAAACCATGGTGCATGAGAAGAATGTCATCATTAAACTTAAACTTTAATAAGGCAGGTATGATTTAACATTTGTTTATCTTTTATAAAATCCCCAATTGATTCACATTACATAATATACAAGGATTAATTGTAATCTACATCTACATATATTTTGATCAAGTGTTATAAAATATCTCAAGTTTCACATTCAAATCTTAAATTTTGTCCTCCTATATGAATTCCATACTTATAATATTTTTCTTCAATGGAATATATTAAATATTATGTTTAAATTAACTATAATAACTTAATTTGATTTATTTACTTTATTAATAATTTATACTTTCTTAAGTACTCTTATAATTCCAGAGTTTGCTATTTGGTTATATAAGAGATTAGTTCACGAGAAATAAACTCTACATCCGGTTTTACATCTCACATTTGACTTGATTTGATCAATCTTCTAACACTCCAATGACTAGTAGCAATTAAAAGCTCATATGTACCTTTCTACATGCACACAAGAATCCAATAACTTATTTCTAATTTTAATGATTTTCATTTACTCATTCATACATTCATTCAGGAAAACCATCTTATGTTCCCAAGTTCACTATAAGAAAATCATTCAATAGACATAAATGATACATCTAGATTTTTTCATTTCTCAAGGGTTTGGTTTAGTCAATCTTCTATCATTTCAATGGATATAACTACTTCACGCATTGTGTACTTTTCTATTATTAACAAAGTATTCAATTCACCATTCGTAGCTTAATTGATACAATCTAACGAAATAACAGGTTTGCAAAAATGAAAGAATTACATTCAAGTAAAAGTATATTCATTTAAAGGGAAAAAGACAAACAAATGCATAGTTATTCCAAGTTTTAGAAATAAACAAATAGATATAAAGATATATCATTTTAAATCAGAAAGTTCAATCATTATAAATCAGATCTCGATCATCCATTCAATTTGTAATATATACTTATGTTCATACATAATGTATTTGTAATCATTTTCTCTATACACACACACACACACACACACACACACACATATATAATTAAATGTATAGAAAATTATATCTACAACTCAAACATCCTCATTTAGAAACAGCTACAAGCATCCATTATGTTGCCTTACTAATAAAATGTTATATATACATTTAAATAAAAATATGTGTATATATATAGTGTTTATATATTCATTGTTTGTAGAATGCATTTTCAGCCAAATTAATATATACATTGACAACATATTTTATATAAAAGTATATACTCAGATATATATATATATATATACATATATATATAAATGTATAAAATATATATATATATATATATATATATATATATATATATATATATATATATATATATATATATATATATATATATATATATATATATATACATATATATATATATAGTATATATATATATATATATATATATATATATATATATATATATATATATATATATATATATATATATGTATATATATATATATACTTATATGTATATATATTTATTTTATGTACTTAAATATCAAATCGAAAGCATTGTAAATGAAGGGTGGCGCATAAAATATTTGAAGAGGCAACTAGCTCTACGGTCAGTGACCCTCCCATGGAGGGGACGCTGCCTGTGGGGGTAGCGCCCTCTCCACAGGTCGCAGCCTATGGAGGGCATTGCCTCCATAGTGTAGCCTCCCCAATTGGGGGGGGGGGGGTTGCGGCTGTGAAGCCATTCTATCATTCAATTTATTTTTTATTTTTTAAACATTTTCTCCCCTTGCAATAGGGGTTCTAAAGGTTCAATACAGGGTTTCAAAAACTTGTCTTCTAGATTTCAAATTCCTATCTGGAAATATTTATATATATAAAAAAATAGCAATATTAATACTATATATTTACATATATATATATATATATACACATTGTGGTGTATATGTATATATATATGTGAATGTATATCAATATTATAATCTGGTTTGCAATTCTATTTTAGAATTTACAATAGTTATATTTGCACATATATAATATATAATATTATATATTTATAAATATATAAATATATGTAATTTTATATAACAGGAAGAGGAAAAATAATAGATTGTACAATTATGCCAACTAAATTTCATACAACCAACACTTGAATGCAATGATTACGCCCAAATGGGTTCCAAAGAAATTCAATCTTTTCACAATACAATCAATTATTTTCCTATTTTGAAATTTAAATGCAAAGGAAAAGATCTAAAAACCTGGAAAATTGCTTCCAATTTGAGTTTCCCTTCTTGATTCTTCTCTTTTTCCTCTATTGCTTCCCTGGAAGTCTCCTTCTGTAAATTCTCCCCATCTTCCTATTTCTCCTTCTCTTCTATTTCTTCTCCTCTTTCACTATTCTTAATTTATTGCACCCAGAAACCTTCTACCAGACCTCCCCATTTTTACAGTTATTGTTCTTGCGAGAAATAAAGATCAAGAGAGCTTATGTTCTTTTTCCGTTATTCCCTTCTCCTCCTTTAACAAATTTATCTTTGTTTTTCTTTAACCTAATCTTGAAAATAAAAAATATTTCTTTTCATGCATAATATTTATCCCCAAAATATTAATAAAGAATTTCTATTTTAATTACAAACTAAGTATTTATCCTCAATAAATATTCAAGAAATTCCATTTCAATTGCAATTAAATATTTATTCAAAATAAATAGTAAAGAGGTAACATTTAATTGCTAATAAAAATAATTATCCTAAATAACCCTGCATTATCGTTTAATTGCAAAATGAATTCTCTAATTAAAATGTAATTAATTCTTTTTATTTCTTTGTACTTTTATTTCACATAAATTAATTTAATTAAACATTGTAGAATACGAACAATAAAAATAGGGGTCGTGACAGTATGTTATGTTTGTGAGGCCCTCAAGCATATACTCTCTCCTCGCACCCTTGGGTGATCTTGGAGATTAAAATATTAAGTTGGTCTCTTTTATTTTTTGTCATTGTATCCCAAGGAACCCAATGTGTGTATGCTCTCCCCTTATGCTTCTTGCAATTTTGGGTGACCAAAAACATTTGGATAATACCTTTTAGGGGGCTTGCCTAGGGATTTGATCACTCTAGGGGACGACCTCATCTCTTGTGTACCGATGGAGTATAAAGAGCAAGGGTTGAATCAAAAGACACCCCTCTTGAAAGTGAAATCTTGTCAATCTTGGCTAATTCCCTAAGGACTTTATACGCTAGGGAAGTGGAGGTGGAGAGCGGGTTACCCTCTCCTCTTGGATATTTGGCATTATTCCCTTTCATCTATAAATTTGGCCTCACATACTCTTGAGGTATTTGGAGGACTCCCTAGCAACCTTGTTCATCCTAGTTTAAGACCTTTTGAGTGTTGTCTAGTGTGCTTTAAGGGATGCATATTGTACCTTGAATATAGTGGCACCTTCAAATTTTGTAAATTTGAAGTGCCTATGTGTTACACCTTGTTGTGTTACTACTTATTTACTTTCACCTAGTTGGGTGAAAATTCTTTAAATGAATTTATTTACGCTTTATGTGTTTTGGAAATATGAAGAATAAATGTTTGATTTAATTTGATGCTATGAAATTATTTTGATTGTGAAATATATGATGCAAATGGGTGTATTGTTTTCGGCTAACTACTATTGCAATGTACTAAGTTGGATGTAGGAATAGAATCAAGCCTTCTAAATAGAGGGGAAGTGTCACTCAGGGATAAGAACTTGGTCTGGTAACCTTTGATAAGACCTAAACCGAGCTTTCACAACACACTTCTAGATTGGTCGAGTCAGGTTAATAGCTTGGTAAATAGTAAGTTACTTTAAGTCTTGCTTGTGGTTTTATTTGTGAATGTTCTTTATTAGAGGGTTAAAAGTGTTGAGTCTCTTGTGATGAGTGAGTTTGTCTTTATGTGTTTATATTTAATTGATGGGATATATACATAAAAATGTATATATATGTATATATGTATGTGTCAATGATAAACTCATGCACATGAGTAAATACATGCATGAGTATACGTATCTACGCATGCTCATGGACGCATTACCCATATGCATGGGAATATCGATCGAACAAGGTGACATATATATACACACACACACACACACTTTGTGTATATGTGTCAATCGATAAGATTGTTAATATATGTGTTTAAATAACAAGGCATGATATATATAGTATATGAATACATATATATTAAAATATGTGTGTGTATTGACATAATGGAAATGTCCATACTAGTATATTAATATATATATATATATGTATATATATGCATGCATTAATGTGTGAAATATGAGGATACATATGTGTATTCATATATTGAATAATGCAATTATGTAAACTTGTAAGTTAAGGTATATATATATACATATATACATGTATACATAATATGTTTTGAGTATATGGGAAAAGTAGGTTTTGAATGAACCTAAAACCATTTACAAACAAATTTTAACGGGACCCAAAACCCGAAAAAGGACGATCATGTTGCTAAAAGAAAAAGAAATGAACAACCAACAACGAAACAACAACAACACTTCAAAGGATCAATAAGACAATCGAAACCTTCGGAAAAACCAAGCTGCAAAAAAAGGTTATGAAAGTGTAGAGAAGGGGGATTCATTACTTGTGAGTTCTCTTTATTTAGAGAGCCTCATGGGGTGAACTGCCCTAAACTACCTCAAAGGACAGTGGCGAGAGTTCTAGAATTGGAAAGAGTAGGTCATAGAGATTCTCTGGACAAACTAACAAGCTCTCGGCCAAAGGATGTCAATGTAGAATGCAGACAATAGTGTGGCGCGCTGACGTCCTCGAGGCATGTTGGCATCTCGTATGAACCAGAGAACGAGAATGTCACAGAAAGTGGCAAGGTGAATGCTTCTACTCTAATTGTTGAGAACTTCTAGAAATTGATATAGAGTAACAGAATGTGATAAACCTAAAATAGACTGAAATAGAAGTGATAAAGATAAGGAGAAGAAGGGAAAGGAAATGCTTACAACCGTGTGAATGAAGAAGCCTCCATCTCGTGAATGTCTTCAATACCTACACACAACACAAAGAGAGAGAGAGAGAGAGAGAGAGAGAGAGAGAGTTGGGGCCCGTTTTGGTGTTCCCACCTCCATGGACAACCAAGATAAATGGAGAGAAAGGTATGAAATGAAGTAAAGTACACAAAATCACTGCAAAATAATGTTATGCTACTCAACCAAATAATAGAGGAGAGGAGTGAAAGATTACCACCTCTGCCCAAAGCGCTCAACACTAGTGGGGGACAAAATGAGAGGAACTCAAGCCTCTACTGCAATGGTTTTTTGTTCCACACTTGCTCTACTAAAGTGATGGAGTGTTGATGTTGCTGTTGTAAAGTGTAAAGTGTTGTAAAGAGATGGTGAGGAAGTTTCTTGGAACTTGTGAAGAGATTGTAGAATGCTAAGGAGACTGCTTAGAGTTTGTGAAGGATTTAAATGAAAGAGAGAAATGGTCAATTTGAAGGGAAGAGTGAAGAAAATGGTCATAGTCGGGTCGGTTGGCTGAAGAGGGCATTACAAGTTGACTCCCAATGGGATTTGTATTGCCTCTACAAGCTCCAGACATGGGAATTTGTCAGGGATGTAAGCGTGCCACGCAGGCTTCTGTGTGTCGCGCAAGCGTCCCCAACAAAAACGCCTCTACTGATGCTCAAAACGGGTGCCAAGTGTGATGGGAAGAGCGGGCTTATGTGGAATTAAGCCTCCACATTTGGTTTTCTAAAGTGGGGTGATCCCACAATAGTGGTTTACAATTTTTGGCCAAACTAGACACTGAAATTATTATTTTTAACTAAATCTTCACATTTGGGCACCTATAGCGGCTAAACCATGAGGAATTTGAAGATGATGCAAACTAGAGTCTTATCAAATTTTGTCTATAGATTCTAAAAATATTTTTTTCAAAATTTTTGGAATCAAATTGCACTGTTTTTTCCATCTCCCACGAAAACTGGTTTTTTTCAAAAAACAACATTTTTAAAAAGTGACGCTCACTGTATAAAACATAAATTTTTTTGTATGAAGGATAAAATTATAATTTTTTTGAATTTAGATTTGTAACTATGATATCTAGTACTTTCATTTGGTCTCATAGTTTTTTATTGAATATTTTTTCCTTAATCAAGTTACGAAGTCAAACTAATTGCAATTCAGATATAGGCGGACTATATACAACATAACTTTTTATGTATGTATCAAAATTCTTTTTTTTTTTTAATGGATCAAAGACATAAATACCCAACACAAACGTATTTTTAAAAAAAATATTTTGATAATTTTCTATTTTTCCACATGTGCAGAACAGAGACCTTCACTTTCGATGAAAAACCTATGTTTAATAAAATGAAAAAAACAAATACATAATAAAACCAAAACATATTAAAATTATATTCATTGGATAGCTCGTTCTGAGAAATACCATAATCATTTAAAATAAATTTTAAATAAATTCATTTGATCCCCGAAAAGGTAAATCAAAAGTGATTTTTTTATTAGCATTTTGATAGGTGTAAAGGAGACTCATTTATAGGTATGGTTTAAAACTAGCAAGGTTATATCCAAGGGGGTTTGATCTAAGGTGGTTTGATCAAACCCTCTTCAATTGGAATCCTTAAAATGGAACTTTTTAAGGCTTAAATCATTATATTTTCTAAAAATATGTGATTTCAGCAAAAATTAGTTCCTCTCAGAAATTGTAAACCAACTTTGTGGGATCACCCAGTGTAAAGGGGTGAAAGGCGAATTTGCGTTAGGGGTGAAAATTTGCTCCTATACATTTTTTCCCCACTTTAGCAAGCATGAATACTGATGAGTGCTTCGGTAAAGTAGACTAGAGAAGGAATAAAGTTATAAATGTATACTTGAACCGTCGAGGAAGCAGTTCATGATCTAGCGAACCCGAGAGTGGAAGGTCAAAAAAGGACTTCATAGTTCCACAAAACTATGAAGTTGAAGAAAGAGCATATACTCAGGATGAAGAAGACATAGATCTTTGATTCGGTATATACAATTGAGAAGAGAAATATAGAAAGAGAGAGCATAACTGAAATGGACAAAGCACATGGTGAAAGCAAAACCCACTTCGGAGTAGAACCCGCACCATACAGTAAACAAGGTGTATGGTGAAAGAAAAACTCACTTCGGAGTAGAACCTGCACCACACAGTAAACAAGGTGTATGGTGAAAGAAAATCCCGCTTCAGAGTAGAACCTGCACCACACAGTAAACAAGGGGTATGGTGAAAGCAAAACCCGCTTCAGAGTAGAACCCACACCAAACTTTAGGAGTGATAAAAGAAAACCTCGCTTGAGGAGGAGAACCTATATCACAAAGTAAAAGTGATAAAAGCAATCCCTGCTCGAGGAAGAAAACTCGTATCACTAAGTAAAAGTGATAAAAGAAATCCCCTCTCGAGAAGGAAAACCTATATCATCGAGCAGATAGTCACACAGACCATCATTAAGCTAGAAGACTTTCAAAGGAGTTGCTCGAGAACTCTTCAAAAGGGAGAGGGGTCCACTCAAGGGACGCGTTGTTTGAAAAGTGAAGTCTAGTCAGGCTGCCCCCAAGCTAGACGCAAAGATAGGTCTAGACGGGCTGCCCCCGAGCTAGACACAAAGATAGGTCTAGATGGGATGCCCCCAAGCTAGATGCAAATATGTGAAATAGGTCTAGTTGGTTTTCCCCCAAGCTAGACGTAAGGATGTGAAGTAATTCTAGTAAGGATACCCTTGAGCTAGAGGCCATGGAATTCATTTGATATAAAAACTTTCAAAGGGGTCCCTCGAGAACCCTTCAGAAGGAAGAGGGTCCACTCAAGGGATGCTACATTTGAAAGTCATAGCAAAGAAGAGGGGGCCCTTAAGAAGGACACACATCTCCAAGGCATGGTATCACTACCCCCAATGTACAGGGGAGGAGAACCACACAAGATACTTAGCACAGGATAGAGGTAAACCTCGATACCACTTGTCATTCAAAGAAGAGACAGGTGCATCAGCAAATGAATGAGTGGTGGCACCTAAATCATGAATTTGTTGTATTTTGTCCTTCAAGGCCTTACATTTGCTAGTGAAATGACTAGATGCTCGATGGTATGCACAAAAATAATTTTTTACTTTATCATTTATGCTTATAAGATTTGTTGTGTGTAGGAGGAGGAAGAGTAATTAAGTGAGCTTTAAGAAGTCGCAACAAAATACACTCTTGTTCAGATAAAGGATGAGGAGCGGGAAGCAATCCTTTCTCTTGTGGAGAAAAGTTTGACTTCTCACAAGAAGAAGATACGAAGATAGAAGACAAAGGAGGATAGAGCAATCCATGAGAACTAGGTTGAGTAGACTTCATGTCAGCATTCAACCGTGGTTTTCGCTTAGATTGTTCATTCGAGCAACCAAGCCCTAGATTATGCTTACGAGGCACAAATTCTACAAGGACCTAAATGCCTTGTTCATTACGCCCACAACCTTTACGCTCATAGCCATATTTGGAGACAAGCTTAAAGTCGGGGCCATAATGTGTTTGTAAATCATGAGAAGAGGGGGGATCTACATAGAGAGTATTATCCCAGCAAGGGGGAACATGCTCTTCTATAGGATCGCCATTATCCTCTTTACTAAGACTGCCAATATTATCCTCTTTAGCAGAGGCCTAATCGTCCTCTTGAGAAAGAGGATCAACACTAAGAATGTTACAATTCGCATTCACATTATTTCGCGATACGAAAGAACAAACATCTTTGATAGCGGGTGTGGAGGATGTTGTCAGAAGGTCTAAGCGGATCGGGTTGACTTTATATTCTTGAATGAAGGAATTTGTAAAGTCTAAAGGATCCCAATCATCACCAAGACATGCATTCTTTTGAGAAGAGGTAGGAGGAATAGACTTAAGGTTTCCTGATTCAGAAGGATCTTCCTTAGGGACATTTATTTCAAGGGTACCCTTTGTAGTAGGTATTGTTGGAGTAAACATCAACACATTGGAAGATATTAAAGGTATAAGAGTAGGCACAACCGAAGCTTGACCAACAACTGCCATCTCACATAAGTGCATATCCTTAGGGTCAGCCTTGACTATGACTACCTGATTATTAGCAATAAACTTAATAGATTTATACAGGGTAGATGAGACTGCACCCATAACATGAATCCACGGTCTACCAAGAAGGAGGTTATAAGGTAACTTCTCTGATATAACATATACAAGAGTGGGTACAGTAACAGGTCCAAGTTGTGAAGGTAATATTATTGTACCTAGAGATTGTCTCCTAACATTATCGAACCCATGAATGATGAAAAAAAAAGCATTAAGAGAAGATCAATCAATATTAATCTTAGGCAATAGATCAATACTGCACACGTTAAGTGTCAAACTAGCATCAACGAGAGTACGTCTAATTCCAATCTTATTAATGTTAACTATAATCATTAGAGGGTCCACTTGCTTCTGTACTTTCGGAGGCGGGAGTTCCTGGGGATAGAACATAATAAATAACAAATCTGCATGAATATATGCCATCAATGCATCAACATCTACTGACCTAGTGAAAGAAGGAAAGAGGATCTTTTGCAAGGCTTCCTGAAGCATACCTTGGTAAATAGGAGCAGACTGAAGCAAGTCCCATAGTGAGATCTTGGTCGGAGTAACTTGAGGTTGCTCGACAAGATCATAATCACTAGGTGCTTTAGTCATAGGTTCAGGTGCTTGAGGAAGGTTTAGTTGTTTATTCATTCTAGTATCATAGGTACGGGCTATCGCTCTATAAGAGGGAGCCTTAGAAAGGTCAAGAGAATCTCTATCAAGTGGAACACCATCAATAGAACAAACCATTTCAAGAGAAGGGCTAGCTGGAGTTAGGTAGATGATCGGTCTCTTAGTCCTTTGAGGGTCAACAGAGACATAAATCACATTTACAGAATCATCACAACTAGTATAATAATTATTTGAAGATATATTCTCAACATTGATCCAAACAGGATCAAATCTGGAAGGAGATTCATCATGCGCTAATGCCTCATCTCTAGAGGAGAGCACATTAGAATAGATAAGAAATTCATCATTCACAAATGCAACGTCCCTAGAAGAGAGTGCACTGGAATGAGTAGAAGGTTCGTCATTCACAAATACATCATCCCTAGAAGCGAGTGCACTTGAATGAATAGAAGGTAGAGTAATGTTAAGAAAGGTATCAATGATTTCATCTTCTTGCAACAAGATATCCTCTGAAGCGAGAGGACTCTCATGTGAAGGATCAAAGATACAAAGTGACATGGGCAAAGCCAAGTCACTATCACATGCATGAAATGGAACATCATTAACATTATGAAAAAAATTAGATACAGAACTAATCAAAGAAGATATTAAATTCATTACGATTTTTTGGTATTTTCTATGTTTTAGTAATTTGCATTTTTGGAGGTCTTCGGAGCAGAATTTGGGTTCAGAACTTGCATTGGTCGCTAAAATTTGATTGTCGAAGGCATTGGTATTTTTGGGACTAAACTAGTTCTCTAGAAGACCTTTCCGATGGTGCAAATGGTTATGAATTTTGAGCATTGAGTCAAAAGTTATGACCCTACCAAGTAGGGGTAAATAAATTCCTAGTTTTCGAAAAAGATGTTCTTCATGTTGGGTTTGCCAAAATGTAGAGAAGGGGGATTCGCTACTCACGCATTCTCTTTATTTAGAGAACCTCGTGGGGTGAACTTCCATAAACTACCTCAAAGGAAAGTGATGAGAGTTCTAGAATCGGAAAGAGGTCACAGAGATTCTCTGGACAGACTGACAAGCTCTCGGCCAAAGGACGTCAATGCAGAATGCAGACATCCCCGAGGTGCGCAGGCATCTCGTACGAACCAGAGAGCGAGAATGTCACATAAAGTGGCAAGGTGAATGCTTCTACTCTAATTTTTTAGAACTTCTAGAAAGTGATAGAGTAACAAAATGTGATAAACCTGAAATAGATTGAAATAGAAGTGATAAAGATAAGGAGAAGAAGGGAAAGGAAATGCTTACAACCGTGCAAATGATGAAGCCTCCATCTCGTGAATTTCTTCAATACCTGCACACAAGAGAGAGAGAAAGTGTTGGGGTTGTATAGGGATTTACCTTAGTCAAACCCCCGTTTTGGTGTTCCCACCTCCACGGACAACCAAGATAAATGGAGAGAAAGGTATGAAATGAAGTAAAGCACACAAAAGCACTACAAAATAGTGTTATGCTACTCAACCAAATAATATAGGAGAGGAGTGAAAGCTTACCACCTCTGCCCAAAGAGCTCAAGGCTAGTGGGGGAGAAAATTAGAAGAACTCAAGCCTCTGTTGCAATGTTGTTTTGTTCCACACTTGCTCTACTGAAGTGATGGAGTGTTTATGTTGCTGCTGTGAAGTGTAAATTTTTGTGAAGAGATGGTGAGGAAGCTACTTAGAGCTTTTGAAGAGATTGTAGAATGCTAAGGATATTGCTCAGAGTCTGTGAAGGATCTAAATGAAAGAGAGAAATGGTCAATTTGAAGGGAAGAGTGAATAAAACGACCATATTCAGGTCAGTCAGCCGAAGTGGGCATTACAAGTCAACTCCTAATGGGATTTTTAATGCCTCTATAGGCTCTAGACATGGTAGTCTATTAGGGATGTAAGTGCGTCGCGCAGACGTCTGTGTGTTGTGTGGGCGTCCCCAACAGAAACACCTTTATCGACGCTCAAAATAGGCACCAAGTGTGATGGGAAGAATGGGCTTCTATGGAATTAAACCTCTGCATTTGGTTTTCTAAAGTGTAAAGGGGTGAAAAGGGGAATTTGCATTAGGGGTGAAAATTCACTCCTATACATAAAGGAACCAACATCCCAATAAAACTAGGTTTTTATAGGGACCTTGAACCAAAAGGTTTTGAAGGGACCTTAAACCCTTTACAACCATGTTTTGGTAGGGACCTTAAACCCTTAGACATTACCTGCATTATCCATGCAACAACTAACCAATCACTTAGGAAGACCAAAAATATTCCTGAGACAGTCAGGCAACCATCAACGTGTAACAGCTAGACAACAACATAACACTTAGCATCAACACCCATCCAACTCTCCAAACCATTGGCTGAAATAGCCAAGTCAAGGAAAACTAAATAATTAGAAAAACTAGAGCCCATTAAACAACCCTCTCCACCTCTATAGGAGTAATCACCATGGAAACTCGAGATGCCATTGCAAAGGAACTCCATCCAATCTGTATTCCACCTCCATAGGAATGACCTCCACCTCAAAAGAAGATACACTAAACTTGCAAAAGAAGTGTGAAAAAACTACCACACCAACAAAACCCATCTCCACCTCAAAAGGAGAGGTATCCACCTCCATAGGAGAGGTCTCCACCTCCATAGGATAGGTCTCCACCTCAATAGGAGACACCAACTGCAGGAAATAAAAGAAATCGAACACTCCAACAAAAAAAGTTAACATAGTAACCAAGAGAACCAACAACATCAAGGTCTTCAATATGAACAAAGTAAGCTTCCTTGTCAAATCCAAACCAAGGGTGGAAACAACACCCTTAAATTCTTATGAAAGAAGAGAAACCAATGAACTAAACAACACATTATCCACCTCAAAAGAGGAACACCCATCAAAAGAAAGGACAGCCAAGACTGCCTTAGGCGTGAAGAACACCTAGGACATCAAAAAAACCTTGTTGGAAAAACTAGCTAACAACTTCAAAACCAAACCTAGAGAAACGACAACACCTAACTACACCAAGAACACTTGGGACATGAGAGAACAAAGCCCAACCAAGAAGACAAACTCTAGAAAAATGCCAAAAAACAAGAGAAGCACCAAAGGATAAGCAATAAAATCTTTGCAACGAAGAAGATCACAAAGAAGAGCAGCCTCACAACCGAGCAAAGTAAACAACACCAAATAAAATCCATTGGGACCCGAGAGAGGCAGGACAAGGCAACAAAATCCCCTAAGCAGAGAGAGTAGAGAGAAGGAAAGACCATGGAGAACAACCTCTGACCCTACATGTCTATTAAGGTATAAAACATGCCAAAAACTCTCCACAAATAACTCCACCAAAGGCAAACCAAAACCCATAATCTGCAACAAAGAGGAAGTCCCACAGAAGCACAACCCCAATGCCACACCGAAAGAAAGCTCCCAAAAAGAGGGGCTAGAACCCAACAAAAAATGACAAGGCCAAGAGAGACGGCAATTGGAAATAGTAGAGAGAAGGCAAAACTATTAAAAGCAACTTCCAACTCTACATGTCAATCAAGGTCTAAAAAATGCCAAAATCTCTCCACAATCAAACCCACTAAAGGCGTGCCAAAAACCCCACCCATCACCAGAGCAAGAGCCTGAAAAAAGACCAAAGGAAAATGCATCAAGACAACCAAGCCCATAGGAAGAAATGAACAGGCACCCAAAAAAGAATAACTGGGCAAAACTCCACAAGGCGAAAGTAATAGCTAGACCCTAAACACGACTCCCCAATAGGAAAACAACAACATCTAGCACCAAACCACAGCTTCCCAAATGGACGAAAGCAAAAAATAGACCCGCAACAGTGCATCATAGGCCAAAGACAACAACCAACACCACTCCTCAACAGCCCCACAAGATGGCACCAACAACCAGCCTAGCAGTAAACCATCTTCAACTGTAGAATCATCACCTTCCTCTCTAGAATCATCCCCAGATTTCAAATTCCCCCTCCCCCCACTCCCTCTCTGCTCCATTTTTTGACCCCACATAATATGTTATGTATATATATTATATATTAAATATATATTTGTTAATGGTATCAAATAAGTGTAGAAATATTATCAAGCGCATAACTTATATTGAGCAACATATATAATGTGCAACATATAAATATTGTATATGGCACTAATAATAAAGGGAATTGCGCACCAATGTGAGCAGCACATAAACATTGTGGCAACTATTCAAATGCCAAGTGATATAAACATTGGCAGCAAAGTGCATGAAACCAAAGGCAAACCAACGTTAATGGTATCAAATAAGTGCATAAATATTATAAAGTGCATAACTTATGTTGAGCAGCATGTATAATGTGCAACATACACTATATATATAATGTGCAACATATACATATAGTATATTGTGCTAATAATAAAGGGAATTGCCAACCAAAGTGGGCAACGCATAAACATTGTGGCAAGTATTTAAATTCTAAGTGATATAAACATTGCTAGCAAAGTGCATGAAACCAAAGGAAAACAAACATGCTATATAATTGGCCAAGACTAATTCAAAAGCAGAGGAAAAAGTGAATAATCATGCATAGGAAACATTGACTTGGACATAAGCAACATCGACCAAAGGAATAGGGCGTGTGATGTAAATCTGGCACCAATTAAGAATTGTATGAGACAAATAGAAGTCTAAACTACAATGTGCATTCCTACTTTTGAAGCAAATTGAAATAAGAGAATTGGTCAAATGATAAGCTGGCCAAATAGAGTCGACCTATAGAAGACAATTACCTTGCATTTCTGATTATCATTCTTGTTGTCCATTTGAATAAGCAACTCATTCACCTTGGTAAAATCTGGCTATGTATGTGTTTATTATGCAATGATTTTAGCTGCCACCTTTTCTTTTCTGGCTAAGTTGAGCCTTTTGGATTGAGAAGTGTCATCTTTGATAGCTTTTTTCTAGCCTGCAATTGCTCACTTTTTTGTATAAATAGAGGTGCTTTCTACCTCATTTGAGGATGCATATCTGCATTCTTGTTGATAATTTTTGAGCTGTTATTTTTTTATTTTTTGAGTGGAGAGAGAGAGAGAGAGAGATTTTGTGAGATATTTTTGTGAGAGGTCTTGAGAGAAGGTTTTGAAGAGATGGAGTGATATTGCTAAGTTGCAAGCTGATTTTGGTAGAAAGTTGAGCTAGGAATTTTGTTCGATCAATTGGAGCATTGCATAAATGGGCATGTTGAATTCTACTCTTTATACTTTATATGCATTTGAAAATATTGAGTGACATTGTTTGTATTGTTTGGGAAAATTGTTTAATTTCTTATTAGGGAAAAGTTATTCTTATCTTTATGTGAAAATGAAAGAATCGTGATAGTCTACGGATCTTATTGTTTGAGTGTATGTATTTATTCCATATTAAGGAATGGGTGTTATAGAGGGTTAAATGCTATATCATGGATAGGGTTTATATAGTTGATGCTTAGCTCAAGTAGAGTCTTAAATTTACTTTGATTTACTTAGAAGTAGTGTCATAGTTAACATAGAGGTTATAGGTTATTCCTGGGGTTAAGGTTACTCCATGGCATAAGGGGATAGCCTATGCATAGGTTATGAATGGTCAATATAAATTGAGCTAGAAAGGTGGGTGAAGTATATGATGTCCACTCTAAATTTTGGGTGATGAATACTTTGGCCAAAGTAGTGTAAGTTGCCACTATTTACACTATCATTTATTGTGATCCAGGTTTACATACTAGGTAGGGAATGCCATATGTGTAGGTTGTAGCCAATGTGTGACAAATCTAGATATGTAGGACACAAAACCAAGCTCAAGAAAGGTTAATTTTTATTATGAGGTTACCAAACCAATCTCTTCGTCGAAGGGTAGGGCCATCTTACCAGTTTGGTACATGTGCAGGGGACCGCAGTTAGTCCAAGGTTGGCAGAAAAGTGCTTGAGTGATGTTTCTCCTCATCACTAGGTGACCAATATTTGATGGACGATACCTAGACCATTCATGCATCTATTTCTAGTAAGCTCAAAGGAGCCTTGCATGTGTATTTTGCATCCATATCTATGGAAAGATTGTAAAATAGAAATATTATCATGTTATCATGTTATCATGTACTATGTAATCAATACATTGGAAATATGTTACTTGATTTAATGCAATGGGAAAGTTTGGAAAGATGTTTATTTCAAATGTGCATGATATCTTTACAATTTTGAAAAGAAAAATTGTATTGCTCATAATGGTTAGATGCTTAAACTATTTACTTGAGGTTAAAACATAGGAAAGTTACTATGTAGAAAAATGGGTATGTTACAAGTGGTATCAGAGCTACCAGGTTTAGCTCTAGAACCTATGTGCTCGCTATGTTTTCCCTTCCAACATTATAAGTCTAATGTTTGTAAATTCTTGTGACAGGATGGTGCATCTCAGGTTAATTGCAAGAAAGTCGGTGATCGAAAATAAGTGCTACCTACGAGCGAAGAAGGAAAGAGACGCCCTTGTTCATACCATTGAGGGAACCAATCATGAAAATTCCATTTGGTTAAGCAATACTGAGACTATCAGTCATGCCCTTTTGTGGATTAGGCAAGAGAAAAGAACGATGAGAGATGATGCCAACTTTAACTACTTACCATTTGTTTCTCCGGCGAAGTCAGACTCATTACCACTTTCCAGGGATATGCCCTCGAAATGCAGTTTTAGTCCAACATTGACATTTAGGGATCCTCAAGTTATAACTATGGACAAAGTAATTGTTATAGCCTCAAAGTGGTGAATCAAAGAGATACATTCCCTGAAATTATGTATCAGAGGATAAATCTAAAGGTTACAACCCTTTTTGGGGAAGAGATGAGAAAAAATATGAGGGATACATCCCACATAGTTATGTATCTGAGAGTGAATTTGATGGATACTCTCTGCTTGACTATTTAAATAGTCATTCTATGTAAAAGGAAGGATATTTAGATCCTTACGAATAAATGAAAAGTTATGTTTTTTTATCAAAACTTGTGTATAAAAACTTTAATGAAAATATTATGTGATTATTTTCTCTTGTGAAATGTTTTCTATACATTTAGTAAACCATGATAAGATATAATTAAATATTAACTTCCAGGTATAACTTTACTTTCAATACAATGGTTAGGATAAGAACTAATATTGGAGGGAGTCAAGAAGTTGGACAAGGTCTGAATAATGTCGAAGCTAAGTTGGACTGTCTTCTAGAAATCATGGATGAAATTAATGAAAGGATAGGAAACCTTGAAGAAAAAGTGAGGGGAAAAGAAAGAGAAGAAGAAGAAGTCCCGCATAATGAAGAAGATGAAGAAGCTCTCAAAAATGTGGAAGAGGAGGAGGATTCCCGAAAGCATACTAAATCTAGCGACCAAGAAATTGATAGGTCACAATCATATTTTGAGGGAACCAAGAGAAATCATTTGGCAGCTGAATTATCTAGGGATATGACAAAGATTACCCCTCCTAAATTCGAAGGAAGCACCAACAGACAAGAAGTTGAGGTTTGGTTAATTCAAATGGAAAAGTACTTTTAAATAAAGAACTATTCTGAGGTCACTAAAGTTGTGTGGGGAGCTTTCCAGTTAGCAGGAGAAGACTCCAACTAGTGGATGAACAAGAAGATGGAACTTGGAATCAATTCCTTAAAGCCGACCTAGAATGAGTTTGTTGATATTTTTCAAAAGAGCTGGCTACCCCAACTCTTCTTCGATCAAAATCTCATTGATTTTCAAAATCTTAAGCAAGTAGATTCTTCAGTAAATGAATACTAGGAGAAGTTCACTCATCTCTTGAAGTATGTACCAATGTACCAAAAAGATGAGAAATTTCAAATTAGGAAATTCATTATGGGTCTAAATGGCCAAATAGGTGGAGAGGTGGATGTACATGGTCCAACCACTATGGACCTAGTGTATTAGAAGGTAATTAAGCAAGAGCAAAAGCTCAAAGCCATCTTGATCTACTAGGAGAAAAATAATTGAAAGAAGTTCGAAGGGCCTTAATCTAATCAAGCTCCCAAGAAGTTTATTGAGGGGAAGGAATTTCAAAGGCAAGGGGACAAGGGACCCCACAATAATTAGAATAAGCCAAGGAAGGATCATCGAGGAAACAATAGTAACTATAACAAAGTTGGATGAAATGGTGGTAATTCTAAAAGGCCAGTGAAAAGGAGAGGACCATTAAGAGGATTATTTACATGTGGTGGGGATCATTTTGCTAATCAATGTCCCAATAAACCATCAAATTCACAACCATATGGTAATTCACTTCCTCCTCAACAGGTTGCATTTCAACAAAGGATCCATGCAGTAGTGGAGAATCAGCAAGCTGAATACCAGATCATCTCAATGGAAACTTTAGGTACTTTATTTGGTATGCCTATTTCCATTCTTATTCATATTGGAGCCACTAAAAAATTGTTTCACCTAGAGTAGCTAAAAAAATATCTAGAAGGGTTGGTTCTATGGAAAATCTTGGGTTGTAGAATATGCAAACTAGGCAAGAGAAATGATGAATCAATGTTTATTTGAGGTAAGGGTTGAACTTCCATGTTTATCGAAGGAAGTGAACTTGTACGCAACACCCTTAGGTTCTTATGATGTCATCTTAGGTATGAATTGGCTAAAGAAGCATACTAAAATTGTAGAATTCTTAGATGATTAGATGATCTAGGTAACTGTGTTTTTTTGCAAGTAACTCCTAGAAAAGTGAAACTGTGACATATTTCAGCTGTGCAAATGCATAGGGTGAAAAAGAAAGGTTTCCGACTCTTCACAGTTAAAATGGATAAACTTGAAGAATTCAATCAAGTCACTGCTCAAGATGATGCCATGTATTATGAGCTGCAATATTCTCAAGAGGGTGAAGAAGGAGAAGTGGTGGAATTTGGAGAAACAAATATGGAGAAGTATCCCATTTACGAAAATTTGTGGATGTCCTTCCAAAAGAACTACCTGGATTGACTCCCAAGAGAGTATTTGATTTCTCCATTAACATAGTACCAGGGTCGAAACCTGTATCCAAAGTACCTTATAGGATGACTACAACGGAATTAATGGAGCTTAAGGCACAGTTGGAGGAGTTATTTTCCAAAGGATCAATAAGACCCAATGTTTTACCCTTGGGAGCACCAGTGATCTTCGTAAAGAAGAAGAATGGTACCCTACACTTATGTATAGATTATTGGATGCTTAAAAAAGCTACGATAAAGAATAAGTGTACCCATTGCCACATATTGATGATATTTTTTGATCAGATGCGAGGAGAAGTAGTGTTTTCAAAGATTGATCTACGATCTGGTTATCATCAACTAAGGATCAAAGATGAAGATAGTTTCAAAAATGCTTTCAGAACTAGACACAGACATTACGAGTTCATGGTCTTGCCCTTTGGACTTATGAATGCACCTACAGAATTCATGAACATAATGAACAATATATTTAGAGACTGCTTGGATAGGTTTGTATTAGTTTTCTTAAACGATATCTTAATCTATTCCAATGGTCAAGAGATCACAAGCTATACGAAAAATTCTCTAAGTGTACATTCTTTTAGAAGGAAGTGCAGTACCCAAGTCAAGTAATTTCGGAAAAAGGGATTACAATTGATCCAACTAAGATAAAGGTGGTGTTGTAGTGGCTAGTTCCCAAGAGTGTAACAGAGGTTAGAAGTTTTATGGGTTTGGTTGGTTACTATAGGAAGTTTGTTTCAAACTTTTCTAGGATAGATTTTCCTATTACTTCATTGCAGAGGAAAGGTAAGAAGTTTGAGTGGTCAAAAAAATGTCAAGCAACATTTGACCCACTCAAGGAAAAGTTGACTACCGCACCAATATTCAAGGTACTTGATCCAAAGGGAAACTTTACTATCATCACAGATGGATCAGGTGAAGGATTAGGAGGGGTTTTGATGCAAGAAGGGCAAGTCATAACTTATGAATCTAGGAAGCTAAAAACATATGAAAAAAATTATGTGTCACATGATTTGGAGTTAGCAACATTTATTCATGCATTATAGATGTGCAGACATTATCTGATGGGAAAGCCTTTTGAACTAAACACTGATCATCATGGTTTGAAATATTTATTTACCCAACCCAATCTAAATACACGAAAAAGGAGGTGGTTGGAGCTCATATTAGATTACGACTTCAACATCAATTACATCAAAGGAAAAGAGAATTGAGTTGCAGATGCCCTAATTCATAGAAGGCATATCGCCATAATGGTAACAATTCAAATCAACTTTAAGGGATAGGTGTTGTAGAAATCCATGGGTGACAAATTTTATGGTCAACTTAAGCAAACACTCTTGGATAATCCACAAGATGCAAGGCATGAAGGTTTTCACTTTGAACCAAATAGATTACTAAGGTTTAAAGGGAAATTTTATGTACCTAATGTAGAAGAATTAAGGAACCTAGTGTGGAAAGAAGTTCACAATGCACCATACTCTAGACATCCTAGTGTGACAAAGATGTTGGTGGATGTGAAGCCATTATATTTTTCGAAGGGTATGAAGGGGGATGTTGCAAGATTTTTTGCTAGATGCTTAGAGTGTCAAAGGGTAAAAGTAGAATCATCACCTTGCAGGTCTCTTATATCCACATGATATTTCTAAAAGTAAGTGGCAAGTCATTAGCATGGACTTTGTGCAAGTTCTACCTATGTCAAGGAATAAGCACAATGACATTCTAGTAGTGGTGGATAAGCTAACTAAAGTGGTGCATTTTGTTCCAAGGAATTTAACTGATGGAGCTCTTGTCATAGCTCATAAATTTATTCAAGAGGTGTTTAGATTGTATGGGATTTCTGAGAAGAAAATTTCATATAGGGATACTCGTGTGACCTCTAGGTTTTGGCAAACCTTGTTCTCCTCTCTTGGAACTTAGTTGAGCATAATTTTAGTGTATCATTGAGAGACAGACATACAAACTAAAAGGTTTAACCAAGTGCTTGAAGATCTACTGAGAATGTATTGAATGGATCAACAATACAAACGATAAGATTACTTACCATTGGTTTAATTTGCATACAATAATTCTTATCATTATGCAATCAAGATGGCTCCATTCAAAGAATTGTATGGCAGAAAATGTCAAACTCCTATAAGCTGGGATAAGCTAGAGGATAGGATAAGTCTTGTGCCAGAGATGTTGTTAGAAATGGAGGAGAAAGTAGGAATTATTAAGTAGAGGCTATCAAAAGCCAATGATAGGGAGAAAAGCTATGCATATTCTAAGTGGGTATCCAGAAATTTTGCAGTAGGGGAAAACGTGATGTTGAGGGTTAAACCTCATAAGAGTTCCATCAGGTTTGGAAAGTCATCCAAGCTAGCTCCACACTATGTAGGTCCTTTCAAAGTTCTAAAGGAAGCAAACCATACTACTTATCAAAGTACGTTGCTACCAGCTCTTGCTAGGATGCACAATGTGTTTCATGTTTCATACCTAAAGAAGTATATACCAGGAGGTAACCATGTTATTGATTGGAATGATTTACAAGTACATGAACCAGGAGTGGTAATAGTTGAGCCTCTCAAGGTGCTCAGAACACATAAGCACTTATGCAACAGAGAGGTTCTGCAATGCAAATTCTAGTGGAAACAGTATGCAAAAGATTCTACCACTTGGGAAGACTATGTTGAGATTAAGTAAAAGTTTCCTCATGTCTTACATGCCTTTCAGAGTTCTTGAAAAACAATTCTGAAATGTTTATGTTTATAGTTTATGTCTATGTCTGCCACTTAAAATCATCGGGGATGATGATTCACAAGGGGGGATATGTTACACCCCGTTGTGTTCCTACTTATTTAATTTTACCTAGTTGGGTGAAAATGTTTTAAATGAATGTATTTATGCTTTATGTATTTTGGAAATATGAAGAATAAATGTTTGATTTAATTTGATGTTATGAAATGATTCCGATTGTGAAATATATGATGCAAATGGATGTATTATTTTCGACTAACTATTGTTGCAATGTAATAAGTTGGATGTAGGAATACAATCAAACCTCCTGAAGAGAGGGTAAGTATCACTAAGGGAAAATAACTTGGTCTTGTAACCTTTAATAAGACCTAAATTCATCTTTCACACACACACACTTCTAGATTGGTTGATTCGGGTTAGTAGCTTGGGAAATAGTAAGTTACCTTAAGTCTTGTTTGTGGTTTTATTTGTGAACGCTCTTTCTTAAAGGGTTAAAAGTGTTGAGTCTCTTTGTGATGAGTGAGTTTGTCTTAAGTGTTTATATTTAATCGACGATATATATACATAAAAATATATAGATGTGTGTCAATGATAAATTCATGCACATGAGTAAATATGTGCATGAGTATACGTAGATAGACGTATCTACGTATTCCCATGGATGGATTACCCATATGCATGGGAATATCTATCGGACAAGGTGACATATATATAAATATATATATACACTTCATGTATATATGTCAATCGATATGACTGTTAATATATGTGTTTAAATAATAAGACATGATATATATATATATATATATATATATATATATATATATATATATATATATATATATATATATATATATATATATATATTAACATACGTGTGTGTATTGACATAATGGAAATATTCATACTAGTATTTTAATATATATACATAATGGAAAAATTAAAAATTTGACTATTTTCTAATGTTTTAATATGTTGTATTTAAAATATTTTAAAAGTGTTAAATATTTTGATGGCTTAAATATTGTAGTGGAACTTTATAAAACTTTGTAAAAGGAGTTTTTTATTTCACAAAATCCTTCCCTACCATGTGCGACAGAATCCTTGGGTAGTGCGGGGAAGCAAGGAAATGGGTTTTCATGGGCGTGCAAGTGTTTTTTGGGGAGTTTTTGATTCATTTTAGGATGGACGATGACTATTTTGACTTACAAAAGAATGCTAAAAGTTTTTTCAATGCCCAACCTATCCATTTTGAGAAGGATTGATTTGGTTTTTTGTTGTCAGTAGCATAAAAAATTCCCTACCACTCCTTCCAATGACCCAACAATCAAATAAATTACTTTGCATCATTGAGAATAATTTAAAATATCACTCTCATTCTTAGAAAATGAAGGTCAATCACATTTTTAACATTTTTCTTTTAATCTCATCCAACCTAAAGCAACACTTCTCTCATAATAATGGCAAGAGGTGGGAATGGGAGAGGAGGTGTAGGTTTCAAATCTTCAAGGGAGGATGATGAAGGGGGTGTAGAGGATGTGGATGAGGAGCTACTAGTTTTAGTGGTTGTGGCTCAACTTATAGTTGTGTTGCTGGAGGTTTACAAGTGGTTGGCCTACGTTGTTGAGGTGTTGTCTGCAAGCGTTGGAGTTGTTGATTGGGAGGTTGCAGCATTTTCTTCAATATTTTTGGAGCTATTTTTTGTTAGTGATGAGGAGTTTTTTACCCCTGTTGAGACCTTGTTTTATTGCAAGGTTTTTGGGGCAGCTCATGTGGCATTGGATGTTTTTGCTTTGGTTGTTTCTTTCTTGCTATTATTGTTGGTTGCTGATATTGGGCGACTAGTGGAAGTTGTGTTGTTGGTAGTGTTTGAAAAATTGTTATTTCTATTTTGGGACCTTATTTTCTTGTTGCTTGTTATGCGAGGATGTTATCTTGGTTTGGATTGTGGGCCCCTTGTTGGGGTTTTGTCTTTGGAGTATCTTATCTTAGGCTCTAACTGTCATATTGGGGAAGTTGGTGTGCTTCTCTTTCTAGCTTTCTCCTTGTTTCCCCCCTGCTTAGGTTCTCCTTGCCCTCAAGGTATACCTTCTTTGGTTTTGTTGGGGGTTGTTCTGCCCTATGTTGTTCTCACTCATTTCTTTTTTGTAGTTACTACTATTTATCCTTATTGTGAACTCTCTTGGTGCGTGCTTCAGGTCTCCTATTGGGATTTTGTCTTTGGAGCGGATTTTGTATGGCTCTAACTGGTGTGTTGGGGTTGATGGTGTGCTTATCTATGTGGTTTGCTCCCTAATTTTTTCTTGCATGGTTTACCCTTGCTCTTTTTCCTTGTGGAGTCAGTGGTTGATGATCAGGGAATGCTCTTCTTGTTAGAATTTAGGCTGATTTATATCAGCTTAATGTTTCTTTGTGGTTCCTTTAAGGTTCTCCTTGTTGCTCCTCTTGAGCTTATTTTGGAAGGGTTGTTCTTTATTTTGGATGGGTTGTTCTTATTTATGCCCCTATTATTTAGGGAGATGTTGACAACTTTTGTGTTGTTGGGTTTTCCAAAGGATGGTACGACTTCTTGTTTTGCTAAAGCGCTAGCTTTCTCTTTGGACCCTATTGAGGTGGATTCTTCTCTTATTGAGGTGGAGTTGGGGGTTGAAAGTTTTTGGTTTCCTCAGTTACTAATCCTTTTGAGGTGGACACTTCTCTTATGGAGGCAGAGGTTGAGTTTGTTGGAGTTTTCAGATTGTAGTGGAAAAGTTGTTCGTGACATCCTCTCCAATAGAGGGGAGCTCTCTCATTTTGAGGTGGAGATTGAGTTAGCTAAGTTTTGGTTTGTCAAATTGTTGGGTTTTTGGTCCCTAAAAAAACCTGATTTTTTTTGGTGTTGTTGATCTTCTTAGTAGGTCAATTCTCAATTATATAGGGGTTTTGATCCCTTCATAACCCGTTTGTTGTAGCTTGAGTTGATTTAAATATTTGTGTTTGGTTGCTACTATTGGGTTGTGTTTGGTATGTTGTTTATTTTTCTAGCAGCTTCTTTTCCTTGTAAAGGGTTTTAGGTCCCTTCAAAACCTTCTTGTAATGGGTTTCGGGTCCCATAAAAACCTATTTTTCCCTTAATCAAAAAAATTTGGGGCAGTTTTTAAGTGTGTTTCAGGTTTAATATAATTTTTTCTTCATCTAGAAGCTTTCCCAATCTATTTCTCATGCCTCGAGAGCATTTTCACAATGTTTTGAGCTTTTTTTGAGTGTCAGCAAGTTAAGAAATGACCCAAATACAATAGTCACGACCTGCATATTTTTTTCCTTCTATTGCAATGGATGATGCACCATGAGGAGATTTCAAATGGCCTATAGGGTTTCTTCTGCCAAGAAAAAATATTGAAGAAGACAAGCATACATCCAAACAATGGTGCAAAATGTTCAACTTATATTAGAAAAATTGCATAGATGTAACAACCCCAATGTTCTACTCAATAAAATTTCCCATGTTTTCACTTCAAGTGAATAACCATGATGCCGAAACATAACAGTACAAAATTTTATTTCCATAATGTAAATCACATGCACATTTTAAATAATATTGTTTCCGAAATTCCATTGCATTCCATTATAATTTCAAAAATCTTTCCATAACATAGATTTCATATTGAATGAACTCAAGTATATCATTCATGATTACATGCTTCCATATAAATGGGTACATGACACATACATAGCTATTCTGAGCTTCATATGGCAATAGATATACAAACTATTCCTAATGTCACCATATCAACACATGCATTTTGAATGTCCTTGCTCACTAGTGCAAACAATCCAATTATCCCCGATACTAGCGCAAACATCCGCAAACCTCGATTGTCGACTGATGAGGAGAAGCATCACTCAAGCATTTTTTTGCCAACCATAGACTCAAATGCAATCTCCCACACATCTTTCACACATGACAAGATGGACCTTCCCTTCTATGAAGAGATTGGTTGGTAGACCCCATAAAAAATTCCTATCTGAGCTTAGTGTTGTGTCCTACAAACCAGAACCTAATCATACGGTAGCTACACCTACAAGTATGAAAATCCGGAACTAGAATGCATATAAGGGACATAGTGAATTGACAGTGTAAACTATGGTTACTTACACTACTTTTTCCAAAGTATTCTCACCTAATACTTTGAGTGATATTCATCCCATTCACATACACTACCATTGCTCGATTTGGATTATGACCATTCATATACTATTCTTAGGTAATTTCCTTCAATGGGTAATCTTTAACCCCAAAAATAACCTATCCCCCTTTTACCTAAAAGACTATTATATCTCTACCAACTAAGCCTAAGCACAAGTTGCCCCTTCAATGGATATGCATATCCTAGGTATAACATATGAGTTTTACTAGTTAACACAATAAATATACATAAACAAGCTATTCAGTTCAAAAGACAAACTAGTCCCAAGTATAACTTTATAATCTAGAGTGTGGCTACATGAGCCTCATCATAATCATAGATTAAATATTCATATATAACCGAATCCCTTCAGTAATATATCACATCAATAAGTGATTCTCACCAAGATTATTATCACATTAATTAATGAACTCAATCAAATAATAATCATATCAATAGATTAATCCATTCAAGAGTGTAATCTCCTTAGCAAAAAGGATCATTCAAGAGCAGAATCTTGTCAACATTATGACTTCATAACAAGAGGATAAGGAAACTACCCAAGTAGTAACTCTAACTCAATAGGTAAACCCACCTATGTCTCCTTACATATAGTATCTTCATAAGCTCAAGTGATTTACTTAATCACTTAGGTGAGTTTTAACCTCAATATACCCTAATCTTAGGATATAGTCATCAACCAATGACTAGTCTGATTATATAGGTTAATCTAACACTATATGTTCCAATCAAGACCAAATGTACAACTCAATCAATTTATTCCCAGCCTATAGGTATCAATGAGTAGTCAAGTACATTTCCCAACCTAGTAGGTAAATTTTAACCTAAGGTTCACTCTTAATCAAATGAACTTCTCATCCCAAATAGGTTATCCTAAACCTAGGGTTCCATTCAAGAGTATAGTATGATAAAATGATAATTCAAGTAAAGTTATTTGATGTGGTTTACATAATGTTACATCATATATTTCATACCATATGTATAGCTATATAGCTAAACCTTATTGTCCCCAAGTTTTTCTAGCATAATTAGATAATAGTGCCAAGTTGCTTCATGACCTTGGCATTTCTCACACTATACACATAGTCTAAATCTATGTATAGATCACCAATAGCTTCTTCCTATATAGGGAAAATAGGAGTAATAAGACACTTTCTTTTAGCTAATCCTATTTCATCATTCTTGGTATATAATACCAATGATAAACAAACACTCCTATTATGGAGTATATACAATCACTTCCATAGAAAAGCAAAAAACAACTTTTATTCATTTTCATAAGAAAATACTATGATTCACTATTTCAAGTGTTCTCAAGCAATTCAAACCGAAGCAATCAAGCTCATTATTCCATAATAAAAGACAAGTAATAGAAGATGAGATCCCCATTCCTATAATACACTAAACCAATTGAATGACTTGATGCACAACCTTCTAGCAGTAGCTTCCTAGCTTCACTTAGCTTTCTCAAAGCAATACTTCACTTTGACTTCTCTCACAATTTTATGATATGCTCTCATAAATGAAACTCTCTCAAAATACAACAGAATGCAATTGCAAAATAATGTAGATTAGTGTGTCCCCAAATGAGAGTATAAGCCTCTCTATTTATACAACAAAAAGGAGATTTCACAGCCTACAAAAAAGGCATATAAACTAACAACACTCTCCATGCAAGTTGACTCATTATTCCCAACTAAAAGGTGGCACAAAATAAACACAAACTCAACACATAATGCTACAAGTCGACCCATCCAAATGACAATAGCAAAAGACATTCCAAAATGGACATGTTCATATGATGACAGTCGATTTGCATTTTAAATAGACTTCTACAAATAAAAGAACTTTCATAACATGGTGTTAGGTAAACAACACATTCCCTATTCATCTATTGTTTAAGAGACTAAGTCATAGCTTGATTAAGCATTGGTATTTATTTTTCCTTTTGACTAAGTCTTAGCTAGATATTTAATCCACTACGGTTTGCAGGCTTGAGACTTAGTCTATGTGCAGGGTACCTTCCTCCACATACTGCACCATATACCATATGTGCTTCATTCAACTACATTGCATTTTAACTCTTCTTCAGTTTTATCCATGTGTTGCCTCTTCTCTCCAACATTTTGCACATATATAACTATTGCTTTCATTTCCATCTAAGGCAGTGCCATTCACTCCAACCTCATATTATATTCAGTGCTTTAAGCTATAGAACTTCCTATTATTATGTGTGTAATTCACTTTATGAAACAATTTCCTTATTTAGTGTATTCATCACTTATATTTTGGACATAAGCGTTCTAAGTTGGGAGTAATTTACTGTTGTAAATTAAAGATGCATTTTCAATAGTATCGAATATGGTTTGTTTCCATATCGACCTTTATTGTTGCACCATATTTTACATATGGTTCGGCCTTTATCCAATGTCAACATATGTATAATTCGACCTTTAAATACTTGCATATCTCATATACAAGTTGGCCTATGTTCCATATATATAAATCACCCTCAAAGCATCACATATATTTATATATGTACCTATACACACACACACAAATATATATATATATATATATTTATGCCAATAAAAAGAATTAATGCTATATCACACGATGCATATATACATATATTCATTCATGTCTCTTTGTCCTTTTGATAATTTTGTACTCATAAGCAACCCGTTCATAAGCGCACATAGGTATGTATACCTAAGTACTCTCATGCACGTGTTACTCCATGTGTATGGTCTATTGTCAACATGCATTCACAAACATATATATCTATATATTCAACATATATTCCACTCATCAATAGTGCATATTAATATAAGGAAAGGCTCATAAGTTCCAAACATATAAAAATCATCCAAGCATGCATTCAGTAGTAATCATGACCCTTACTAATGCAAACACCTCACACTAAGGATGACTTACCAATTCCCAACATAATAACTTGAATCAACCATTCTATTGTGAGTGTGTGTGTAGCTCAGATAGGTTTCATTTAGGGTTATCCGACCAATCACTTCTCCTGAGTGACACTTCCCCTCCACTTGGAGGAATGAACATGTCCCTGCAACCAATTCAACACATTTGCAATGGTAGTTAGACATTCATTAATAATCCATATGCATCATAACTTAAACATATACATATAGTAATACATGTTCATCATTAATGTAAACATAATTACTCTTTCAAAGCATATATCAACACTTTCATATAATACCTATTTCAATATTCCATTTATCATGATTGCATTTACCATCCTATTTACCTGTGAAGGTAAAAGTAAATCAGTAACAACAAGATGGGGTGTAACAATAGAGATGGTGGCTTTAGGAAAGACATTTGACAAAATGTTAAATTAGTTTGCAGTGGAAACAAAGGTATTATGAAAGCTCCATGGGTTAAAATGCATTATTTCATTACCAGTATGTGGGTTTTTACCTAGGGGTATTATTTTTCGCTATTAGGTGAGTGTGAAGCTGGTAAATGATTTTTCACAAATAGGTAAAAATATTGCATGAGATTTGCAAAGTGAAAGAGGATACAAACTTTAGTTGCAAAGGAATATAGACAAAAGAAGAGGGAAAAGAATGTGTAAAGGGGCAGTTTGTTACAGATCTAAAGGTTGAGTTTGTGACATGTGTCAGATAGAGATTCAATCTATGATTTTTTCTCTTCTTTAAAATGTAACTTATGTCTCATTTGTGGGGTTTTTAGGATTTTGAATAAGTCATAAGGGGTAGGCTATTAGTTTTGTGCAGGAAAATAAGGACGCATGGTGTGCAAATGTTCTTGTAATTGCATCGTATATCTTGATTGTAACATATATGAATACATGTTTTTGCATGCTATTAGTGTATCTTGTCTCTAGTTTGTAATGAAGTATTTCTTTTAGTAATATAATCAAGGGTTGTAGGGATTTCCATTTAAATTTGTTGCATCTGGATTACTTTTAGGGTTATTATTTTCTCAAGAAGCAATGCAAATTCTTTCAACAAAAATAATAAAAATATTTTGTTCTAGATTGGATTGTTAAATAGAAGTTGCACTATTAATTATTACTTTATCTCATTAGCATAAGGTATTAATGGTTGAATGATCATCAAGATATTTTTAGAATGTGATGAAGGATGTGTACATGCATTATGACTCTATAGCCCTAGATAGGCACTGGTTTATTTTGAATGGTTTTCCTTCAAACTTATAAACACACTTCAAATATGAAGCCAAGATTTAATTTTTGTAATATTTTTTCTTAATTATTTGCATACTTCATACCTAGGTTTTAAAGATGGCAAGGATAGTGCCTTCCATTTTACAAATGCATAAACCTTTGTTATTTGTATGAAGTTTATCTGCTAGGTGTTGCAATAGAAAATTATTTCATATCCATATTCAACACCATATAGGGAGACCCACCTAGGTTTTGCAAAGCCTGAAGTGCAAGGGAGAAAATTGTGAGATAATTCTCCCATTTGTTGGCCAAATCTCTCTTTGAATCTAAGCATAAGACATGACACACCTTTAGGGATCAATGTTACGTAGATGTGGGAACCAATAGATTGGAAAGTCTATTGGGGAGATAATACATATCCATTTGGAAAGAGTAAAATAAGTTTGTTGATCTGAAGATTTGGTTCAGATAATGAAGGACTTCACACCTGGAGAAAGAAATCATTGCAGCATACTTGAAAGTTTCATGATATATGGTGCTCTATTGGTGAAAAGAACTTAGAAAGAAATTTTATCACTGAATATCTTCCAATTGTTCATATTCTCCCACATTTAATTAAATAACTCTATCCTCTCACCTAAAGTGCCTTCATAAATTAAATAGTTCATTTAACTATTTAATCACGTACACACAACTTTTTCCACAAAGAAAGGAATTAATTTAATAATTAATTCTTCTATTTGAGCACATGTCTCCTACATTTTCAAGTAAATATCTCATGTATAATTCTAAGGGGAAATAACCAGGAAGAAAGAAAGCGTAACAATGAAAATAATCGCAAATTGCCTAGATCATGCTAAGATCCCCAAATCGATAATGAAATGCAATGCAACAAAGGAGATCATTTAAATAAAAAACATATCACCCAATTCCCATGCTTGCTTGACTCATCTTCATTATTCTTCTCAACTTTGCTTTGAATTTCTCAATGCCCTCATATCGTGAGTATGCAATATTAGCCTGTAAGTATTTTGACAGTAAAACTTTGAAGATTGTCATTACCAATAGAATTGAAAAGCTTTTTTTATAGAAGCTTCACGATTTGACGGTCAAGATTGATTTGTGTTTGAATGGTTCAGATCGAGTGTGAGGACCTAATTGCATAGTTAAGTGACTTGATTGATTGGATGTAATTGAAAGAGTGTCTGAGTCAAAAGGAGGTGGCATATCAATTAGGTGAGTGAACTGAGAGAGAGTGTTAGTCAGAAGTGTAGAGAATTATACATGAGATATTTACTTGAAGATGTAGGAGACATGTGCTCAAATAGAATAATTAATTATTAAATTAATTCCTTTCTTTATGGAAAAATTTGTGTACGTTATTAAATAGTTGAATAAACTATTTGATTTATGAAGGCACTTTAAGTGAGAGGATAGAGTTAATTAATTAAATGAATAATCATTTATTTAATTAAATTCGGGAGAATATGAATTAATTAGATGTATAATTAAATAAATTTAGGAAACTTATTTAATTAGTTAAAAGAAGAGATTAGAACTAAATGATGTAATTAAATAAATTTATGAAATTATTTAATTAATCAATTTTAGAAGAATAATGAAATGAATTAATTAAATGGTTAAAACTATTTAATTAATTCGAGGAATTAAGATATCAAGTTATAATTCAATTAATAAAAACATTTAATCATTTTGCAGGTATCTTGAATTGATAATGAAAAATGCAGTCACAGGCCTAAGCCATTTTTCAGTGTCTACAGTTTCTAACCAAAAGTGATAGCCACGTTGGGAGAAATAGGAGGGAAAATGTGTCTTTTAATTTTTCCTTTACTCCACCAATGTATGAAGAGGAGGGTTTTAGGGTTTTTTATTTAGCATTGTTTTACAGAAAAGTGACATAGTACGTGAAATGGTCATTGGAAGTGTCAAAATAGTTCGCCCAGTACATTAGGGTTCCAAGAAAACCCTAAAAACCCTAGGTATAAATAGAAATTAGGTAAAAAGTGAATTCATTTTCACCCTTGAAGATTGAAAACTTGTGACTTTTCTTCTGAGCACTCTTGCAAAATGTCTCTCATTCCCTACTCCAAGCACCGCAGATATCGCATCAAGACCTTCCGATGGCCAGCCGACACAAGAGAGTCGGTATGTACCCCAAACCCAACTTTTGAAGTTTTAATTTTCATGCTTTTCTAGGCTTTTAAATTTTCTTTTTCATGTACATAATTTCATGTGCACTTCAAATGCATTTGTATGTCATGCATTTGTTTATGATATGATGCATTTGCAGAAACACGTGGGGTCGATTTTGTGTTTTCTATAAATCAATGCATTTGCATGTTTTTGAACCACATATGCTTTAGTAAGTCGCATATGATGGGGTCAGTGACGCATTTGATTTTTTGGTTCGCATTTGACTGTCATGTGACGCATTTGCAGGGTGAATCATAACTGCTAAATAGTGTGATGCATGTGTTTTAAGTGATGCATTTGTTAAATGGAATGATGTATTTATATTATGCATTGCATATGTGAAATAAAATGACGCATCTTCTTGTCAATTTTTTTGAGCTTATGAAGTGTAAAATTTGCTTCATCTTTTGAATGATGTGTATTTATTAGCCTCATGCTTCTAACACAAGATATTGTGTTGTAATTTTGTAGGTTAGTTTGGATCCAATATACACTCAGGAGTCTAGACCAGCCACTTACGGATTGCAAGACCAGTTGTCTAGTACAAAGAAATGTTTGATATGGCATCTTGGACTTCATCATGTGACATTTATGCCCAACATCTGGGCAAACCGAGGGATGCTCACTGCACTCACTAAGTGGTGGCATTCAAAGACTTCATCTTTCCATTTGCCCATAGGAGAGGCGACAGTTGCATTGGAGGATGTGTATAGGATACTCAGATTACCAATTAGTGGTGAGAGGGTCCACTATGATACTCATAGCGGTTACAATGAGATCACCTGATGCTATTTGTATGAGGATGTTAGACACCTTGGTATCGCGCACTACGAGATATGATGGCATGTGCTTGTAGAGAGATATGAGCGAATTAATTGTGTGTTGTGTACTCTTATCGATGGGATTATACTACCATACTATCGAGGGCATGTGTTTCCTATGGGTTGGGGAGAGATGTTAGTGGGGATTTTGGAGAGACAGGTTGTGTATGCATGGGGCCCCTATCTACTAGCAATTTTTTAATTCCATTTGCATGATATAGCTTATAGGGAGGCGCAGTCCATTAGCTATGGGACTACTTTATTGATGATCTAGGCATGGGAGCACATTGTTGTTTTCCGTACACCAGTCGTACATAAGGTAGATGACCGATCTCCCTATGTATTTTGATATGCTAGGACCATTACATAGACACATGTTAGAGATACAGGATATTGGAGGCATGCGATTGATACCCTTGTGCAGTTTATTTGGTGGCCATACATGGACTGTCCGTAATGGTGGAATGAGGATCAAAACTTACCTTTCTATTGTCAAACACATTATCTAATTGGGAGGACCATTTATGTTGTACATATCATTGAGAGACACTTATCAAATAGAGTGCTCTAACAGTTTGGTGAGATTCAAGATGAGTCGTGCAACCAAACCGAGCTCACTAGATCTTCGAGGGAGGTTCTTCTATGGGGGAACATGTTTCCCGTAGCAACGAAAAAGGCAGATATTGATGCACTTCAGCTAGTGCAGTGGGCATGGAGGGGTGGGCCAACAAATTCTAGTACAACAGTAGCCTATGATGCCTAGTGGGCACAATATAGACCTATGCCTTATATAGATCCTAATCAGCCAACGCTTGTAGAGGGCTGAGGTACAGGCCCACAAGGTCAGCATGGTGGCAGAGGGGGTGGTCACGATGGTTGAGGTGGTAGAGGTGGAGGGGATGATGGGAGAGGAGGAGGAGGAGGAGGTGGGAGGGGTGGTCGATGAGGTTGATGAGGTGGCAGAGGTTGTGGTAGAGCATTTTCACCCATTCGTGAGGCTGAGGGGGAGGGAGAGGAGGAGGTTGTTGGTGAGGAGGTGGTCGGGGAGGAGGCCATTAATGGAGAGGAGGAGGCCATTGGTTGAGAGGTGGAGGTCATTAGGGATGCCCTGGTTTTATTATAGGTTGGATACTAGCATGTGGAGGAATTTCCTAAGGAGGAGATGGGAGCCGAGGAGAGAGAGATCCAAGACTGTATCATGGAGGAGTGGGATGTGGATGAGGGGGAGAGACCTGTACAAGAGGAGGGTCTCATAGATCAGTAGCTGGTCAATTTGAGGGCCAGGGTAGCACCTCTAGAGGAGCAAGTTAGGTTTGTGTCTGTGGAGAGAGATGAGATGCACCTGGAGACAGATAGTGCCTATCTGGAGAGGGATCAGGCAATGGTGCAGATTTTTTCAGAGTTCTCTGCTCTTTGTAGTGGACCGATTGTGGATATGGCTCAGGAGTTGGTAAAACCTGGTGAGTGAGAGCGATACTACATGAATTTGTATGAGAAGGAGGTACCTCCTAAGAGATTAGCTCCTAGTGCTTTGCAGGCGCTCAACAGTAGATCACACAGCCGGTAGTCCCACAATAGATCCCAGAGCAGTGGTGGTGTCTTAGGACCTCGCAGGTTAGGACCTTATGATAGGGTCCCATTTGCATAGTAATATTCAGGCACTCCCCATCAATCACCTCCTCTTTCTCCTCATCATAGTAGTGGGATTTCAGCATAGGTACATGTTCTTATATTCTAGACACTCTATTATGATTATAGAGCCTGTGAGCTCCATTTTTTGATATACATCTTGGATATTATACTGTGACATATTTTGATATATATATGCGATGCATTTTTGGTGGCCATTTATATGATGTGTTTTCTTATGTGATGCAATGATGATTCATTTATGATTCATTCTTATATGATGATGATGATGTATTCTTTTAGTTATGATTGATGCACTTGATTTATGATGTAATGGATGCATGTGAGTTATGATAGTCATTGTATGCATTGTGTTATCTATATATATCATGTTATGTAAATGTATATGATAATGTTTTGATGTTTTTATTTCCTTATGAAAAATGGATGTAAGATGTATGTTGCTCTAATGTTGTAATGAATGCAGGTGATTTTTGTGTGTCATAGTACACCATCCTGATGCAATAGAAAAATAATATTAGCTTGAAGACGATTTATGTTAGTCATCATTGGGAGATTTATTGCAATAGACAAGAAACACCATGATATGAAGTAGACCAATGGTGTGCAATGTCATGATTTTTCTGAAAACAAATAGTCACAGACAAGGATTGTTGCGACTCATACTTAGGAACCCTATTGTTCCCAGTCTTTTTGTCGAGACAAACCATAAACAACCATCCAAATAAAATGTGTCATGAAACGTCGTTGTTCCTCTAAATCCTCTTTCCAAGACATCCTTGAGGTGGCTAGTGACATGAAAACTTTGAAAATATAAGACAATCATCATGATACATCATTGCTCCTCTAAATCCTGTTGCCAGGACATCCTTGAGGTGGCTAGTGACATGACAATTTCAAAAATATGACAATCATCATGATACTTTATTGCTCCTCTATATCATGTTACTAGGACATCCTTGAGGTGGCTAGTGACATGAAAATTTCAAAAAGATAAGACAATCATCATGATACGTCGTTGCTCCTCTAAATCCTGTTTCCAGGACATCCTTGAGGTGGCTAGTGACATGGAAATTTTTAAAAGACAAGAAAATCATTCAAAAAGAAAGATATGTTCATGTAACATTGTCACTCCTCTAAATCCATCATAGGACATCGTCGAGGTGGCTAGGTACGTAGTCATATCAAATCATTGAGAAATTAAAAAAAATGAAAAATGCTTGTCAAGACATGTGTGTTAGATCTTTGTTTGTTTTCCAAGGTTGAATTGGTGATGACGAGGTTGACTTGTCATTCTTTAGGAAGGACTCATCCTAGAAAATATTGACATGTCGAGTTTTATTATTGCCAGGTTCGGGATTTAGGAAACACACATCTTGAATATATGACATGACAAGGTCAAAAGTCAAGAAGGACACATCTTGAAGACCTGCAGTTGACACGAAAGAGTCTCATGTCAAGAAGAACACCTCTTGAAGACTCTTAAGTGCTTGAATTGATAAACTTGATGCTGATTCAAGAAAGACATATCTTGAATAAAATTTTTGATAGAAAAGAGTCTAATGTGAAGAAGGACACATCTTGAAGACCCTTAAATGATTGATTTGATAGATTTGATGTCGGTTCAGGAAAGACATATCCCGAATAAAATGTTTGACAAAAAAGAGTTTGACATCAAGGACACATCTTGAAGACCCTTAAATTATTGATTTGATAGATTTGATGTTGGACCAATTTTTGACTGGTTGGATTGTGCGTTGTTTTCAACCTTGTGTTCGAGTATTTCATTGTATGACCAATGTTTTTGAGATGTTTGACAAATTTTTTAGTTTTCAAAATTTCTATTTTTTTTTGTGTTTTTCGATATTTTAACGAAGAACCTATCCTAGGGGCCTCGGGGGCTGATAAAAAATTATCCTTGCCTACGTTATACACACAAAGACCTTGTAGTTCGACATGACTTTGACCGACAAGACTGACTTCAAAAAAGGATTTGTTCATTGCAAGAAATATGGCATGAGTGATAGTGAATGTGACGAACCCTAAAGGACTGACCTAGTGTGGCCTCAGGGGCTCATCTATTGATGGCCTTTCCTACATTATACACATAGAGACCTCGTAGTTTGACACAACCTGACCTTTCTTTATTTGACAAAGAGTAAGTGATGATTTTATTGTGTTTTATTTGACAAACCTAGAAAGAACCGACCTAATGCCTCGGGGGCACATCGACAGATGGTATTTCCTATGTCTAGTCATAGAGGCAATGTAGTTTGAAAATGAAAAAGATTGACATGACAGACGCTGACTTTGTTTTTGTAGTTTTCTGATTATTTGAATGTTTTTGGGATTTTGACATTTCTCGAATGTTTTTTGCATTTTTTGACATGTTTGCTTAATGTTTTTTGTGTTTTTGACATGTTTTCTAAATGTTTTTTTGTTTTCCAAGTGTGTTAGGTCCTAAAGATCTAGAGGTTTACTCCACCAAGAATGGGTGTTAGGTATTTTCCCCCAGTCAGGTATTGTATGGGATTGGATGGTAAGAGGGATTTTGTGTGGTATGTTGCGAGCATCAACCGATCTCAAGCCATAAGACTAGAAACTAATCTTATTGTGGGTGTCACGAAATGCAGGAGGGACATTTATATTAATATGGGTGAAGGTGAAAATACCCTGTGAAGTGATAATAGAGGACGAAGCGAATATTGTCTACACATGGTGCCTGTTTGCCAGGTTTTCACCATGGTACTTATCAAAAGCACCATTGACATGGTTTTCACTCTTGGATGGATTATTTCTCTTTACTATTTTTTTGGTCTTTTTCCTTTTTTCAATTTTTTTTGTAAATTGTGGTTTTGAATGAGCTCTCTAAAGCTATGTGTAAAACTTGTGTAGGTACAAGCTATTTATAGCCTCAAATAATGGTTCTCCCTCTGTAGTAGATAACTGATATGCATCGGAACCAAAGGAAGTTGTGATGACATAAGGGCGTAGCCAGTTAGGCTCAAACTTACCAGGTTTAGCTCATTCTGCCTGGTTTTTAGGATTCTGCATTAGTACCAAGTCGTCGATGTCGAAATGTCTGACCAAGACCCTCTTGTTGTAACTTCTACAAAGATGGTTCTAATATTCTTGTAAGTGGGTCAATGCTTTCTGTCTTCACTCATCCGATAATTCCAGCTCATGCAGACCAGATATCCTATACTCTTCATCATTGATTAACCCTTTCATAGACACTCGTAGAGAGGGGACTTCGAACTCAAAGGGGAGAATAGCCTCTGAACCAAAGACTAGGGAAAATAGGGTGGCCCCAATGGGGGTACAAATGCTGGTTCGATATGCCCATAAGGCGGGGTTGAGTTGGATGTGCCAGTCATGACCAATATCATTGATGGTTTTCTTAAGGATTTTAATGATGGTTTTATTGGATGCCTCGGCTTGACCATTTCCTTGTGGGTACTAGGAAGTGGAAAAATGGTGTTGGATGTGGAATTGTTTGCACAATTTGTGGACGTCTTGGTTTTTGAAGGGATGACCATTGTCTGTGATTATGGACTGTGGAATACCATATCAGAAAATGATGTAATTAAGAATAATTTTTTTGATTTGGTTGTTAGTGATGTAGGTAAGGGGGATGGCCTCTACCCATTTGGTAAACTATTCAGTGGTGGTTATAATGAATTTATGGCCATTTAATGAAGTGGGGTGAATTTCTCCCACGAGGTTGAGTCCCCATTAAGCAAAGGGCCAAATCGAAGTGATGGGCCTTAGTTCCTATGCTGGAGTATGAATGAGGTCACTATGAACCTGAAATTTTCTACATCTTTTGACAAATCAGTATGCCTCATGTTCCATAGTCGGCCAATAGTATCCCAATTGCATAATATTTTTGGCTAAAGTAGGACCACTAGAGTGGGCACCACAAATTCCTTCATGCACTTCGCATAAGGTTTTTTGTACTTCCATGTTATTGAGACATCGAAGTAAGGCTTTGTTAAAGGTTCATCAGTACAATGTATCCCCGATGATAGCACAATGAGAGGATTTTCGAATAAAGTTCTTGTGTTGGTTACTGGATAAGTTGTCAGATAAAATATGGGAATGGATGTAATGGTAAGTGTCTAGGTACCAAGGTGACTCGAGACTAACAAGTTCACAAACCATTTCAGATTTTGGGATGTTGAAAGCTAGGACCAATAGTTGTTCCACTAAGAACTCGTATTGTGACACATTGTTAGGTATGTCCAAGAGTGATCCAATGGTTTCCATGGCATCTGGTGCTTTGATTTGTATGTGGGCTATCTGACAAAAGGTGATATTGACAAAGTAGAGCTTGAAGCTATCGACCATTTTCTTATAGGGATTAAATTTCTCATCCTTTGTGTCATAGTCATCATTGACTTGATTGATGACTAATTGTGAATCTCTGAAGACCTATATACTTTTGATCTTCCACTTGACTGCCATATGGAATCCCATTAAAAGGTCCTCATATTCTGCAATATTATTTGTACAAGGGAATGCTATTCTGAATAATTTTGGTATCATGTCACCTTGTGGGGTGACAAAAATTACCCCAACACCTAACCCATGATTGGTATAGGATCCATCAAAGTACATCCTCCATACATTACTTGTCTCAACAATGAAGAGTGATTCATCTAGAAAATTAGTGATGAGTAGATGTTTTGCTTGTGTTGGCACATCTATGAGTTGATCCGCTATTACTTGTCCTTTGATTGCCTTGTGCTCAACATATTGGATTTCATATTCACTAAGGACCATGACCCATTTTGCTAATCGCCCTATTAATGCTTCTCTACTGAGAAGATACTTGAGTGGATCATTTTTTTCTACCAAATTTATTTGATGGTTCAAAATGTAAAACCTTAACTTCTATGTTGCAAAGACCACTGCAAGGCAGGCCCATTTGATAGGAGTGTAGTTAAGTTCATACCCCACAAAGGTCCTGCTAATATAGTAGATTGCTCTTTCCTTTTCCTCATTGTCATTTTGAGCAAGTAGTGCCCCCAATGTTGTTGTGGTTGTAGATACATATAGTATGAGGGGATTCCCATCTATTGCTGGCATCAATATGGGCAGTGTTAGAAGATAATCTTTTATCTATTGAAAGGCTTCCTGTCATTTTTTGTTCCATATGAAAGGGATACCATTACGTAACAGGTATTAAAACTGATGGCATTTATCAACGAGTTGAGCAATGAACCTCCTAATAGATTGTAGTCTCCCTTGTAATGTCCTTAATTGACTGATCTTCTTTGGTAGAGGCATGTTGATGATGGCTTTTACCTTGGTGAGATCAACTTCTATGCCTCTATGCGAGACAATGTATCCCAACAATTTTCTATATTTTACCCCAAAGACACTTCTTTGGGTTGAGATGAACCTTGTATGCTTCTAGTCGTTGAAAGACTTTGTCTAAAACCTTTAGATGATCAGCTCTATTTAAGGACTTTACCAAGAGATCATCAACATAATCCTCCATTAGGGTATGCATTAGATCATGAAATATTGTAGTCATTTCCCGCCGGTATGTAGCTCCTACATTTTTCAACCTAAAAGGCATGATGTTCCAGCAATAGGTACCCCAAGGAGGAGTGAAAGTTGTTTTACATTGGTCTTTTGGAGAAATACGAATTTAATTATAGCCGAAGAAACCATCCATAAGGGACAACATCTCGTATCCTGCTGTAAGATCCATGATCATGTCGATGTTGGGGAGAGGAAAGATGTCCTTAGGGAACACCTTATTTAAATCTTTGAATTCAATACATATGCTAATTTGCCCATTTGGTTTTGGAAAGGTACTAGATTGGAGATTGATTCTACATAATCAATAGATTTGATGAAGTGAGCATCCAAGAGTTTATTTAGTTCTATCTTGACCAACAAGGCGATTTGTGGATGCATTTTCCAGAGTTTTTGCTTTACCGGTTTAGCATCTGGATTCAATGGCAAGTGATGTAATACAAGCTCATGGTCCAACCTAGGCATGTTGATGTATGACTTGCATCGTGTGAAGAATGCTTGGAAGTTGGTTTTTTCTTCTTTTGTCAAGGAAGCTGCTAGTAACACTATCTTAGGATCTTCAAGTGCTCCAATGTTGACCTCTTGTGTATCTTCAATTAGCATTGGTGATCACTCTTGTGTGATGGGGAGAAAGTTCAACCCTCCATCCTTAGGCACCTTAGGGAGTTTTCAGCTTTAGATACGTCCTTTGTTTTTACTTTTTCATGATCAGAGGGTGCCTCATAGTTTTAACCCAAATACTTTTGCTTTTTTCACTTTATTATTATTTTTACAACTGGAGGGTGATGCAGTCTTCCCGAAGTACACTACCACATCAAGTTCTATAGTGAAGCCAACTTTATGGTCTCCCCCTAACATTCCTTCTCCCAGTCCCATGAACTCAGCAATAGCTTCGTCATTCTCAAAGGTATCCAAACAATATGACCTTGTTGGTCCTAGTCAACTAGTTGTGGGTAGATTAGGGAAATTCCATCATCATTATTTTCAAATTGTTGGGAAGAAGATGATAAGGTAAGGATTGAGGTATTCTCTCAGATATTGGTGTTCATACAGTTGGTTACCCTAGGGCTAGGTGTGTCTGATCATGGAAAATTTTATCCAATTTGGAAGTGCTAGAGGCATAGGATTCCCATTCCTAGTTGTTAGATTCATTATTGTCATAAAGGTCATTTCCAGAATCCTCTGATGTCTTGATACATTCAGAAGCACGTACTTCCTTATTTGAAGGAAATTTGGTTTTAGTTGAACAAATCTTCAGTGGCTTCCACCCCAACCCAAGATTCTTTCCCCATTTAGTAGGTATGTAGGGTTCTCTTCTTCCATTTTTGTTTATGCCTAACCCACTGGTGCCATCATAACCTTTTTCTTGCATCATTAGAAACTCTTTACCATATTATTATATTGGAAGTGATGTCACCTCTTCTTTATAGATCCAGTCAAACACATATTCAATATCTTCCTTACCAAGGAATCCCCATTTTATGAAAGTAGTTTTAGAAGGTACATGAATCAGGACCTTAGGTTCGATGCTGTAACACAACTTTCCATATGTCTTTGGTAATTTTTTCATTGTGGTAATACAAAAGGTAGTGTTCATGTTATATTCTCTACATCCCTTGCTTTGGATCTAGATTTCGGGATCTAGGGATTTGGCAGTGGAAGTAGACGATGTGGAGTCTGATGATTGAGTGGGATTAGATGTCATGTGGAGTGTTGAGGGACCAATGTATTTGGTTGAATTTGACATTGAGGCTTCATGGTTAAGTGGCAGTTGACATTCAAAGACTCCTCATAGGTTAGTGCAATACTAAAAGGGATCAGGATCACCTTGGATTGTAATCTTGGTGTCATTGTAGGGAAACTTTAGGCATTGATGATACATGGAGGGAACGACCTTCATGGAATGAAGCCATGGTCGATCGAGGAGAAGATTATAAGGGATTTCTAGATCCAATACCTGGAAAGTTGTATCCAACATTATGGGTCCCACTTGGAGTGGAAGTGTTATTATGCCTATGGAGGATTGTTCATCATCATCATAACCTTTTATGAATATGATCTTTGTCTTGTCCACACACGCTTCAAAGAAACCCAATGCCTTAACCAATTTTAGGGAACAAACATTCAATCCCGCTCTACCGTCTATCAAGACTCGTTTGATCATATTTTGATGGATGAATGCTTCAATGTGTAGTGAGTCATTATGGTTCATCTTTTGGGTTGAGTAGTCTTTTTCAGGGAATGTAACATGGTGAGAGCTCTCCAAGAATCCAACCATGGCTTGAAATCGATTGACGTCAAGATTGTTTAGGACATCGGTCTCTTTTAGCATCCTATCTAGGATATTGACCCTATGCTCAAGTGATGTGTGTAGTAGATCTAGTATGCAGATTTGTGTTGGGGTTTTTCCTAGCTGATCTAGCAAGTTGAAATGGCCTTTAGCTCGGCACTGCTTGGGAGGCAAAGGGCCAAGTATGGTTATTTTAGTTCTGCGAGTGTTTACAGTGCACTCTAGGGTCTTCTTGATGATAATGGTGTTGAAGAGGATTCTTGTAGATCGTGTGATCTTTATTGGAAGTGTGTTGATGTTGTCCCTCTACCTCGATTACTTTGTCTTCGATAAGGTCCCAAATAATCTTTTTCAGTTTTCTACAAGTGATGTCCTTTACCTTGGTGGTATTCACAAAAAGCGTTATCATCCCACCAAGAGGGTTTAAATTTAGACACATAAGGCATGGGTTCTCATATCTATATGACACCTAATTGAATACATTTCTTTAGTATGGACTCAATGGGTTCTCCGAGGGGCGTGTATTCATGTTTAATGTATTTCCTAGGTGGTCTTTGTTCTCCTAGTCCCTGATTGTTTTGTATGGTATTTGTCGTTGGTGTAGGGGTTTGTGGTGTAGTTGTTGATGCTCTAGGTCCTCTCACAGTGACAATAAGACCAGTGTTGTTTACTAATTTTTTATCCACAACCTCGTCATTTTTGACATTTTTGTTTCGAGACCAATATTTGTTTTTGTCATTGAATGTGTGTTGATTATTTGTACTCTTAGAGAACTTAAGGGCATCCTTAGTGACAAGTGATTTCTCAATCATTGTTCCTTTTTCAACTAGTTTTGTAAAGTGGGCACAACAATAAACTTGCAAGGGATCCTTTAAAGCATTTAGGAGGTTTTCAACAAACATGTCCACCTTTTGTTTCTTAGGGATCTCTAGCTGGCATCAGCTCACCAAGTTTCTCCATCTTTGGAAGTATTTGATAAAGGACTCTCCGTCTTCTTGTTTTGAGGTACACAAAGTGGCTAATGTGATATCATTTTTGATGTTAAAGTCATAGTTGTCTACAAATTTGTTGGCTAACTTGAACCATGTTTGTATGCCTCCTAGTAATCGTGAAAATCACTCAAGTGCAGGACCCGTAGGAGTTTTGGAGAATAACCTCATCAAGTATGTATGCTCTGATGCAATGTCAATGCAAGTCGTGCTGAATTCTCTGATGTGCTCTATCGGGTTGCATGTCCCTTTATACTTTGGAAAGTTCGGGATTGTGTATCCTTGTGGAAAAGGAGGCATGTAGATAGTCCTATCAAAGGGATACAAATGCAAGTCCTACATGTTGTAGGTTTTTTTGGTTGTTACTTGCATGTTCTCAATTTTTTTCTGTAAAGCAAGCATTTGTGTAGTTAGAGCATCCACTTGTGGGTTTGGTACGTCATTCGTGTTTTTGGGTCCCATATTTTGTGTAGATACTTGATAGGTGTATGGAGGTGTATGTTGTTGTACCCGAGGTATATGTGTATATGAGGGGTTCATGTTGGATTGTTCTTGTGTGTTCTGACTTGTAGGTTGTGGAGGGATACCTTGTTGTGATTTGTTTGATGTAAAGGTATTTGATTGAAATCTTGGTTGTGTTGGATTCACCCGAGACGACATATGTGTACCCTATTATCCTTGTGGAGTAGTATTTTAGGGGATAGCATGACTATATGTGGTACCCTTTACATTAACTATGGGTGTGGGTCCTGAAACTAAAAATCTTATTCTCTTGTGTCCATTAAGATTGTTCAAGGAGGTATTCATAGTGTTTGTTGAGGTCTCAAATGTGTAAGTGCTCGTCGGTTGTGTTGTTGATTGTGTTATAGGGGCTGATGTTGATTGGGTTGCAGCCTGTGTCATAGATTGTGGCACAAATGATGATATAGGTGGAGCTGTGAAGGGCATCCCAAAAGTGGGAGTAGTGTGAATCATTGAAGCACTGTGTGTAGCTCCTCCCGAACGTATATTGAGGTTTACTTGAGGTGTAACATTTTATGGAATATGTGTTGTAGGTCCTTGGTTTTGGTTTCAGACATTTCTAGGTGAAGGCACCGCTTGTAGCGTGTTTATGTCAAATCTAGGTGGTAATTTAACCCCATACTCTAGGAGTTTGGCTAAAAATCTCTCAGGGTTGAGCATGATGAGATCATCAAGAAATTCATCCACCTCAGGATCTTGGGTTGTTACCTCAAGTTCCTCAACAGTGATACAATCTTGGTTGTCTCTCATGAGGAAATTTCAAATGGGTTACCATATGGGTTAGATTTGGGAGATTTTTGTGATGTTGACCCAATGTGTGTAGTATTGGTATTGACTTGGGGAGGTGTAGGACCGAGGTTCAATTCACTAGTGGGATTGTAAAGGTCATCACTTTATCGTGAAGGGTCCATTTCTAATCGTCTCTTTTGTAATCTGGTTTGGACCATTAGATAGGACTTACTCAAAGGAGGATGACTCGTAAATGTGAAAATCGTAGGGTATGCAACTACCTAAGTTGGTTTTTTTTGTTTGTATTTTTTTTTAGAATATAAGGTATGACCTAAGATAACATCTAAAATGAAATATCTAGGATGTGAAAGTTAAGCTATGCTTTTGGTCCTTTCTTTGGCATAAATTATGGCATGTAATAACTAAGGTATAATGCAAGCTAGATGTCAATACCTTTGGATAACTAAGGGATGAGTCACTAGGTTACTAAGTTTGATGCAAGGTTCCAACTAGGATTGTCAATGATTTTTTAGGATCAATACCAGAAAAACCAAGTGATAGGTTCACTGGATAGAATTCAAACTAGCCTGGTGAGTTTGAGGTATTCCACTAAAATGAAAAAGGACAAATTATAAAATTATATGTTGAAGGAAATTGTATTTGAATCAATGTTTTCAATCAAGGTAAGATAGTTTATCTACCCTAAAGTCTACAATGTATTATGGACAAGATTTCCTTCAGTATGCTAAGGATGATCTAAGTAATGCAATGATGAAACTATCTAGGAAAATTCAGGATGAACCTAAATATGAGCAAGTCACGGATCTAGATCAGGTTTATAGCAAAGAGCAGATCAGATAATGAAATCCTAAAATAAGTCTTTTTCGTTTTTCATTTGTCAATTGTAATATTTTCTATGATAGGAAGATGCATCATTCTAGACTATAAATGTGATTCAGAAGATTAGATGCATCACAAAAACTCACAAATGCGGTTTACAGTGTTAGATGCAGTTTACTAGTAAAATCATCTAATTAGGAAAATTGAGGATAAACATAAACATGAACAAGTCTCAGGTCTGGCTCTAGTTTTCAGCAGAGGATAGATCAGATAATGAGATTCTACAGGGTTTCCAGTTTGTTAAGTGTAATCTTTTCTGTGATAGGAAGATGCATCATTCCAGACTGTAAATGTGGTTCATAAGATCAAATACGTCATGGAAGTTCACAGATGTAGTTTAAAATGTTAGATGTGTTGCATTTTTTGACAATTGCGACTCATAATATCAGATGTGGGTTAATGTGTGACAAATGCGTTGAACAGTGAATTGGTCTTAAGTTTTGACACATTTCTGACTTGTTTAGGATTGAATTTTGGATGTTTTTGTTTCATCAGATCTGTCTAAATAGACACGTAAGACACGCCAAGTAGAGTGTTTGAAATAAGTAAACAGACAATCTTAAGGCTGGCAAAGACAATATCCACTAGGCTCCCACTTAGAGTTTCCTCCAACTGCACTATCTAGAGTGGATGAATTAGGATCTTCGTAGCACAAGCTCCCCCTTACAGTACAATCACTTCTTGGGCTTACCAAGATCTGGATTCCCGCATGAACAAGGAATTTTTCATCTCTACTAATAGACTACATGTATAACATGGGTCGGCTTGGGAATGACCGTTCCTGCACCAATAGATAGAAGGTTTTTGGAAAATCTAAACAAATGGTTTTTAGCAGTGCACCCATTCAGGTGGCCACAAATATGGTAAGATTAGCTCTGATAACGAGGTTTCCAACCCTGTAGAGGTTACACTCTACAAGTTTTAATGTACCACATGGGTACTGAGGGAATCACTTGTCGATAGGAGCACCTGTAATGCTAAGATTTCCACAACATTCAAATTCATATACCAGTTGGGAGTAGCTTGGCTTTAACTCATTATCGGTTGGGTTGTTCCCTTAGGGTGAGTACTTTTTCCCACCAAGGCAGGCCCTCTAATAAGTAAACATAAAAGTGGATGGGTTTGGCTTTTTGATCATTGAGGTTTCCCAAGCTGAGATCATATGAGCCTACCAACCTTCCCAAACATAAAGAATAGTAATAAATCCACCCTAATTAAACAAAAAACTACTATGTGAAGACTCAATGTAGGGTTAATTAATCGATTAATTAATAAAAAAAATCCTATGTGAAGACTCAAAACATGGAAGAAAATAAGATAAGATAGGAGTTTAAGATTTTTTTCTTCGATAATCGTCGTACAAAACCACACATTAGAAGTTTGAAAGTTTGTATTTGGTCTTTAGTCAATCATCTTGCAAAAACTAGGTTAACTCCACTAGATCACACATTGTAAACTTTGAATTAGTAATAACAATCTTTAACTATTAAAATCAAAACTCAAAATTTTGGAAATCAAAAAATTCATTTTACTAGTCAAATGTGTCACAGAAAGCCACAAATGCGTCATTTATAGTCAGATGTAGTGTTTCCCTCTTCAGATGCGGTTCATGATGTCAAATACACCATTCCGTGCATTAGATGCGTCGATCCATACCTGTTCCTACAAAAATCAAATTTTCTATGAATTTTTTCGAAGTCTTTTACTACATGTCGGGTTCACCAAATGTGATAAGGGAAAATAACCAAGAAGAAAGAAAGCATAACAATGACAATAATCACAAATTGCCTAGATCATGCTAAGATCCCCAAATCGATAATGAAATGTAATGCAACAAAGGAAATAATTTAAACAAGAACCATATCACCTAATTCCCATGCTTGCTTGAGTCATCTTCATTATTCTTCTCAACTTTGCTTTGAATTGCTTAATGCCCTCAAATCATGAGTATGCAATATTAGCCTATAAGTATTTTGACAGCAAAAATTTGAAGATTGTGATTACCGACAATAAAATTGAAATGCTTCTTTTATAGAAGCTTCACATATTTGACGGTCGAGATTTATTTGTGTTTGAATGGTTCCGATCGAGTGTGAGGACCCGATTGCAAGGCTAAGTGACTTGATTGATTGGATGTAATTGAAAGAGTGTGTGAGTCAAAAGGAGATGACGTATCAATTAGGTGAGTGAACTGAGAGAGAGTGTTAGTCAGAAGTGGAAAGAATTATACATGAGATATTTACTTGAAAATGTAGGAGACATGTGCTCAAATAGAAGAATTAATTATTAAATTAATTCCTTTTTTTTGGAAAAAGTTGTGTGTACGTGATTAAATAGTTGAATGAACTATTTCATTTATGAAGGCACTTTAGGTGAGAGGATAGAGTTAATTAATTAAATGAATAATCATTTATTTAATTAAATGTGGGAGAATATGAATGAATTAGATGTATAATTAAATAAATTTAGGAAACTTATTTAATTAATTAAAAGAAGAGATTAAAATTAAATGACGTAATTAAATAAATTTATGAAACTTATTTAATTAATCAATTTTAGAAGAATAATGAAATGCATTAATTAAATGGTTAAAACTATTTAATTAATTTGAGGAATTAAGATATCAAGTTATAATTAAATGAATAAAATCATTTAATCATTTTGTGGGTATCTTGAATTGATAATGAAAAATGCAATAGCAGGCCTAAGCCATTTTTCAGTGTCTACAATTTCTAACCAAAAGTTATAGCCACATTGGGAGAAATAGGAGGGAAATGTGTCTTTTAGTTTTTCCTTTACTCCACCAATGTATGATGAGGATGGTTTTAGGGTTTGTTGTTTAGCATTGAATGAGCTTCAATGGTGGTGCTAGAGGATTTTTCCTATGATGGCATTGAGAGAGAAAGTTTCAGGAGAGCAGGGCATGTTGAGATTAAATCTATTCAATCTCATGAGAGTCATATCCCAAAAACCAAAAACTGGGTTTTTCATGATTCTTTTACTGAAATTAGGAAACAGTTAGATGAAAAAACCTATTAAATTTTATGAAAACCTAGTTTGTGGTTTGAGAGAAAATTTCACCAGTCCGGGACATGAAGATGAATAAATTTGTAAATCACATGAGAGGTCACAAAGCAAGGTCTAAATAGTGGACTCATAAGAGGAAAAGAAAAAGCATTGTGAGAGGTAAGGAGACAGTCCCCGAAGTTGATAGTCTTAAATGAGCAGTTGACAGTGTTGTTCAACAATAATAATGGAGGATAGTTCCTATAGCAGTGAATTCCATCATAAAAGATAGAGCACCAAATATACATCATGGAGTCACACAATAGGGGTTTTTTCCTTGGCAAATAGGATTTGAAAGATTTTCCTCCATTGATACAAACTCAGAGATATTTTACAAAGGTACATTTGATGAAGCATTTCAAGGAAAGTATAAAAGATAGTGGTCATCGCCATGTATGCTCTTGTTTCAGAAGGTAGAAGCTATCAAAGGAGAGTTATTATGAGTAAACCTATTAAATGTTTTGAAGGATGATGCTATGAAGGTGCACAATGAACATTTAATCATACACAAATCACCAAATGTCACCAATGTGACAATTCTTTGTTTTTGATATGGGACAACCATCTTCAACAATGTAAAGGATGATTTCAAGGTTGAAGGATAGTCATAACCATGCTAGTTAAGGACAGGGTCATCTTCAAATGCAAATGGATAAATTAAATCATGATAAGGGCAAAAATAAAATGTGGATGACAAATGATGGAAAATCACAAAGACAATAATGATCAAAAGTACTGATATAGTCATGACAATGCATAAGAGGGCAGCTCCTAGTAAAAGATGACAATTTCTTTCAAGGTAAGCCTTCAAGTTGGTGATGAGAATACATGAAAGCCTTGGTGGTCTTAACAGTCAATAGTGGCAATCTTCATAAGATAGCTCAATCTTCACACTGAACTAATGTTGGTTATCAAAACAAAATTATGGTGCATCTTCCATGCTTCAGAACTTTGTTCCTACATTTCGGTGCATCTTTCAACGATGCTCCAAGTTTTAGGCAACCCACAAGCCTAGAAGTCTTCCCATGTATCAATAGGTAGTTGAGTTGATAGCTTAGTTTTGGGTGCATACTTTTTTGATAACGAGACCTATAAGTTTATGCAATCAAAAGAAGGCATGGATATTTCATGTGTTGTCTGATAATAAGCATTAATCAGATATTGAAGAGATAAGGATTATGTTGAGAGGATTAGGGTCTTGTTGAGTTTATCACAATTATGATACAATGGTTAAGAGGGGATTAGTTTTTCATTGAAAGCATGATTTTGTATGAATTGACAATCTATGCTCAAGTGTTATCATGTAGAATTAATATCAGCTCCAACCATGTCCTCAAAGAATGCCTTTCTTTGTGGGAAGATACAAACCATTAAATTTTAGTCATATTCAAGGTTTCTCAAACCTTGTTCCTAATGAAGTTAGGGAAAAGCTCAGAATCAGCATGTAGACATTTACAAAAATTCATGGACTTGATGGGAGATTATGAGATAAGCCATGAAGATGTTGTCATGAAGTTATTTGTTCAATATTTGAAGGAAGATGCCAAAGATTTATTTTTAGATTTACCAGTATATTTTATCTCTTCATGGAATGAGTTAATAGCAACATTCATAAAATAGTTTGGTGAGAGAATTGATGCAAGTTCAGTAATACAAAATTCATGGACATTCAAAAAGATGAAGAAGAGGTAGTCACATCTTTCAAATTAACGTTTTCAAAGGCAATAAGGGATATTCCAAAATACCTCAGACCACATAATGCATTGTGCTTTTTTGTTTACCTTGGAGCCTTTGATGAAAAAATGATTTATTCGTTGAGTGACAAGGAGACCGCAACATTACATCATGCATATGTTATAGCTATGGATATTGAAAATAATCTGAAGTACTCAATGCCAAAGGGACACATGGCTGCAAGTGTTGGCTGTCCTAGAACATCTTATGAATACATCCAATGCAAAGAAAAAAATAAAAACTATTGTCAAGATAATTATATCTCAGTTGTTTTGATTTTTCCATCATTGCAACATGCAAATCACAATGAAATTCAAGTTGAATATGAACAAAATTTGGGCAATATTGATCCTATGTCTTGTGTTCAAGAATTGTCTAACATGAAGAGGCACAAGGGAGAATTACCATATGATTTTTTTGCAAGGTTTTTGGATGCCTTGTTGGAGGTCCCCAAAAAATTTAGACCTGGGGATTCAATGTGCATTGATTTGTTTTCTGAAATCTATGAGCTAGGGTTGAGTTCCTTTCCAAAGGAATTGAAGCCTCATAGTTTTGATCAGGTACTTGATTGTATAGAGATTGTTGAAGGAGCCTGATGTGATCATACAAGAGGTGTGGTGTCCCAAAATGCAGATAGTAGTTGTCCTATTGAGAAAAATCAGAACATGATGCACATACATGAAAAGAGTATATCAAAAAATAAAGATCCATCTTGTCTAAATGAGGATAGATTGTAATCAACCCACAAGAAACATATATGTAGATCAGTTTAACAATGATGAAGATAAAGATACATGGTATGATGAAATAATAGATATACATGAAATCTCTCCTCATAATGTTTTGGTTAATGAAGAAGTAAAAGAGATGAAAGATGTCATTCCATGCCATATTTTGATAAGTGACAATGGTTCAAGTGTTGCAAATATCTCATTTCAAATAAGTGGTCACGATATTCAAAATGAAATTTTAAGTATTCCTTCTAAATATTGTAAGCATAGTTTATGTAGTGACGATTTTTTTGTGGTGAGCATAATGATGAAAATAAACCTGATTATTCTTCTAAGGATTATGAATGCTTCTATGAGGATGATCTAAAGGTATTTTCTTCATATAAAGGATGCAATGATATGAAGGTCGATGAAGTCACTTGTTCACAAATGAATGAACAAGTTTCACATGATGAGTATCTTGAATGTAGTTCGGGTTCGCTATCAATAGAGCATACTAACTCTGTGAATGATGATGACTTTGAAGATTAAAACTTGTGTGTTCAATATCTAGATCCTAAGCACAAATGGTGTTGATTATGATGCTAATGAACATGATTATGTCCCTGTTGCCTATGATTGTTTATGTGAAACCGAGATGGATATGTTTGTGACACATGAAGAGGATGTTGATGTACAAATCATCGAGAAATGTGTTGATTCCGATCTATATGTGAATCCACTAGCTCATGAAATTAATGATGAGATGGAATACGCTTGTTTCTTTGTAAAAATGGACATGTTTTCATTCAATAAGGAGTGCATTGGTGTGAAAGAGAATGAAGATGCTTGTTCAATTATTAATGAACAACTTTCACATTACAATGAATCTTTGGCATATATGTTGACATGCTTATCAACCAATAGTACACATGAAGTTACTAGCGCATAGGAATGTTTTCTTGCTGACTTGTTAGTTCTCAAAATCTTAGCATTCAAAATGATTTAGATGTTCCTATTGACATTGTAAAAGGTAGTATCGATTGTGTTACTTATTGAAGCAGTGAATATATTACAAAAATTCAATATTAAAAGTTTGGCTCAAGATTAGATTCTAAAATTTTTGAGCCTTTATTTGAAACATTTCACATGGAATAGTATGATGGTATGAAGAATGAGTTTGACATCATGTATTAATCTGAGATGGCATTTTTTTTTATGTATGGGATGTTGATAGGATTTATGTTTGTTATGATAACCTTTATTTGAATGTGGACAAGGATACTATGGATTTTTATGAATCTTATTTCCAAACCACTGGGGCATGTAATAGTATGACTGATTTGGAGTATTCAAATGAATGTAAATGTCAGTATGATTTAAATCAGTTTGAGCATATGCCTATGTATGAACACATTTTTCTCATCACATAAAATGAGTGTGTGACCATAGTCATAGTATGAACTAAATATGGTAGATCCAAATGAATTTAAAGCCTATTTAACCCTTTAATCCATTATCCCAATGAGATATTCGAAATTACCAAGACACTAGATAACCATTAAACTAACATAAAATCAACACAAAAACATAACAAAAACCTATTCTAAGACCTCGAATCTTATCCCATTGGGGGAGTGGTGTCGCATTAATGTGGAATGGTGACCCTTTCCCAATCTCTTGGATAATATGAGCTACTTCAATCAATTTTATTGAAGAAAATTGATTAAAATGATGCATTATGAATGAAACATGGATGCAAAACTAGTTTAACATGATAAAGATAAATGCTAAATGCAAAATACTTGATGGAGATGGATGCAAGCTATGCTAGATGGAAACAACATTCAAAGATGAAAGCCATGGATGTAAACTATTCTATAATGGATGTGAGCTAATATAAAATGGAATCCATTAATGGATTCTTAAGCTAATATGGATAAATATTAATCTAAAATGCTTAATAAATACTATATATGGATGCAGTAAGTATGAATTTAAACAACATAACTTTTCTATCAAAATATGGATCTATTTCTCTGCAAATGGATCTAGGTGTGAAAAGGCTACAAGATGCGAAAATAAACTCAAAAACACAAAATAGGCTTCATGGCGCGAAAAACGAATAAACAAGTGAAAAAACCTAGCTTTCCTCTCAAATTAGGGCAAAACCCCCTAATTTTTAGGAATAAATATGTGCTAAACGGTCATTTTTAATTCATTTATGCATTCACACTTTGAGAATTTCTGCAGTTTTTGCTCTGACCTTCTAATGAAATGGCACGTCATGTGCTTCCATGACACATCATGACCAAGTTCAAGAGTACCGGTGCCTCCAAGCGTAGGACCACCGGTATGAAAATCAAGACTTTTCTTGTACTTTGTGTTTTTCATGCATTTATTAGGTATTGAAATTAGGTCAATTTTGGCATCACTATATTGCAATGCTTTTAGGAATTTCAATGAAACTTTTGCTAATTTTGGCGATGCCATTGTAAATGATTATGCTTCCCTGGATTTAGAATTAGGGTTTTCAATTGATTTTAGTGACGCAGGTGTACCTAGTGATGCTTCTTTGGATTTGGAATTTAATTTCAAACCTGCCTTTGCATATAGTGACACTACCTTAGATTTGAAACTTGGGGATATTGTTTGGCAAAATGATTATAGTGACACCTTTGTAAACAATGATGTGATTGTAGATTGGGGATGTAAAAGATCCAAACTTTGTCAATTTTTTCCAAATTTTGGCATTGTGCACTTTGTGGATGTAGAAGGTTTTCTAGCCACTTATGTCCTATGAGCATCGACCCAGTTTTCTTGAGGAGCTGGCGGATTTAGATGAGATTCATTAAGAGCATCTTGGGGAGATTAGGATCTGGTTTATTGCATATATGCATGTGGTCAAGACACACTTAGCGATGATAACAGTTTGTGCAAGCAGTGGCACATTGAGACCTCATCCTTCCACCTCCCCACTGGCAAGGCGACAGTTACCTTGGAGGATATGTGGAGGATACTGTGGATTCTGATCCATGGATATCAAGTTATTTATGATACTGACTTGAGATATGACACATTCCACGAGGTTCTTTTCAAGGAAAATGCCATCCTAGAAAACTCACAGATTTACCTTGACATGTATCGAGGACATTCATCAATATTCAGATTGATAGTTGGAGCCTTGATTTATGGCATTATTGCCCCAAACAGGTGAGGTTGTGGATCTAGTCCCAACTAGGGACTCACATGGCATCGGATGATCTACAAGAGAACACTCTTCATGTGGGGCCCAGTGATATTGGTCTCCCTCTACCATGATATGCACCAGTTTGTCTATTGCCAAGGTAGAGTCATTGGTGTTAGTGTGACTTTGCTACACATCTAGACATGGGAGCATATAAATGTGCTCTAACCCATTGTTCATATAACAGATGTGGACCCAGATGAGCTAGTGGTCTTTTGATACAGAGGCCAAATTACATTATAGTATATAGGGCAATTGGGGATTCCATACTGATAGTACATCATTCATGACATGACAGTGTTCAGGTGGAGGCCATGGTTGTAGATGCCTATCTGGTATGATGACCACCAACAACTATACTTTATGTGGAAGACCCAGTATATGCAGGGTCACGAGCACACTATGATAGAGAGATATCTGCCAAATAGAGTGGCACGATAGCTCGACGATGTGCAGGAAAAGGACAGGGTTAGCAAGATCAGGGTCAACATGATCAACCTGTTGGACAAGGGTAGGGCCACGGAGGCTAGGATGGGCATGATTAGGTAGTGGGATAGGTCCCACAGTAGCCTCCACAATAGCCAGAGCAACCACAATAGCCACCACTAGGGCTAGACCCTCAAGATGCATAGATTCAGGCCCTCATGACCAAGAGGGGCCAACTAATATAGCAGGTGTAGACATTGACTGGGGAGTGAGACCATGAGTGTTAGCTCCGACAAGATGCATACATCCAGCTAGCCGAGGAGACTAGCTGGAGGTGGAATTTGGAGGTTGTCACGGTTGTTGCATAGGGTCAAACTATTTTAGTGTAGATGTACAAGGATGTAGTGACAGAGGCCTCTTATTATCGAACTTTGTACTACCAAGATGTTCCCCATGTAGGCAATCAAGCGCGTTACATGGGAATCCCTCAATTAGGTAGCCAGGAGAGCATAGCCACTGGAATGATTAGTCACAACATGGTGACTGAGGTAGCAGAGGATAGCCTCCCTGGGCAGATACCTTTTGGATATGTAGCCTAATTTATACATGTATATATAGTCATCGACTCATTTTTTATAGCCTCTTGTATATGTATTTTTGATGATAGTTACACATATTGATTCTGATATGTATCATGACATCCATTTTGGATATATATATATCTGAGATGACCCGATTTAATTATAATGTGATACATTTATGATATGTGATGTGACATATATATTTCATGTGTTATGATTATGTATGGATGCAATAGATGCAAATGTTCATGTTATGGATGTATTTCTTTATTGATGATATGTGATATGAGATTATCTATGATGTGATTTTCATGATATGCGATGTATGATATGGATGCAATTCCATGGATGTTGTATTCTCTTTTTCAATATCTTTCTATGACATTTGATGAGATGGATATACTTTTTGTTTTTATGTTTCCCATATGATGTTGTCATTATTTATGATATGCAGATGATATGATATGCTTATGTGGGAGTATGTATGCTAATGGTTTGTGGATGCAAGTTGGATGCATTATGACTTTGGTTGACTGTCATGATACCATGTTAGTATGGAAAGAAGATAGAAGAATAAGATGAATGGATTGACCATTAATTTCGAGATTGAATCAAAAATCCAGCATGTCCATGATCCATCGATACTTTATTAGATTATGGTGATGAGAGTGATGATTTTCTCATATCTTGGGATTGGGACTCTCCATCATTCCTTGTGTTTGATATAACACATAGACACAATGCATCATAGTATTGATAACTAAGATGGAATTGTATATAGTGTGATGGACTTTGACTCTGCAAACATATAGGATAGTTCTTGTTCACACCTTAACATACGAAAACCTCATTGGAATGTAGTTTAGAATTTTAGAATATCTCAGACCAAATCATACGCAATAGTCAACAATCTACCCCAAATGACCTCTCTACACACAACCAAGCAAGTATGCGCCAAAGGTATTTTACAATAATATCCCACAAGCACAACAAATAAAAGATAATGATCGATGCCCCATTCCTTTCTCTCTAAATCATTGATACATCATCAAGAGGTCCTCGAAATGGCTCAACAAGATAAATCATAAGAAAATATCACAAACAAACAAAATTTTATCTATATCTCTTGCCAACGTAACATGGCTAAGGTAATTTCTAATGTCGATGCCCATTGTAGGAAGGATGCACCCTAGGACATGTTTATCAGATGTTTTGACTAAGACTAAGTGTGTGATAGGTCATTGATATAAATGCCACCGACTCATTCGCTTATGATCTAGACTTCAAATTTTGACATTGAGGTTCTTACTTTACGTCTTGTGACACTTGTTTTTCTAATTTTTTTACCAAATTTTGAAGATGATGATTGATTTATTATGGATGAAAGTTTATTGCATGTGAAAGCAAAACAAGGTGGATGATTTTGGATTTTCCTAGGATATTTCAATGTTTTTGGTGTTCTGAAAAATGTTTTAAGGATTTTTTTGGTCTTTTTGAAAGTTTATGAGAATGTTTTGGTTTTTGATTATTTGACATTTTTTTGGGCTTTTGAATGTTTTCCAATGTTTTGGGTTTTCAATTCTCAAATGTTTTTGTGTTTTTCTAAGTTGTCAAATGTTTTGGGGTTTTTTGAGATTTCGATCGAGAACCTAACCTAAAAGACTATACTAAGGGCCTCGGGGGCTTATCAAAGATGAGCCTTGCCTACGTTATACACGCAGAGACCACGTAGTTTGACTGACTTTGACTAGTTTATTGATGAGATATAAACACTTGATGGATTTTTAGTTTATTATGATAGACTCCTAACCTAAATTATCTTGGGGGCACGCCAGTGATGGCCTTGCCTATGTTCAAGCTTAGAGACAACATAGTTCGACATGGTATTGTTTTTTATTTGATTTTTGATGTTTTTGACCTGTTTAGGGATTTTTGATGTGTTTTGGATGTTTTGAATTTTTGACTTTATAATTTTTTGAATGTTTTTGAATTTTAGCTATATAGGATTTTGATGTTTTCGAATTTTTTGGATTTTTGATGAGGTTTTATGAATTTTTTTGGGATTTTTGATGGAATTTCCAATAACCTTAAGATATACAAGAACCCAATCCAACACATAACGAATTTCCCCCAACGTGATGCGATAGACTACCTCAATATAGGCAAGACAAACTGACCTTAGGAATGTTCCAGGTAGTACTAAACGGGAATATGATACTTTAAAACATCAAGCTATGACATGGATGCAGATGGGTGATGGAATAAATAGGATGATTGATGCAATGGATGAATGTGATGTGAAGCATGATAAGCTAAAGATCCAAAGATAGATGGAGGTATTTATTTACACAAGGCACCTATTTTCCAAGTTTTCACCAAGGTACTTTCCCAAAGCGCCACCAAAGTGGTTTACACTAGAGGATAAAAAAATTCTTTATTATTTTCAATCCTTTTTCTTTTTTTTAGATTTTTTTTATCATTTTTTTTAAAATTTTTTTTTTTAGATTTATCACCTTCAAGCCTAGGAATAAAACTTTTTGAGATATAAACTATTGATAGGCTCCTGCAATGGTTCACCTTTAGGTGTTGATAATTGGTATGCTCCTAATCCATATCTTGTTGTGACAACAAATGGGCCTAACTAATTAGGCTCGAACTTTCCTTTACTGTCCTAATATGGAACAGTCTTCTAATTTTGCTTGAGGACAAGATCCTATACCTGGAAAAATCGACTCTTGATCTTCTTGTTGTAGCTTTTTTTTAGTCGGTTTTGGTATGCTTGCAAGTGATTTAAGGTATCAAGATAACGCTCATCCAAGTATTCTAATTCATTTAGTTGAGATACCCTATATTCTTCATCAGTGATCAGATTCTTTTGTGACACTCATAGTGAGGGAAGCTCGACCCCAATAGGTAGGATGGATTATGATTCGTAGACCAAGGAGAAATGGGTTGTACCTATAGGTGTGTATACTAGTTCTATAAGTCCATAAGGTAGGATTTAACTGCAGATGTCAGTCACAACCAGCTTCATTGACCATTTTCTTTAGGATCTTCAGAATGGTATTATTTGTAGCCTCAACTTGACTATTGCCCTAGGGGTAATAGGGGTAGAGAATTGATGTTGGATGTTAAATAGTTTTCATAGCTCTCTTACATCTTTATTTTTGAAGGGTGTTTCTTTATCTGTGATAAGGGCTTGTAGAACACAACATCAGCAAATAAGTTAATTCAGGATAAACTTGGAGATTTTCTTCCCCATTATGTAAGTCATAGGAATGGCTTTGACCCACTTGGTAAAGTATTCATTGGCTGTGATGATGAATTTATGGCCATTTGATGAGGTGGGGGTAATCTTTCCTATGAGGTCAAGCCCCCACTATGAGAAAGGCCAAGGTGTGATAATTGGTTGTAACTCCTAAGCTGGAGCATGCATTAGATCTCCATGCTATTGACACTACATACATTTCTGCACATACTGATGAGATTATCTTTCCATGGTTGGAGAGTAATACCATGTCCTCAATAGTTTCTTAGATAAGGTTATTCCACTAGAATGGGAATTGAAAATGCCTTCATGTACTTCTGTTAAGGTGGTCAAGGCTTCCTCTTGGTTGAGATATCATAGTAATTTCCCCTCGATGCTTCTACAATATAAGGTATCACCTAAGATGACGAGTCGAGATGCCTTTTTAATCCAGGTCTTCTTAAGGTTGGAGGTGATATTAGATGGGAGGGTACCTCTGCTAAGATAGGTGAATATATTGTGATACCATGAGGATCCAGGACCAACAATTACACACACAAATTCAAATTTATGAATTTCAAAATTCAGTACGAGAAATTGTTCTACCAAGAATTCACATTGAAGGACATTGTGTGGCATCTCTAACAAAGACCCAATTGTCGTCATGGTATATGTTGCTTGATTGTTCACATGAGGTATCTTCTCAAAGGTTATATCAATAAAAAAGTCCTTCAGAATCTCTACCATCTTCTTATAAGGAGTGAGCTTATCATCCTTGGTTTGGTAGTCGTCATTGACTTGGTTAACAATCAGCTATGAGTCCCCATAGACTTCTAACTCTTGTATCTATCATTGAACGACTATTCTTAGACCTATTATTAGGACTTCATACTCAACAATATTGTTGGTACATGGAAATAACAACCAGAATGAATTTGGAATATAGTCACCTTGAGGAGTGATAAAGAGAATTCCCACACATGATCCATGTTGGGTATATGATCCATCGAAGTACATTTTCCATTGATCTGTTGCATCAAGAAGAAAGATTGATTCATCAAGAAACTCATATATCAAAGGATTCTTTGCATAAATGGGTGCTTCTTCTAGTTGGTCTCCAATTACTTTTCCTTTGATAGCCTTGCAAGCCACATACTCTATGTCAAATTCAATAAAGATCATTACCCATTTGACCATTCACCCAGCGAGAGTTGCTTTGGCTAACATATACTTTAATGGGTTGATCTTAGCAATGAGCTTGATTTGGTATAAAAGCATGTAATTTTTGAACTTTTATGAAGCAAAGACCATGGCTAAGCATGCCTTCTCAATGGATGAGTAGTTCATTTCATATCCTACCAAGGTCCTTCTGATGTAATAGATGGCTCTTTCATTTCCCATTTCATCATGTTGGGCTAGAAGAGCACCTAGTGTTGCTGATGTCGCTAAGATGTATAGGATCAATGGCTTGTTTGGTATCAGTTGCATGAGAATTAGAGGTGATAATAGGTATTCAAATCTGCTTGAAGGCTTTATCACATTTCTCATCCCACTTATATGTTATTCCTTTATGGAGAAGATGCGAGAAAGGATGGATCTTGTCTGATAATTACACTATGAACCTCCTAATGGATTGTAACCTTCCTTGTAGCCCTCTCATCTGTTTCAATATTTTTGGTGGCTCCATGTCTAAGTTGCTTTCACCTTTTTGGGATTAATATCTATCCCTCTTTGTGACATGATGTAACCAAGAAGCTTGCCTGATGTAACTCCACAGACACTTTTTTTGGATTCATTCTTACCTTATATTCTTTGAGCCTGCCAAAGATTGGTCCTAATACCTCTATGTGCTCTTTTCTTTTCTTTGATTTGGCCAAAATATCATCCACATAATCTTTAATTGTTTTATGGATCATATCATGAAAGCAAGGAAAACTTTAAGAAACCCCCCCTCGGCGAAGGTGTAAAATCCTGGTGAATCTTGTATACTTCCCGATAAAATAATTAGTTTTATTGGCGATTTTTTTCATTTTTCGGAAAAAAAATAATCCCATTAGCGAATCTCTTATAATCACTAGAACTCTATGGAAAATTGTAACGAATTGCAATTTTTTTTTAAACGAATAAAATATTTTCATTGGCGATTAAAACCTTTTTTCAAACCAATTTTTTTTTCCATTGGCAAATTAATCTTGTTTTCAAAACAGAAAAAAAAATTGTTGGCGATTAACACCTTTTTTCAAAGAAAAAAAAATATTTTCATTGGTGAATTAAACATAATCTCAAATTAATAAAAAAATTCAGTGGCGATATAAATGGATATGCCAATAAAAAATCATAGTGTGGTTGGCGAAATTATCAAATTCTGGGATAAATTTTTCGCACATTCAAATTCCTTCATAAAGAGTCTGAAATGCGGACAAGTGTCAACACATTTATTATTTCTGAAGCTAGATGTCAGTGCAAATTAATATAATCCACGACCATTCGATGAATTTTTGATGGACGACTAGAGTTGCATTCTAGAAGTAAATCTCTGAAGCACTAGACTTGTGAATTGAAACCTCTGGAATAACACTAGAACCATTAGATTTCCATAAATCAATGGTTGAGATTTTATTACTTATTAAATCACTTAGTCATAACAACAAAAATAATATTAAGGAACGATTAGAACCATCGAAGGAACTATAGCAAGGTGCAAAATATTAAGGAAAATTTAAGGAACTAGTGTTAAAGCATGTGCTACTAAAGGAGCCTTTTAAGCACATATTTTTTTTATAGTTAAATAGCTACTATATAGGGCATCACCTTGTATTAATCAATATTATCTGTCAAATTTTCACTTGAAAAATTAAAATTTTCCCTCTTAAATAAGTGATTTTTTGATGACGTTGCAGCTTCTGTAAGTTTTATAACCTAGTCGCAGCCCTACCAAATTTCCTAACCAAGTCGCCAGGTTCTGAAGTTTCAAAACTGCCCGACTGCCCGATCTATCTGTACATCTGTAACTTTCAAGTCTTATCCAATGATGTCCTATGTAGTCAGAATATCAGAGGTTCTTAAAAATTTAGAACTCCCGACATATAGTTATAGAGTTTTGTTTCTTAGCGATGGGCGGCCTCGATGGGATGCACAACTTTTGAAGTGTCAACTCATTTAATGAATTATATGGTGCCTTTAAGGGATGTCTTCTCAAATGCTTTGAAATGCCAACTTGAGGTTTAACGTAATCTTTTAAATCCTCTGAAAGGATAGCTCTTAAATAAGGAGGTTGGCGAAACGAATTTAGTAGTAGACTAGAATATTTTTCTTGGAAAATAAATGGTCACTTCCTACTACCAAAGTTAAGTGAGCCTGCATATGAGGAAAGGTGGCAGCATTTTCAACTCTAGAGTTTCCTCAAAATGGTACTTCCTAGTGATATCAGGGAATGGGAAGGTGAACCTGTGCCCGTCATGCAACTAGATTTGAATTGGCCTGAAGAAGAGCAACTCAACATCATTTCCCAACTACATTCAGTGACTTGGAAAGAGAAAACCAGCTATGTCGAGTACAAAAGGGTGATTTTTGTTTTAGAATAATAAGAATGCACTGAATTTCACAATTTAGTTATGGAAAAACAGTTAGAACTATATAGATTCTCAACACCTCCAATGGTTTAACAGCATGCATGAAGCCTTTTGTGACACGTAATGATAAGGGGGGGTAGTTTCATCTTTTGAGCACTTTTTGATTGTATGGGGTGTGGAGTCTGTGAATCCATATTTTTGGCATTGGAGAGATAAAGGAATATATTTATAAATCTATGCTTTTATTAATGCTTCCATTTAATTATGAATGAATTGTGTTTCTTCACGATTATTTTTCAATGTTTATCTGTAGGTCAGAATGCGTATATTTTCATCTCTGAGATTTTTGTTTGAATTAATTCATCTGTTAAAATAGAAACTGTCACTTTTCTTTACTTATTTCTCGCATGTGAATGTGAGACAAACGAACTTTGTGTCATTTGTTTTAAAATAATTTATAATAGTGCGAAGGATATTCCATATTTGTAGCTAGATGTTAGTATAAATCAATATAACCACGATTGTTTCGTGAATTTTCGATGGATGGTTGTAGTTGCATTTTGGAAGTAAATCTCTAAATCACTAGACTTGCTAATTAAAACCTGTGGAATAACACTAGAACCATTAGATGCGGACATGTGGCAAGATTAAGGCTCATTGCTCATCACTCATTTTGTCTTTTCAATGCCTTGATGTTCTACATTTCATTTAATTGAAATTCTCAATCTTTTTGAAGAAAGTTTGGTAGTCGTACTGCGGTGGTGATTAAATCCATATGAACATCCAAAGCAATTTGTTGGATAGCTCATAGCTTTAATGAAACAAGATTTGTAATGATTTCATATTGTTTGAGTGGCACTGGTGATTTTGACATCTTCATTGTACATGTAAGGTTTAAGTTACACGGATTGATTAAGTTACTTTTCTGGTTTGCACAAATTGTGATTATCATTATACCCAAACACACATGCACGATGACACGAGTCACAAGTAAACACAGATCAAGTTGGTAGCGGCACTGGTGGCTCATAAATAGGGATAGTGATAGTGGATAGTGTCATAAGGGTTTTCATTTTCTACGGTTAATAAGGATTCATAAAGAAGATGATGTGGTATTATTGGGGATACTGTAAATTCTCCCACCTCCAGTTACGTAGTTACAAAGTAAAAGACCAATTTCCTTCAAGTTCAGAATGGGTGGAATTGGAAAGAAGTTGATTTGGTTAACCTAACTTCTGACACAGGTTTTGAACCAAGATGAGGAGCTCCGATGGAGATAAGTGTTATCCCACTGCATCGAGGCTGCAAGTAAAAGATGGGAGTAGTTTTACAACCCCTCATTTTCTGCATGACTTTGGTTCTCAAAGGGGATAAGTACATTTTTTATCTTCACAGCTCCCTTTTCCTCGACATGATTGGAGTCGCCTTTTCTCGAGCATGGTTGGAAAATCCCTTGCATTTATTTTCAAAGCCACATTTGTATTACATTGTCACCAGCAGAAGCTTGGAATCGTGCATTTATTTTTAGAGTTACGTTTGTATTAAGTTGTCACCAATAGAAGCTTGGAAATTGGAATCAATTTGTAATCCATTCTCACAAGCAACAACTTGGAATAAATTGTGTCAATGTAAAGCGACATATGTTATTTATACAAAATAGGAGCTTGCCTACTCTATAGCTACTCGTCTTTAAAAAAATTTGTAATAATGTGACATTGTAATTTAGTTGTAATAAAATAAATGGTTGTGTTGTGTTATTCTTTGTTATTCATTTACACTTATAGTAAACAGTTATTTTCTGAGTTCAGAACTTCAGTGTCTATGAATCTATTCAAATCAATTTTTTTTCCTTTAAGAAATTAAGTATTATCTATTTATGAAATAATTGCATGCAGATTTAAAAGTAAAACATAAAGCAATACAAATGAAAAAAGAAATTTGCCATCAAATTGAGAAAAAATATGATAAACACTAAAAGTTGTCACTCTTGTTATGGTTTACCAAAATTTTATTGATTTCTTATTTGTCATTGACCTACTCCCTTGGTTCTCGATATCATTATTCATTTTTTTAAGTACTTTGCAACATTAAGTTACGAGCACCTTGGCCTTGATGTCAATCCTAGCGCACTAAAGTTTAAAACAACTTTAAAACACATGTTTATTATTTTAAGTTCATATCATAAATTACTCAAGTTTCAACCATTTGATGAACATTTGATGTATGGTTGTAGTTTCATTCCAGAATGAAATGCACATAGCGATAGGCTTACGAACTTAAACCTTTGGAATCACCCTATAACTATTAGATTTAGAAAGATCAACAGTTTAGAATTTGCAACATGTAGACCTAAGATGTGTTTCATTCACTTTAATGTTCCAATTTTGAGAAGAAAAAAAAAGCACTTTGTATTGCTAAGTGTCAAGTGATTTTTTTTTAAGTGAGAGGGTTAGCACACGGGGAGATTTCAATCTTTAGATTGCTCATTGCAGTGCACCACCATGTTTTGGGTTCCACAGTTCCACTTCCAACAAACTACAAATCTATTGCAGTTTCCACAACTATCAACATTAATCTTTTCAAGAGTCAGAATCCCAGTAAGTGAAAGCATTCATGATGCTACATTTCATCATTTGACGTTTCTTAAAATCTTATTTTGTCAAACTTTGAAGTTTGGGTTTAGGTTTTAGAGACTTAGGAATTAAGAAAAATTAAGGAGGACTAATAGGTATTAGGTGATTCACAATTTCACATTGTATAAGCATGTCTACCACCAGTATCACATTTTGTAGAATTGCTTAAAACCCTAGGTTTCATCGATGGGCACCATGATATTAATGATCCTAAAATCTATGGTAGGTGTACCTCAAAGCTTAGATTTTCATCTCAAAATAAGGCTACAAAGAAAATGCAAGTTAATAGTATCAGTGCACTGTGGGTAACTGGATTAGGGTGCATGATGCTACATGAGGTTTTCCCTTGCCCATAATTTATCATGGTTGTGCCCAAAATTATGATGATAATAAAAGATAAATTATTAATAAAGATAACAAAGAAGAATTGTTATCCATCAATGTAGAAGTACTTGGAAAAGTGTTGGGGTTTACAATTGAAGAATTTGGAAATGTCCACATTGACCTAGAAAAGCTTGCTAGTGATTATGAAGCAGTGGAAGAAAGGGAGAAAAATGCTTTCTTAAATAAAATAGTTCAAGATAGAAACAAACTGAAAGGTGATCATAAGCCTCCTTATGATTTTGATATTTTTAAACCATGGGTTGAGGATACTATTTCCATGCTAGCATTTTTCCTCGGTCTGGATAGCAATTTGGAAGTGGGTGCAAGCCTCCTTGAAATGGTATATAATATCCATTATGGTGATCAACATGTCAAATATAATTTTATTTAGCACATTGTAGAATCCATGCATAAACATTTTTTAATGATTAAAGGAGGTTCCACCAAGACATTTAGGTTCACAACCTACTTGTGCTATCTTTTTCTATTCAAATTTAGGGGAATGTTTCAGACCAAGAAGCTTCAAATTCAGCCCTATAGTAATGTTGAGGAAAATAAAATGGCTCCAGTATATGAATGGACCACTGAGATAAGGAAAATAAAATGGCTCCAATATAGTCATTTTGTAGACTACTTTTTGGCTCCATTGCATCAAGCAATTACAAATACTCCAATGCATAGATTGTCTATGTCATGTAGAAACTGCATTCAACTAGGAAAATAAATACAATTGACTGATTGGTACTTCATGGAAGAATATATTGTGCTAAGATTTTATGGATCGGGAGTACAACCATACAAACTTCCAATACATGTGACAGAAAGGGTTTTTGTATTGGAATATGCAATGCAGATGTAGAGTGTTGATGAACTACACTTTCTCAATCAGCAAAAGAAGACCTTATTTCCTTCTTTACCTTTTTCATGTGGAGGGTTCACATTCGAGAGAAAAGCATTTATTGTGGCACATAATCTTTTGAATTTTTTTTATTTTGATGCTATCTATCACCGATAGTATGATCCATGTGACATCATTAAATCAATGATTGTGGCCAACAAGAATGTTGCAAGTAGAATTCAACATCAAAGTAAACCCTTGCTTGAAAACTTGAGAAACAAGGATTCGTGGGATGAGGTCAAAATAGAAATGGAGAAAAGTGTTGTTGAGAATGGTATTTCTTTTGAACAATTGTAAGTAGAAATTATGGCATTGCACTGAAAGAAAAAATGGACATACAACATCTTTTATGAAAAAAGTGATAAACCATCTAGTAGAGTAAAAATTCTAGGTTCTCTAGAGAAGGAAGTTATAGATAAAAATTGGTCACAATCAAAAATTATTGTCTTTTGGTCTATGAGGAAGGATCTAGGTGATCCAAGAGCTCTTGCAGAGTATGGAGATAACGAAGAAGATCTTGAGTTTAGCAAATTGTGGAATATAGAGGATCCTGATGAACATGGAAACAAAGAAATTGATGATGAATCTGATGATGATAGGGAAGAAGTAGAACAAAGCCATATCAAAGTTGGTTTAAGTGAGGCCACAAAAGAAGCATATACTTCAAGAGCAGCCATAGCTGAAAAAATGGGTTATGAAGGTGGTGGTTTGGGGTCCCAAGGACAAGGAATTCCTACAGTAATAGATGAACAACATAGAAAACTAGTTGATAAATTTGGCCTTAGAGATAATATAGTAGACCAAGGGCATACAAGTAGAGCCAAAAAAATTCAATTTTTTAGAGCTTCTAATCCTCATCCTCATGGTCAGATACAATCACAACTAGGACATGCCCATGGTGGAGAGCTTAGTGCAACTGGCACTGCCTTTGGTGGTGATGGTATGGGTAGTAGTACTAGTAGTGGTCAACATGTGCTACACCAACAAATTACACACAAGAGGAAAACAATACAAGATTCCATAGAAACATCAAGTGATCAAGGCATACAAACGAGGCAAAGGATTTTGACAGGTCCAAATCACACTATCAATGGATCCACCACAAAGGAGTTATTTCCAAACACTCCCCCACTGCCAGTTAGTGTGGCTGCGACATCATTAGTAACTTCAAGTACTCCTATTCCTTCGCCATTCAAGCATTCCATTGTTCTTGTGTCCCTAGGTTATGATTTCATTGAAGAGTTTGAAAATAAATCAAATCTGTATAAAAAAAGAGAAGAAGCAACTGATGGAGAGTGGGTCTGTTGTAACTTCAGAGCTTGCAACAACCATGGTATTACCCACATTTGACATAAATAAAGAAATCATGGAGTACACAATTGTTGTTCCCATAGTTCAAAACAAACCAACAAATCAAATGGATCGATCTAAATACCAGGTGACCAATTTTCAATTGGATTTTTTTGGAATAAAAAATATTGACAAAATTAATGTATCAAAGAAGAAAAATGAATTGGTGTACACATCATTGCTAAAGCAAGATAGAGAGAAGAAAATTTTGCAGACTCAAATAGAAAATTTATAGGAAGACCTAGCAAATGAGAAATCAAAGAGGAAAGCAGCAGATAACAAGAGCAATGAATTAGAAAAAAGAATTAAAAAAATTGCCTCTACATCAACAAGCAAAGAGGATAAACAAAATGGGAGAGAAGTGAATGACCTGAAGCAGAGGCTAGATGAGAGCAACAGGAAATATGATGAGGAAAAATCCACTTCAAAAAAATTAAGACTAAGCATTGTGAATGGAAATGCACAGTGGGAACAAAAATTGGAGAAAGAGAGAAAAAGAAATGAAAGATTGGAGGTAGAGCTGATGGAAGCAAAAAAATAAATTAACTCTTGTCAAAATAAGTTATCTACATTTTGTAGAGATACAATGAGGTATATGAAATAAAAGATCTGGGATGAAATAATGCAGAGGATTGATCATTTGTGTGACATGTTTCAATTGATTGATGCTATCAGACAACATTATAAGAAGCTCAGCAAATATTTAGTGGACAACAAAAATGTGCTGGCATTAGATAAATCTGCAAATCAAGTTCTACAAACAGTCTACAAAGCTAGTGACAATGATTTGAAATCAAAAGGGATTACTAATCAGATTGCTACCTCAATGAAGTTGTAATCTATCATTGAAACGAGTTTGAGAATGCATGAAACAAAGGAATATTTGCATTTGGTTGTAGACATGATGAAGAAGGTGGATGAAAAGGTAAGGAACTTCATAGAGCTTGGTTTACTAGAGGCTTTTGGCACAAATGAGTGATTCATTAGAAAGGATGATTTCAGAAAGACGATGGAGAGTGCAAGGAAGATTGATTTGAACCAGTTTCCTTAGAACCCAGATGTGGTGAACTATTTGGATTCCATCAGAACACTAATAACCTTGAATACAAAATTGCCTAAAGAATTCAAGATAGGTTCCAATTACAATCATGAAATGTTAACAAAAATTCAAGTGAAACAACATCAGTTAGAACAAATGGTAATTCCAACACCTGAAGAGTGATAGTTGCTAGAAAAGGTGATACAGTGATTTGATTTTTGATTCTTTGATAATATGAGTTTTCGAGTTCCAACTCATCTTTGTGCAGAGTTGTCTTTGGGAAATATTTTGCATTGCCAATGCCTCTATGTACTCCTTCATGTGAAAATCAATAAAAAAAGATCAAATTCATACTTCAGTAATGTGTTGATGTTCAATTATCTGTATTATTTAATTTATCATTTGAACAAAAAGTTTGTAGTTTCAAATACTAGATACACATGAAACGATTTTTGATGTTCATTGTTGTATATGCTACTAATACTATTGTTAATATGTTATTAAGCATTGAGTTGAGTGATGAATCACTGAGTACATGTTCAAGTTTTACTTTTAACATAATTAAAATATGAACTATAAGGTGATTTTAATTCCAGGCATCCATAATCTTAGTGAAATTGTATTACAATTCACACATCAATACTCAAAATCCATGACTACCTAATCATTTATTAGATCCACTAAATATTTATATGAATTCATGCTTTAATCAAGGTACTTTAACTGGTTCATTAAACCAAAGCCAAAATTCGAGCTCAACAACCTTTTGCTGACTCTTATTATATTCATCAATAAGCTCATTATATTTACTTCTTGTTATCTGTAACTTTTAAACTAGTTTCAACAATTTTAAACTTCCCCTCCTTTGGTCTTTCCAGTCTTGTACCTCTTTCATTTTAATGCCTTGCTATTTATTTCTCTTGGCGAATGCTCAAAGTCGCGGTTTTTGTGTTTTTCCAAACCTTAGTCGCTAGTCCTCAGAGTTTTATAACCTTGTCACGAAGTTCTAAATTTTAAAAACTTCCAGATTCCCCAACTTGGTTCACTTTGTTGAACAAGTTGTGGTTTTTTTGTTTTTCCTAACCTTATTCGCTAGTCCTCAAAGTATTATAACCTTGTCGCGGAGTTCTAAATTTTCATAACTTCCAAATTCCTTGATTTGGTTCACTTTATTGAGTTGCAAGTCTTTGTTGGTCAAAGACATCTTTGTAGTCAGAGAGTCAAAGGTTTCCAAAACTTTGAAACTTCTGAGTTTGGTTATAAGGTTCCAAGTTTCCACGACCACATGACATTATGGACTTATCTTGGCTTTGAAAGGCACCGTCATCTCATTGAATGCTATGTATGGACTAACCTTGAGTTGTCTATTCAGTAATTTCAAAAAGCATTCAGGTTTACAGGCTATCTTTTCAAGGAATAAAATTGAATGCCACATTTAATGCACATCCTATCAAAATTAACGGCATAAGTGCCAGTGGGTGGAAAATTTTTACTATCATTTAGCCTGCACTCTCATTCTTTGCCAATGCTATCTCAATTGCAAACATTCTATCTCCATGAATTTGCACTCATGCAAAGTGGAATTCATAATCACTGGTCTGGCGTAAGGGACATTGAAATTGACCACCTCAATTTGGAGGAGTTTTTGGTGTGCTTGGAGCAAAGGAAGAGAACACCAGTGCAAGATAAAGTTCTTCAGAGCAGTTTGGCATATGTGGGAGTTTTTCTTGAGGCTGTACAAAGCATCAATCTGGTGATTCCATGCGCAAGGGGCTAAATTCTAGAGACTCGATAAATTAGAGTTGTGGACAGTTCAATCATTGCAAGAGTTACTCCTGAAGTCATTTCCCGTGCATTAAGTATTCTAGAGAGGGAAACTGTAGAGGAAATGTCTATAGCTATTGGTGACGAGTTTTTCAAAATGAATGAGGAATGGTGCAAAACTTCCATTGTGAAGAATTGGATGAAGTCCGAGAAAAAGGGTAAGTCTCAGCTGCCCTCAAAGCTTAAAAGGGTTCATTTTAAGGATAAAATTTCAGATGCTATCATGTTGCTACATCGTGTGGTTGGTAATTCATGTTTAGAATCTTTTAAATTTTGGATGTGTCATTTTATTTTGGTGATTTGTAGTGAAAATAACTTCATTGATTGGGTTGAGATTATTAGTTATCATTTAAATGAGCAATTGATAAAAATTTGGAAAACTATTGCCTTCCACATGTGCTCATACCTGGTTTACATTCTAGTCAGTCAAGAGGCTATCTGGGCAAGGTTGGAACCACAAAGGTCTCCAACACCAAACACGCATGTGTATAGAAGGTTTCCACAACTCACTAAGGAGGTTGGAATGAGGAATTTATGTCACATCAATGACGCATTTTTAATGAAAATTGTGAGAAGAATTGATGGAAAACCTGAGCTTAGGGTTTCACTTAAAGTGGCTACTCTGTTAATCAGGTTTGGAAGTTTCTAAATTCAGTTCAATAGATTCACTTATCTTAGAATTGGAGGTTTTGAGAAGGCTTCAATGAAATTGCCCCATTACCCAAGTGATTTCCTAGTTTTTCTTGAAGTTTGTCGGTATATGGTCATTGCAAATGTTAAATATGCAAACATGGGAAAGAAGGGGTATGATTTTCCATTGTCCATGCCTTCATTTTCTTGCAAAAGTAATAATATTGCTAGGGGTGTGCAGAAATCCCTAAATGAATTCAATTTTCAATGTTTTCCCATGAGAACTAATTTTTATAGCAAGGGTTATGTCAAGAAAAATTTGAATGGAGCTAGCAGCTATGAACATCTCCCTCATATTGAAGATTTTTGGGAAGACTGTACAAATTAAGGCGAGGTGCATAGAAGAAATTTCATAAGATTGACCCTAAGGAAAATACAAGCTTTTGGTATTTCTTTCAATATTCCAGAAGATGCACAAGAAGACTCGATGATCTTTGATCCCGAATATCGAGCCCCTGTTGCTAAGCCCTTGTACAAAATTAATTGGTCAGAGGATGAATTTTGAGACATAATGGTCCTATCTGCCCCTATTTTGAGAAGAACTTGAGACTGGTTGACCGGAAAATGGTGCCAGAGTGCAGTTTCTCCCCATGAGCAAAGAGTTTCACAGAGAAAAGAGTAAGGGATTGTACAGGCCTCTAGCATAAATATATCAGCTGGAAAGCAGTCAATTAGATCATTTGGCACTGGCTCATAGTCAGGAGGAGATGGTGAGAAGCCAAAAGACACTGTGGCCAAGCTAAAATCAATTTGTGAATAGGATAGTGTACCCTTAGTACCTAGGAAAAAGGCAAGTCAAGAAAAGACAGTTCCTATAGACTCTGAGAGCTTTTTTCAACAAATAATTGATGATAATTCTTTTCCCACATTATTTGAAGATCACCCTTCTCCAGTACGAGATACTTATGTTTCACATTTTGTTCAATCAATTGAAAAGAAAGCAAATGTAAGTGTTGAAAGTAGAGACATTGGATTAGTGGCATCTTCCCCAGTATGGTTAAAGAAAGTAGTTGAGAAGAAAAGAAAGAATATTCCCACAATGACAATTGAAGTAGATACAATTGACATGTTGTTGCAGGGTCAATAGAAGCCCAAAAAGGCTAAGATGATGTCATGAATTATCACCGATTCCACTTCTAGGCATTAATTGCTGGAGATTGTTGATCCAAAAAAGGACCTAAACAACAATAAGATAACGAAAGATGACTACAAGGTTACTCATGTTGATATGGGGCCATCTACTTTAGAAGGTGATGTATATCATGCTGATTACTCTATTAATGCAGTGAACAAAAGAGTAAAAGAATAGATAAAGGAGAACCTTTAGTTGCAATCTAATATTCTTTCTTTAAGAAATTTTATTTTATCATTTATGACTCCAGCCACTATGGAAGCCTCAAGCTCAAATGTTCGAGGTATTGATTTTGACACTATACAACGGGTCAGGAAAAATTTAGGTTATGCTAAAGCTGCTAGTGAATGGATAGAAGGGATTTATCAGGATGGCCTTTTCTACATTCATAAATTTATGCAATTCTATGTTAATGTGTCTGATAAAAGAAAGGAATTGGTAGGCGAGCTCCAAGAGATCGGGAGAGAACATGGTAGCACATTTTTGCTTTCAAGGGAAATTGCAAAATTACTCTCCATGGAGCACACTTTTTTAATAAAAGAAAAATTGGTGGATGACCCTAGAGAAATTGATCCTAGTTGGTTTGATTCCTTGGATTGGAAATTGTTAGTATATGAAGATTATATCAAGGAAATAAATAAAGTGTTAGAAAAATACTTTGACATATCAATGAAGAGCAAGGAGAAATTCAATGCTCTTGAAGTGGAGTTCATGAATGACTTCAATGAAAAGGTACCGGATGTTGCAGAGGTAACAAGGTAATTTAAATAGGCGTATCATAAAGAAGTAGGTGATCCTGAGATAGCCACTACAGACTCGTTCAGAAAATTGAGTAACTTGTAGACCTATATGAGTTCATTTAAGGTAGAAAGTGAGAAAATCTATGAAACGCTAGCTGAGTCAGACCGTGTACTTTCAAAATGGAGGACAAGGCTGAAAATCATGACAACTCTAGGAAGCAAAAACATGACAACAATTGTCACCAAGTACCGGGAATACAAGCAAAGAGTAAAGGCACTGGAGGCGTTACTGGAGAAGCAAGAGGTGAAAATAATTGGAAGTGAAGGAGTCAGTGCTGGAACTTGATTAGTTTTTAGTTTTTATGTTATTTTCTTTAATTTGGCTCTCTTGATACTTCAAAGACTTTTTATTTTAATTTCTAAAATGGTTGTCTTAAATCGTTATCAAGACTCTACTATTCTTACTGCTTTTTTGTTATTTCAATATAGAAAGACAATGGTGAAGTTCATGCATGTGTAATCTTTGAGTTATGGTGTATGGATTTATTTTGCTTTTGTTGAGTAGTTTTCCAATGGATTATCTATTATTGGAATGATAGTTGTTTGCTTAGTTTCATTGTTGTGGAATGTTTATCTTTGAATAAAGATTTTATGGTGATGGATGCGTAAGGATTTCTCAATATAATTTAGATGATTTGGTAATTTAAGCTTTTATTGTTTAAGTTGGGTGGATGCCTTTCAAATATTTCTAGTTAAAATCATTTCCTTTCTAGCTAAAATCAATATTAGTTAAAAATCATTCATTGAATATCTGAAGAAGGTAGCTGCCACCTTTTAAAATAAGCAGAGAATCAGTATGAAATACTATTATGGCTGATTCAACTATTGTTATGTTTGTCACCTCCGTGGGCATAAGAATATAGAGTTAGGTGAAAAATATGTTAACCAACCCTTCTATGCATGTCTCTATCTTTAGTAAGGCTCTCAACTGTTGCTTTTGTAAGCTTGGCAATGTTTATAAATTATGGTCATGTCAGTTGCTTCTAATGTTGGACTATCAGAAACTCTTTTTATAATCAGTTTGGTAGAGCTTCTAACTTCTAAGTAATGGATGTTGTATTTTTATCTTCTTTTCAAGGAATGGATTAATATTCCTCTCAGTTATTTATCAAAGATTGTGTGAATGGAAATGCAATAAGAATTTATAAGTAGTGTGACAAGTGTTGTTCTTTAAAAATGATGCAGAATCACATATCAAATTCAATACCATGTAATACAATATAAAATATAAAATACCACAATTTTATGGAATACAATATAAAATATCATCAACTACAGTTTGGAATATGATTCATGAAGTGCAATATAAAATAAAATATCATGAAGTGCAATGATTCACAATTTCATTGAATACAATATAAAATATCATCAACTACAGTTTGGACTTTGGAACAATGGAAATTGATTCATGAAGTGTAGTATAAATACCTAAAAGCTGCTAATTCTCTTCCATTTCCCAAACGAAGTCAGGATCCTCAAATTGATGCTCATCTCGAGATAAAGTAAAAGAGTCATCTTGATTTTGAGTCTGCTCTTCATTTTCTTCAACATGTGTCTCAAATTCAACATTCATTGTGTGATTTGTATCAATTTCATTTGTCTGAGTCCCACTACCACTACTAGTGCCACCAGTACCAGCGTTTGGAATTGGAGTGTTTGTGTTGCACAACCCAGTCCCTCTTCTTTCACATGTGGAACTCCAGATTGCGAATGCCCTTTGAAAAGCAAAGTTTTTGACATTATACGCAGTTCCTTTCATCCTCAAGCAATTTTCCAAATTATTGTCTAGTTTGTTTCTTAACTTTGATTTCAAAAACCCCAATGTACTGAAAACTCTCTCATCCTCCACCGACCCCAATATCATTGTTTGACATAAATCAAAAAGTTTGAAATATTTTGATATCGAATCACGCAATATTTCACTCTGACCTAAGTTTGTCCAAATCATTTTTATTGATCCCAATTCAAATGCCTTCTTTATGCCCATGGATTTATACTGGTCCTTCATAGCTGTTGCAAAACTCCTACATTATTTTCTAAGCTTATTTTTATTTAAAATTCCTTCTATTGTCTACTCATTGTATGTTACCTTTTTCGAAAATTGTTCGATCAAGATTTTTACTTTATCATGAAAATATTTTGGGTTATCTTAGTTTACCCAAAATTGAGGATACACAATACCCATGGCTTCAAGTATTTCATGTCGAGGGAATCTTTCACAAATCTCTGAGGAAAGAGATTTTTCAATTTCCTTGAAATTATCACTAACAGATTTAACAATGTCATTAAAATATTCCTCGTTAACAACTACTTCTCTACTAGAGCGCCTAGCTATCTTATAATCGTACATTGGTATCTCATATCCACGTACACAGATACATAAGTTCCTACTTGCATTAAACTATAAATAATTATCAAGATTATTCAAATCAGTAATTTTTTGCCACATGAAATAATTTGCCCCTTCTTGTGTTAGATCTAGATATAGATAATCAAGGGCCAAACATGTATGTTTACATAGATTGGAATATTCATAAATATACATAGTTCTATATTGGGATTTATTTATAAGATTGTTCATCACATCCAGCATGGGGAGAAGACTAGCTAAAGTCAAGAGTGTCTCTATATCACTTAACCTATGTAAGAGGTCAGGAGATTTGTCTACTGTGCTAGGATCCTCGTACATCAGTCCAATAAAGGATTGATATTCTAAAAGAACTCGTTGTGTTGGTCCATGTAGGGAGATCCATCTGGTATTGACATCCTTGAGAAGCTTTCCTAGTGTTATTCCCTCAACAAAATGTTGAACTTCTTGGAAATGTTTGGGACTTTGGCAGAAGTATGCGTGGATCTCGCAAACTAGATTTTCAACTTTTGATACTATAGGAAACTTGCTTACAATTTTGAATGCTAAATTCATTATGTGGGCCATGTAGTGAATGCCAAGCATGTATAGTGCACAAGTATTTTTTAACTTTGTGCAAACACCGCTCCTTTGACCTTCCATCACTACAGCTCCATCATCTCCTACACACACCAAATTTTTGGCAATTATCAATTCATCCATACCTACAATTTCATTCAAAGATTTTTTGACTAATTCAAATAGATTTTGCGATGTTGAACTGTCCTTCATTTTACAAACACAAAGAAGATGAGCTTGGTGAACATGTTGTTCTACAATATACTAATGCATACAGACCCTAGAAGTATTATCTACCATAGTAACTTCATCTAAAGATAATGCAATGAAATTTGACTCTTTTACTTTCTCCTTTAAATCTTCCTTTTGCACTGCAGCAAGACAGTTTTCCCATTCCCATCCATTGTTTACTAACCAATGTGAGAAGGGAAGTGAGGAACACTCAAATTAGATAATAAACTAGAATATTTTGGGTAATCTATCATAGGATGCCCTCTCGACAAAATATGAAAAACAACACTCATCTAAACAGTTTTTGATAGATTTGTTGCTTCCATTGCTTTTCCAAAATGAGCCTCAAGTGTACCTTGACATTCTTCAAGATTCGACATTCTATGGTTATGCTCTTCATATTACGTGGCATACTTAACATGAAGACATTCTTCCTTTGATTTCTATCGTACAACTGATTGTTCCTTTTTGTCTATGATTTATTTTTCGTAAACTTTACCGATATGTTTTTCTATGGTGTCAAACTTTAGCTGCAACGTCTTGGCTCTTCCAAATTTCCAACTACAAATCGTACACTTGCATAGTGTAACTTCTTTTTCAATATCATTTTCATTTGCTACCCCCACTAGTACAATGAATGGGTACTTCGACAACCAACCAAGTTGAAGATTCCTTGTCATTTCCCACTCGTGCACCAATTTTGATTTGCCTTTTCTTTTCTTGCTACCAACGTCATCCTCATCCAAGTCAATTACCTCATTCTGGATAACCAGGGTATCCCTTGGAACATCTTTTGTGGTATTTCCATCCTCATTTGACACATTTTGATTTAACTCAATGATAATCTCACCTTGACCTTCTTGTGGTGGTGAGGTATTGTGAATGCTTTCTTCATTAATATTTGGTGGAAGAGTTGATGATGTAGCTCCATCTTGATTTGATGGATCAAAAGCTTTTCCAATTCCAAAGTAAGACTATATGGTACCTCTATGTTTTGGAAATTTTGATGGCCTCCCAGTCTCTTCATTACCATGAGGAGTCTTACCCTTGCTACTTGACATATTGATCTCTCACTTCAAATAAAAGCTGGAAAAAAATGTCTTCTTGTTTAAGGACAGTGAATATAGATCCCATTCCCTACTCAAAATCATCTTTAAGATTGAACCAAAAATGGAAAAGAGATAAAGAAATATTATTATAACTAATAACATTATGAAGAAATGATCACTAACCTTCAAGTCTACGTTTTCAGCTTTCATCGACTTCCAAATCGAGAAGAAGATCCTTAGAACTGAACAAAATGTGTAAGAATAAATGACAGTTTCGATTGTATTTATATCAATCCATATTTGGAAAATTCCGTGGGATTTTTAAATGGTATATTAAAAATTTGGCGAATCTTGCGTGCTTATACAAAGATACATTGTAATTTTCAAGGAAAAATGTGTCCTCAAATGTAATTATTTTTAAATTTTATTGGCGAAATAGGTCCTCATAAGCAGTTATTTATAAATTTTAATTGGCGAAATGGGTCTTCACAAGAAACTATTTGTAAATTTTAATTGGTGAAATGGGTCCTCATATAATGTTGTTTTAATAGTATTGGTGAATATGTACGTGTTTTATTACATGCTCTCGGGATTCCAGGTGAAAATATTAATCGGTTTATTTGAAACACGTAATCTGTTATGGAAAATTTATTGCTTAAATATGCCTCATAAAAAAAATTGTTGGCGGATGGACATGCATTGGACCGATAGTTCGTAAAATCCAAGCTATTTGGACACCCTGTTGGGTATGATTAGATCACCAATTTTGACTTGGTCAATTCCTAGAATTCGACAATTTTGACTTGGTCGATTCTTAGAATTCGCCAATTGGTGAAGATTCATCACTAAATTTTTCCTTGCATGAAAGATTAGGGTCCTCCCCCTTTGATAGGTTCCTCCAACATTTTTAAGCCCCAATGACATCATGTCCCAACAATATGTTCCCCATGGACAAGTGAATGTAATTTTGTGTTGATCCTCCTTGGCGATCATGATTTGGTTATAGCCTGAAAATCCATCCATAAGCGATAACATTTCTTGTCCTTCTATTAGATCGGCAATGATGTCGATGTTGGGAAGAGGGAAATCATCCTTTGGACATGCTTTGTTCAAGTACGTAAAATTTGTGCATATCCTGATGTGCCCAATGGGTTTGGAGATGGGTGCCAGCTTGGAAACCCACTCAAGATAGTCGATTGGTCGGATAAATTCGACATCCAAAAGTTTTTATAGCTCTAGCTTAACCAATAATGCTATTTGAGGATGCATTTTTCTTAATTTGTGTTTTATTGGTTTGGCTTCAGGATATACTGCTAAATGATGCATAGCTACTTTAGGATCGAGCCCCGACATATCTGTGTATGAGCATGCAAATTTTTCTCTTCTCTCTTTCAGGAACGCTGCTAAGTTTTTTTGTTCTTCATCTAACAATGACTTGGCATAAAAGGTTATCTTAGGTGCCTCTTATGTGCCTATATTCACTGGAGTAGCCTTCTCTGCGAGTACTGCTGATTTTTTTGGATGCATTGCACTAAGGGGGAGATGGAATCCCTCATCCATGGGCACCTCAAAGAGGTTTACATTGTCGAATGCATCCTTTCTTTTTACTATAAATTATGATCTAAAAATGCCACAATGTGGTTTTCACTTAAATACCTACATGTGACTCTCATGTCATCAATTTTACGACTAAAGGATTAAATCGTCTCCCCATCATACTCCTTTGTGTCTAGCTCTATATCAAATCCTTCTTTGTGATACCCACATGGTAAGTTGGCATGGAGTCCCATGAATTTTGAGATCACTCCATATTTTTTAAATATATCTAGAATTGGTTGTCTTCGTTGGTCCCAATCAATGAGTCGGGGGTATACTAGGCTTGATTCATTGGTTTGGCCATTCGGGGTGAAAGATGTTGTGGATATCATAAAGAAAGATTTATTCTCAAATATATCAATGATGTCAAGGGGGTAGTCATCTAGGGTAGTGTCATGTGATGTTGGTAACCAAGAGGAAGCCTCAACCCATTTATTAGAAGTATCCTTGCGAAGAATGGTAACCTTACTATTAGTACATACTAAGCCAAGATTCTTTGGACATCTCTCAGGAATGATAGGTTCTAGCAAACCATTATCATTTTGTCCTAGATTTTCATTCTTGTTATACCCCCATACCATCATTAGTTGTAAGCCTTTATTATAATCTTCCATGGGAAGAATGGGCATGGGTAGGTTGTCCTAATAGAGAAATTTAGATACATCTTCCTCATTGCCATCCTCTTTGTTCAAGTCCCCCCACTTGGTGAAGGTGCTAGATGAAAGCTTTAATGTTTTAGTCACTTTGTTGATAGGTGTGGGTTTTCCATGATATTTGGGGGAAAGAGGTAGCTCACCCAACACAAAAGTGTCCTTTAGATTATAATCTCCACAACCATTATCCTTGATAACTGCCTTGATATCGGGTATATTTTACACAATGGGTTTTGGATTCCAAGGTGGATGCAAGGTAAGATGGGTCAACAAATGACAATGAGGATGTAGGGCCTTCATCATTCTTAGGTATTTGGGAGATCTTATAGAACTTAGCCTCAAGGTTCTTGCAATAGTACAAAGGCTCGGGATCTCCATGGATAGTCACTTCTTTATCCTCAAAAGGGAACTTGACACATTGGTGATAGGTGGAAGCTACATTTTGCATGGTATGAATCCATGGTCGACGAAGCAATATTTTGTAGTGGAGGTCAAGATCTAGCACTTGGCATGTGGTCTCACCAATGATGGGTCCCACTTGGAAAGGTAGTTGATGATTCCTTATGACACTCATTCTTGATCATCATATGCTCTTATGGTTGTACTCTTTTTCTTTTCAATAGCATCCTTTGAAAAACCCAAGTTCTTGACCAACTGAAGGGTGCAAATGTTTATACCATCACCTCCATCTATTAATACTCTTTTAACCTTATTCTTATGAACAATGACCTAAAGGTGCAAAGCGTGATTGTGAGATGGTTGCATTGAGAGATCTTATTTTGAGAAGGTGAGAAGATGAGGGATAGTGATATGCCCTACCATAGCTTGAAGCTACTATGTATCAATATTCTCAGGGATGGAGGAAGGTAATAATGCCTTTTTCTAGTATATCCCTATGTGCAGGAAATAGCTTCAATAGTTCCATAATAGGTTGAGATGAATCTCATTGGATTCTAACCTTGCCACATCATGTGGTGACCCCACAGTCTACACTAGGTCCTTTGACAGTGATGACTATTACAATATTATCACAAGAGGCGACTATGTTGGAATATACATGTGCTATGTTAGTGTAATTTTTTCCTTTTCCATGGTTATTCCCTTTTTTGTGGTTTGGTATTAGATTCTTGTATATCTTGAGGTCCTAGTTACCTACTGGTAGTTTGATAGTTATGTCTCCATTTTCAATGAGATCTTGGATAATATTCTTCAGTTTCATACAGTTTGACGTTTTATGTCTTTTGATCTTGTGAAAGTCACAAAGATCCTTCTTGATATACCAAGGTGGTTTATCTTGAGGTTCTTCATAGTTCTAAAAATTGGGGAGTGTAATCAAGTTGGATTGTACTAATTTCTACATGAAAGATTCAATAGGCTCCCCCAATGGTGTGTATTTGCATTTAGGGTATTTATTCCTGTTAGGGGGTCCTCTTTGTCGGGTTTTGGTGTTATTGATTTGGTTACCCTATGGTGGGGGTGTGGTTTGTTGAACATTTTGTTGTGTATTGGTTGGTTGGTTGGTGTTTTTCCTAGGAGCACTTATGACAACTTTAACATCAACAACACCATCATTTGTCACATTCTTGTTCTGGTCCACACACGGGGCTTGTCATTTGAACTAGTAGATGGGAGGTTGTCTTTATACACTTGTGTGTTTCCGTATGAGATTAGGGCTCTCTCTATTTTAAGGGCCCTAGGCATAAGCTCGCCATAAGTGCTAACACATTTCATCTTTAATTGAAAGGATAACTCCCCTTTAACATTAACAATGATAATTCCAACTTGTTGTTCTTTAGGAATAGGCCACTTGCTCTTACTAGCTCTTTGCCTCCACCTTTGAAAGAAAATAGTAAAGGATTCTCCTTTTTTTTTCTTGAGACTATACTACTCTTCTAAGCTAACATCCATGTCAAGTTTAAAGGAGAAATGGTCTATGAACCTATCAATTATTTCTTGGAATGTTTTGACACCTGGAGGTAATTGTGAGAACCAATAAATTTCTCGGTCTGCCAAACTGTGTGAGAAGAGGCACATGAAGTAGGAATCATTGTAAGAAACCTCCATACACATGACATGGAATTATTTTATGTGATCTGCAAGATTCCCCATCCCTTTGTATTTATCAAACTTAGGGACTTCAAAATTAGGTGGGAAAGGTACCATGGTGATGTTTCTATCAAATGGGTACGAACACAATTTTTTTGTGTATGTAGCTTCTTTATTTTTCCCATTTGAATGTCTTGGATCTGTTGCACGAGTGTCTTGAGCTGTGATGACATATCATCTTATGGATTTAGTGGAGGAGCATATGTTATGTATTGCAAGATGGTGAATGAATTATAAGTAGGATTTTGATATGATGAGGTGTTGTATGGTGTGTAGGGTGGAGTTTGATACTATTAAGGTGATGGTGGTAGAGGTGTATATGCTCCTACCATATTTGTATGGATGATGTTTTGTTGGGGATTGTAGCATAAAACTTGTTGTTGTTGTTTCACAAGCACTTGTTGTTGTTGGGTGTATTGTTAGGCTAACAATGCTTGTTTTGGGGATTTTTGTTGTACTACCAAGGCTTGTTGTTGAGCTTGGTGTTGTTGTTGTTGCATGATTAAGGATTTTTGTTGAGCTTGTTGTTGTTGCAAGGCTTGAGCTTGGGCTTGTTTTTGTCGCAATATTTTTTGATAATCTTGTTGTGTTTGCAACACTTATTGATAATCATGTTGTGCTTATTGCAAAGCTAGAGCGTGATCTTGTTGCGCTTGCAACATGGAAGTGTTTTCTTGTTGAGATGTGTGAAATGGGTTTTGGTTGATCATGGTGTGAGTGCGTTGTGGGTTATTTTGGTTTATCATTCCCTGTAATATTGTTAATTGGGAGGGAGGAATGTAGATTTAGGACCCCATTTGATTTTGCATTAATTGATGGACCAACTGTTGATGGTGAATATGACACAAACAACATTAAAACATAATATTTCTACTCTATTTCTCCTGAAAAAGAAAGACAACATATAGTAGCCTAACTCCCAAGGTCTTGGTAGTTGGTTCTCAACTGTCTAGTGTCACTCAATCGATTCATGCAACTGCAATATTCAAGGGGCCTGTGTTGGTAACAAAAGATTCAAGCAATGACTCATTTTACCGACTACTCTAGTAAATCAATGGGGTTTTCAAATAAAAGAAAAAGATAGGACAAAGGGGTAAACCAATAAATATGAATCAAATTTATCTAGTATCTGGACATATACCTTCAAAAATGAATGTTTCCTAACAGATTATAAAACCATAAGATGACACAATCTATAGCATAATCTATACCACTGCATACATTTTAGGTGCTTAATCAACTTCGCAATTACTCTTCACAAATATTTCAAGGGTTTCAAAACAACACACATTCATTCATCATCAAGATTATAGATCAACAGACTTTTTAATAACTTCAACTCAATGACAATCTAATAAGATAATCCTTAAATTTGATTCCTTCAAATGACTTTCATCATTCAAGAAACTCTTATGTTCAGCACAATCACTACATATAGATAGATTATAACTTATCAGCCTTATCAAACAAACAATTTAGTTCTAAATACCATATTTCGAGAAAACCTGTAATTCTATTAACTGTAAAAGATCAAATACAATGTATCTCTATAAAATCACTACAAAATTCTATCTCCTAGCATTAGGTAAGCCAATCCAATTCTCAATTAGCCGACCTTTACAATATGATACCCATCAGGTATTTATAGATATACAAAAGTTTGAACTCTACTTCTAATTTTAGGTTATCCACCTTTTTAGGAACTAGACTCTCTTGGAAACTCAAATCAATTTGATCTTGAGTTCTTACATTTAAACATTCAGTTTTAACTAAAATTAGAAGATAGAAGAAAAGAAAAGAAGTCATGCGCCCCCAAGACTGTCAGTGCTACACGCATGCAACATGCAAGGAAGGAGAACATCATGCATGCAAGGATTCATGCATGCGAAGCTGGATCTACCATGAACTCATCGTAGCTGGTGAAGACTTATTGTAAACTATCCATCTCTAGCCCATCAATCCAGTCATCTTCAAATTTGATCTGATCCAACTCAGCTGCAGCAAACTCCCTCATACTTTTCACCTTTGTCAATTCTCTTCCAGCAGCTTTTATCTCTTCTTTGACCTCTACTAACTGATCTAACATCAACTCTCCGCCATCATCTTCTTTTTGCATTAGTCCTTTGAATCTTTCATCCCACTTTTCCTTTATTTGATTCAAAGGCATGCCCTCTTTTGTAAATGCATTTACATCTATAATAATGGCAATAACTGCTTCTAACTCTTCCAATTGCTCAATCAAATTATTAACAGTTTCTTGAATTTCATTCCTATGCTTACATAAAAAGTCAGTCCTAAACTGGAGTATATGAGAAGTTTTCTCCACAAAATCCTTGTTGTCTTCCTCAAGTATGAATTGTTCCACAAGAGTTGTTAGAGGCAATTCACTCACCTTTTCTAACTGTTGACTATATTCTTTATACTCTTCTCCTTGTTTCCCTGATACCTCAATGTATTGATACATTTCTTTTACTAACCCTTTTGTGTCCTTGTAGGCTTCAAAACCCTCTACCAAAACTTCACCCACCTCCCGGTTTAGCTTGTCTACCCATCGGTCTACCATCTCCGCTTTACCTTTTACTTGCACCACATCATCTACCTCCTTTTTGCTTAACAAAATAGGATTCTCAATGGCTGCTACCTGTTGTGATCTTGGAGAGGAGACATTCTTCAAGAATGAATGTAGTTGATCCAATTGAACCTTAAGCTCATCCTTCTTTTGCTTTTCCTTGATCATTCTTGACTTGGTTGTTAAAGCCACCACATCAATCAAGTTCATTTGTTGATTCCTAGTGGGCCTTCCCAAGTTGACCGTACTTAGCTGATAATCTGTTAGATGCATGTCCCCTACCTCCTTTTCTGTCATTGGCACGGCACATTCAGCAACAATTTCTCCTTTGTCTGTGAATCGGGTAGAATGTAGAATCTTAGCCTTCTTTTTAGGCCTCTCCTACTCAATTCCTTTCATCATATCCTCCCAATTGAGAGGTTGTGAAGGTATTACTGCTCTCTTTTGTAGGTCCAATTTTAGCCATGTAGGAGCACTTGGAGCAGTAGTCATCATAGAGGAAGAGGAAGCAATAACTATAGAAGGTGGTTGCATACTCACTTGAGATTGGGATTCAACCCTTGCTTTCTCTTGTTGTTCTTGTAGTATATGAATTTGAACAAGTCTTTCAGCCTCTTCTCTATCCTTCTGTTCTTGTATTTTCTTATCTTCTCCTTCTTTCCTCAACGTCTCTTCCTCCAACTGATTTCTCTCTACTCTTTCCTTTTCCAACCTTTCCTTTTCTAGTTCTTCCTTTTCTAAAGCTTCCCTTTCTAGAGCCTCCCTTTCCAATTTCTCTTTTTCTAAGGCCTCTAGCCTTTCCCTCTCTTTCCTTTCTGCCTCCAAAGTCTTAAGTTTTTTAGCTTCTGCTTCTTCTTCCTGTTATTTCCTAATCAGCTCTTCGGCCTATTTTTCCTTCCTTATCTTTTCTGATTCTTCCTCATTTTTTTGAGCTTCCTTTGCTTGTTTCAACCTAGCAACCAGGATTTCCTTTTCCCTCCAGTTTCTTGCTTTCTCCTCCTCAAGATCATGGATCTTTTGTATCAACTCTAACTTGCCATTTTCTACTTTAACTTTAAGCTCATGTTCTCGTTGCCTCCTTTGCTTCTCTGCTTCATCATCTACTACCTTAACTTCAACTTGTTTTGACTTTAATTGTTGCTGGTGAAGTAGAGCATCAGCTTGTACCTTAGCATCCATTTCTTTTTGTCTCTTTGTTTTAGCCCTTGCATCAGACTTCCTTTTTTCCTCTTCAAACATTTTCCATTGCTCTTTTTGTGTTAGAATCTGCTCAATAGTCTCCTCTAAAGGCATGTTTTCTTGCAAATCCTTTTCTTACAGAGTTTCATTTGAATCTGTCTCAACTTCTAGAACTTCTTCCTCCACTTCTTTTCCCTTAGTAGCTTCAGTCATGGTATGAAGAGCTCCTTCTTGAATCTCTTTACTCTTCTTTCTTGTAAGTGGGGCTTGGGCGGATGATTCACCTAATGTAGGTGTTGAAACAATAGATCCTACTAGAGAATCTCCTTCTTGTGTTTCCTCTCCATCATCTACCACCTCAAGTTCTATTTCTTCAATGTTCGGAGGAAGGAATTCTAATGGCTCTTTGGGAGGTGTCTTTCTCTTAATTCTCTTGTATCCTTTACCCTTTTTAAGAACTGGTCCTTGAGAAGCTTGAGTTCTTAGCACTAACCATTGCACACTTCTATCCAACACTGTCCTTCCAATCTTCTTAATATCAATTGTTTCTTCAGCATCCCAATCAATTGGATCCAGGCTCTTGGTGCCAATATTCAACGCTTCATAGGATGGATCCAACACCATTCCATCATCCACCAAGGTGTCAGGAATGTTTTCTTTAATACCAAGCTCTGACATGAGTGAGATCGATAATCTTTCATAATTCTTTTTTCTCAAGTCATACTCATCTTCCCTATCACTCCAAAAGTCTTCTAACAAATTAAAATGTCTAGTGAACACTAAATGTAATAAGGCATACATCTTTTTCTTTGGATCAAAATACTTACGAGCTGTATACAATACCAGTTTCAATTGTATCAACTCATTACAGACCACCTTTTCTCCCTTCAAGTGTTGACAACTATATTCACCCAACTTCATGGGAAATTTATGACATCCAGTTTTATGCTTAATCCCAAACTGAGCATTAACTCCAATAGCTTGATATACAAACTCCATTAGCACCATCCTGTTACTGCAGCACCTTGGAAGTAAATGTGGATGGCCTTCAAAACCAAATAACCTGAAGTATGTAAATTTGGGGTATTGGATGTACCAACATCCCCATTCAGCAATGAACGCCATGACTTCTTGACTTAACCTGTATCCCGCATCTCCATTTAATTGATTGATGACCACATATAAAAATGCATCATTGACTCTTTTGAAATGAGTCTTAGCAACCTGAAGAGATAATTGATCATAGTGCTCCCATACCTTCTTTTGTCCATCCAAGGCTCCCATTACGCCCACTTTGTTCAAACTTGGGAAAACACACACTCTTCCTGCTACATAAACAATGTAAGAAGTCATAAAGAAACACTTGGTTTCTCTGATCCTGGTTAACTGATCATGTATGGCATCAGAGACAATCATTGACCAATCAAACTGTTGTTCTCCTTTCAAGATAGTCTGAATAAAAGGAAACATCCACTCCTTGAAATAAAATGCATCTCTCTTTCCAAACACCCTAGACAACATCACAATCAACCTTGCTACCTCTTCATAGAAATCTGCCCTCTTTGGCTGATCTGCAAGCTTGGTTAGAGATTTCTTTTTTGTTTTCAACCACTTCTTGTTCAAGTGAGATTTATTCATTCCCTTATACCTACTATATTGCTCCAAGGCCTCTGCCTCATTTAATTGCACCAAGCTCTTTGGATCTAGAACATCAAATATACTCTGAAATGCTTGAGGAGTGAGATTAATAATCACATTGTCTTGTGAATCCATGCATAGTCTTGTAGCAGGATTGTAAGCACTGGCTACTGTCATGATTAACTCTGGGCACTGGACAAATATAGGAAATAAAGTGATATGAGCTAACCCATAGCTGACAATTCTTTCTGTAGTCAATGTAATATCCTTTTCAAATGCTTTTGAATAAGACTCCTCAAAATTGTATTGACCTAAATTGGTATTAGTAATATCTGACCAATCTAATTCCACCTTGCTCACCTTCACAACCGGACTCCTGTGATTATACCTTAAGGTATAAGGCAGTCGTTCTGGCTTTAACTTCTTTGGTTTTGATGCTACCTTTGATGTTTTTGTAGGCTAGTTTCTCAGAGCAGCTTCCCCTGATGTTCCTGACATCTTTCAACTTTCCTGCAAGAAAAACCTGTAATTAGATCTTTAGATATCAACACCAAACATACTTTAAAACCATACCTTTCATATATGCACCGGAGGCGGAACCAAGTAGAAACACAACCTAAAACAATCTCTTTTTACAACACTGCCGGACTCGGAGCAAAAACCAATATAAAAATTTCACTAACAATAAATGGGCTCGGAGTCGGACTTAGGAAGGTTATCAGAACCGGGATCGGAATGGAAAATGGATTTAGTTTTTCTTCAAATTTTCATTTTTTCATATTCTATTTCCATTCCGCCTCCGCTTCCGATTTGGTCATCATTATTTTGAAAGAAGATTTTCTCATTATGCACGAAGCCGGATACGGGATAGAAATGGAATCGATAACTTTTGTAAAACATAATTCTCAAGTTCAAAATAGATTCCGATCTCGTCTTTGCCTAGATTGACCATGATGTCATCAAAGATTTTATCGATTTAACCTATAACTCCATGACTAAAACCAAGGTCATATTAGATGAAAAGAGGCTTTAAAACACTATACTCATATGACCATGAGGAACGATAGAATCCTAAGGTATCATATTTTAATCATTTAAAAGTGATCACAAAGATCAACAAAACCCTAATCTAATAAACACGATAAAAAGTAGGGCATGGATTCTAAACCTTGCCATTTACCAGAATGCGAAACGCGACGAAACCCTAAGTAAAAATGATGAATCAATTTACCCTAACTCACTGTAAATCTCTAATCTACCTCACTATAAACTTCTAATCTAACGAAACATCATTTAAAACCTAAAATTAATCTAACTCAATGCAAATTCGAAACAGCATGATGCAATCACGACTAAAGCGTGAAAGCGACCATGCCCTAAAACAAAAAGAACTAAAACAAAAAAACAAATAGAAACAAGGAAACAACCAGACAAACAAAAGAAAACACCCATTCAAACAAGCACGACAAGAAACATGAAATCATCTGAAAACGACATGATTCAGAGCACAGGCAAACGTATATACAAAACACGCAACAGTAAAAATGAAGAAGAATAATAAGAAAACCTACCTCGAAAACACAAGAACCCCGCTAACCTTCTGAACTGATCCATTCGCAACAATCTTCTCCTCTTTCAATCTTTTCGCTCAAATGAACTCGGCCACTACTCTTTCGTGCTCTTCAATCTCTTAATAATGATAATAATGACTCGTTTAACCCTTATATGAAGGTAAAAATGAAGATTTCTACCTACATGACCAACTGTCATTAATGCATTAACACGCAGTTAAGGCGGAGTCGGAACTGAAAGTGAACCAACACTTCACAATAGTGCGACTTCAGTCAATAAGTCAACGATCCAAAAAAATGGCGGGGGCAGAACTAAAATAGAAACTAATTCGAAACTTTTTGAGAAATTTCCAAACCTCATTCCAATTCCGGTTCCAGGTCCGCCAACTAAACACAAAACAAAACCAAACACAAAAAGTAAAACAAAAGACCAACATAACAAAACTACAGAAAAAGACAAAGACCAAAACCAAAAGTCAAAATAGCAGAGGCGGGGGAGGAGTTGATTATGATTTTGCAATTTTTTGCTAAAGACTAAGTTAACACCCACTCCGGCTCCAGGTCCGCTAAATACAAAACAAAAGACATAAAGAAAAGACCATCGGGATGGAAACCAAAACAAGTTTCAAAAGAACTTTCAGAACCTGATTCAGTTCTAGTTCCGATTCCGACAGTAAACAAAAGAAAAACAAAGTATTGGAAAAACTAGACTCCAAACTTTGTTTCAAAAACAACTAAGCACAAAAACAACAAAGGGGGGCCCATTTTGACCAAGGCAAAAGATGGGGTGGTTATGCAAGGCATAACACCAATGATAAAGATGATGATGGTGTCATTTGGTATTGCAATGTCAATGGCACATTCTGACCTTGGATCAATAGATTAGAAGGATTCCCTTGACTGATCTGTCGAGGGTTCCCTTCTTGTGTTTATGTGGGACCAAGGAATTACCTTGGTTGATGGGGTTTGTGATCAATGTGTTGATTTGATTTGGATTGATGTTAGATGGGGTTGATGTGGATGGTGGATTGCCTTGAGTAGTTTGGGTAACCACTTGTTTCAATGTGTTAATGGGGTTTTTTGGAACCACTTGTTGCGGGTTGATTTTGTGTGAGAGTGTTAAATTGCCCTTGTTGTTCTATGTGAGGCACTCGGTTCACATTACCTTGTGTAACATTGAGCATGCTTTGGGTATTTGTGATGATGGATGAAGATGGTTGCACTTGAAATGTCGGGGCCATCGTGGTGTTATGGAATGTAAGTGGTTAATATGGATGGAGGGGATGCTCTGGAACAATGGTGGAAGAATGAGATGGCGCCCCAAAGGTTGATGTCCAATTTGTGTCTTGGGGAAGATTGATGGGTTGGGCACTGAAAAGTGTGTTGCCTCCTAAAGGGAGAGTGTGACCAAGATCAATGGCAATCCTAGTTGCAAGACTAGGAGTTAATGTTTGACTTGGCACAAGGGATGGAGTTGCTTGATTTTTAGATTGGGTTAACCCTTGGTGTCAAGGTTTGTACAAGAAAATTTAGAGCCACATTTTCTAAGGCTTGATGATCTTGTTTATACTCAAGGAGTTCTTCCTTAGTGAGCTCAAGTGGGATGTTTGTAGCATCTTCTACCTCATATGGTCCTAATGGATTTTTTGATTATTGTGAGGGGGTATTATGGCTCCTTGGATCAAATTCTTGCGGGTTAGTATCACTTGTGGTGGATGTGACTTTGGTTTTTTCCATGATTCTCTTGTGTTGTGATCTTTTCGTAACCATAAATTGTGGGTCACCTATGGGAGAGGTATGTTGAGATTTATAATGTTGAAAATCTCTAGTTGACTCAAATTTAGGTAAAAGGGGTCCTCTAAGTTGTTTTGGATCAATGGTGTGAGTGGGTGATGAAAAGGGTGAATGATAATGGGGGATGAACTTTCTAGACTTTTGGACAACACTTTTAGACAAAGATTGATTTTTTTGATGCCATGGATAAAGGTGTTAATGAACTTGTAAATCTTTAAGGTAGACTTGTGACCTTTAAGATAAACTAGTCCACAAATTTGATAACTAACTCAACTAAGTGTATGGAAAAGGATCCATTTCACACACAAAGTAGCTGAGTTAGAGGATTGGTTTGATGATTTTCTAAGTCCAAAGTGTTTTATGTGTCCAAAAGTTTCCAAAGTTTTTGGTGAAGTGAAATGTGAAATATGGTGAAGGTGGATGAAATTTTTTGACCCAAAATGTTAACCTAAGAGGGACCTTTGTTTTGTATACTTTCCTTGCAAAACATGCTATACCTCTAAAGTGACAAAACCTTAATAACTCAATGATTTTGGTAATAGAACCCAATGATTTTGACAATAGAACTCAATGATTTTGATAATATAATTTGGACTCAATGTTTTGCAATACTTTCCTTGTCTCAATTTTTCTTGTGTTTGGGGAGTCAATGTTTGAACATACACCAATGCAGGGTGTTCATTTGATTTAATCTTTGCTTAAGTGAGATTGTTTTATTACCACATAAAGAAAGTATTAATTAATGTTCAAACTAAAAATGTCCATGTCAAAGCAACCTTCATTTAACAAAGTCCATTATGTGAAAATCATGAAGCTAATACCATAGTTCCTTATGTTAACTTTGGAAAGTGTGGATTTAGATATAAGTCCAAATATTTAGAATCCTCTAAGGATAAAATCCTTAGGGACAAGCAACAATATTAGGAATATTCAAAAGGTATCCATACTTAATCCAAAGGGTTTGAAGTTTGATAAAAAAATTGATATGTGTTTAAGATGTTTTGAAACCAAACAATGTGTCAAAATGAATCACAAGCAATAACATTCCTAGCTCAAGTGGGTACGTTCTTCTTGGTGGGCTTGCCTCATGCCCTTCATAGTAGAAGAGATGATTTTACATGCAATTATGGAAAAAGTGTAGAGGTATGTTAAAAATGAACTCTTAATCTCTACACTTCAACCAAAATCGAACATGGCAAGAAGTAAGTAACTTCTTGGAAGTAAATTTCAATGCACCACTTTAAAGAACTCTTTGGAAGGAAAAATTTGTCCACTAAAAACAAGCGTTTTTAATGACAAAAAACCAAGAACGCTTATCATTTCACTACTGTCCGCTGGCCACTTAAGGCTCTTCAACCATTCCCTTCCAATTAAGGAGAGGGATTAGGTGCAACACGTTGACGCCTCAAGATTGAAGTTACTTTATTACAATTTCACAACCTTTGATATTGTCTGCCAATAAATGTGCTTCAATAACTTTCCTATGAGTTCTCTATTGCGGGATGTATCTCATAGTAAGCCCTATCTTAAGGGTGACTCAAATCATGAAAGTACACTTAAGTATTTATCTTTACCCAAGGTCGCACGAAGCGCAAGGGGAATGGATACGTACTACAAGTGTATACAAGCAAAGAAAGTACACTTGAGTGTTTCTCTTCATCCAAGATCGCACGAAGCATAAGGGGAGTGGATACACACTACAAGTGTACACAATCAAAGCAAGCACTCATTCATTTTAATCTCGTAAAGCAAAATTACTTCATTTTAAGCACCAATCGAAGTATTCGTTTGTTTTGTTCAATTTTAACTGATATTATAAAAAGAGGATGTATGGGTCCACTTTTAACCAACTTTGAAAGGAAATTTTAAACCCAATGGAAGTTTAGTTGGTCCTGAAACATAAAGCAATGTAGCATATGATGGGTTGTAATTGTCCCATAAGTGTAAAAACACTTTTTACAATGTATGGACGAACAATAGTATGCTCCTTCTCTTCAAATGTTTTTAAATCTGCAAAAATAGTTAGCCTCAAAAATAAAAAACCAAATGTTAGTAAGATATAAGAGAGCATATAAAATAAAAAATTTAAAGCACATGAAAAAAATTAACTCTCTATTGTTTTACCAGTAAAAAGCATCACTTAACACAAAGGCATTGCTATAATTCAAGGGTGTCGCTTTGGTGAAATTTGGAAAACGTCACTCTACAGCAAATAGTGACAACAAAGGTGTCTCTATATCAAAGGCGTCGCTATTTTTAAATTTTATGATAAATCTAGAAATTAATAGCATCACTAGATTTAATTAAGCGTCATTGGATTTAATTAAGCATCGCTATAATTCCTACAAAGGCATGGCTATATGGTGATTCTTTACAATGCATCATTGTAGCCCTCAAAAGTGTTGATGTACCTACATACTCAAGAACATGAGAATCTAAAGAGAAATTCATCAGATTCGATTGGTATAGCCCTCCTAGTGCCAAAATGTGACCATAGTCATAGTATGAACTAAATATGCTAGATCCAAATGAATTTAAAGCCTATTTAATCCCCTAAGCCATGATCCCAATGAGATATTTGAAATCACCAAGAAACTTAATAACCATTAAACTAACATGAAATCATAATAAAAACTTATTCTAAGACCTCAAATCTTATCCCATTGGGGGAGTGGTGTCATATTGATGTGGAATGGTGACCCTTTCCCAATCCCTTGGATAATATGAGTTGTTTCAATCAATTTTATTGAAGAAATTTGATGAAACTAATGCAATATGAATGAAACATGGATGCAAACCTAGTTTAAGATGATAAAGATGAATGCTAAATGCTAAAATGCTTGATAGAGATGGATACAAGCTATCCTAGATGGAAACAACATTCAAAGATGCAAGCCATGGATGTCGACTATGCTAAAATGGATGTGAGCTAATATAAAATGGAAACCATTAATGGATGCTTCAGCTAATATTGATGAAGATTTATCTAAAATGCTTAACAAATGCTAAATATAGATGCAAGTGAGTATGAATTTCAATAGCATAACTTTTTAATCAAAAGATGGATCTCTTTCTCTCCAAATGGTGAAGTATTTATAGGAGAGAAAATGAAGAATCGAGGGTTGAGATCGATTTGGTCAATCAATGGTCAATATGAAAAGGAAGGTGAAACATGGATCAAGGATTCTCATCAATGGATGAGAATCAAAGATCACGTGGATCAAGGAAAGCATCAATGGATGAGAATGATTCAAACAAACACACTTTGTAATAACTTTGAATGTTACAAAGTTCGTTTAAAAACAATCATTCCCTTTTTGGAGCCAAAATAGGAGAATATTCCTTTAGAATATTCCCTGTGCAAGTGGATGGGTGAAGAAATTAGAAATATAGTAATTAAGACTAAATTTTAATGGTGCAAGTTGAAGAGTATGAGGATATCCATTAAATAATTGATTTATTTAATGAGAAAGGAGAAGTGATATTTAATTAAATGAGAGAAGGTAAAGGGAGGGGTTTAAATTAAATAGTTTGTATTATTCAATTAAACTAGATGAAATGTTAGTGTGAGAGGGTAGGAATTAACCTAATTAGATTAATCAGATCAATAGATGAAAATGATGCATTTAATTAAATAACTAGGCTTATTTAATTAAACAAATGAAAAGAGGATGAATTTTAGGATGAAATTATGTGAGTGATCAAATTCAAGTGTGTAGTATCATTTAGTACATTTTTAAGTGTCTACAGAGTGCTTGTTTGGCATGGGATAAAAATCAAAGGATGACTCCAAGGTTTTATATGAATCTTTTACTCAATCTAACTTCTTAGACTTGAGGCTAAGGTTTGACTTAAATGAATCAAATGCATTCATTTCTTGAGGGAATATTGAACAAAGTGTCTATGAGAGTTCCAAGTTTAATATGAAAACTGAATATGGTGTGAAAGTTTATGATGTCAATTGCCAAATGGACTATGAATATTTTCAATTTTTAATTCAGTTGGGTAGGCTTTTAATGGGGCATGATAGTGAGTTGGATAAGTTAAAATATCACAGTGTTTATGGATATTAGTTAGTGTTTGATTAAAGATTTTAGATTGACAAAATTAATAGTGACATTGAAAAGCACAGTGATATGGTTAAGCATGCTAGTGCTAATGTTGGTTTTTAGGTATATAATGGCAATGTTTTCAGACTTGGCCTAGTGTAGAAAACAAAGAACATAGTTTTTAACAAAGGTAAGGATTGGTACTTCATTTTTGGGGGCTTGGGGCCACCAAGTGAAGTTTGAAAATGAGTTCCAAAGTAGCATAAAGGAGTAGTTATAGAGACGCCCAATGGATTTGGCACATGGTCTACTCCCCAAAGATCTGAAATCTTGTCATTCTCATAAGGGGCATGTGTCCCCAAACATGAGGCACTAGTGGCACCTTCGAATTTTATAAATTTGAAGTGTCTATGCACTTTTGGGTTGGCAACAGAGGTTAGGTCTGCTCCTTGTCAATTCTACCCTGGAGCCTATCTTCGCCAATTAAAATTTTGCAACTTAGAGGTCTTCATGCAAATCTGTGTGGTAGAATTTTTTTTGGTACATATGGTGGTATGCACGTTCAGTTTGTGCTTCTGAATTGAGTTCTAACACACCATTTATGTGTTTCTGACTGTGACCGAGCTAGATTTGGAATTTCAAAAAGTTGCAAATTTTAAAAATCTGAGGGCAACCCCTTTCCTATTTTGGTCTCAAAAATATTCATTACTAGTTTCATCAAAATAAGAGGTCAAATGATGCATTATTTTAATATCTTTCGAGTGTTGCAAACACCTTCGACAGACTCGTTTACAAAGGAGGTACAAAATTTGGTTTGTTGGGCGAGATTTGATTACAAACCCATGTTTTATTTAATTGATTAGGCCTAATCGCAAAAAACCATGGCTCCAAAAGTTCCGGTTTGTGCGCAATAGATTTTCACTGTTTTACTGATAAGAAAAATTGAAAATTTAACAATTTTCTAATGTTTTAATATCTTGTATTTAAAACATTTTAAAAGTGTTAAATATTTTGATGACTTAAATATTGTAAGGGAAGCAAGGAAATGGGTTTTCTTGTGCGTGAAAGTGTTTTGCGAGGAGTTTTGAAGATGTTTGAGGATGGAAAATGACTATTTTAACTTGCAAAAGAATACTTGAAGCTTTTCCAATGCCCAAGTAGCCATTTTGAGAGGGATTGGTTTGGTTTTTTATTTCCAGTAGCATCAAAAAAACCATACCGCTCCTTCCAGTGACCTGGAAATCAAATAAATTACTTTGCATCATTGAGAATGATTTACAATGTTGCTCTCATTCACATAAAATGAAGGTAAATCACATTTATAACATTTGGGGCAGATTTTTAGTGTGTTTGCAGGTTCAATATGATTGTTTCTTCATCCAGAAGCTTTCCCAATCTATTTCCCTTGCCTTGGGAGCATTTTCACAATGACTTGAGCTTTTGTTGAGTGTCAGCTAGCTAAGAAATGACCCAAATATAATAGTCACGACTTGCATCTTTGTTTTTTGTTTGTTGCAATGGATGATGCACCATGAGGAGATTTCAAATGATATGTAGGGATTCTTTTGACAGGAATGAATATTGAAGAAGACAAGCATACATCCAAACAATGGTGCAAAATGTTCAACATATAATAAAAAAATTACACAGAGATGGGGCTTCAAGAAAGACATTCGACAAAATGTCAAATTAGTTTGCAAAGAAAATAAAGGTATTATGAAAGCTCCATGGGTTAAAATGCATGGTAAAATGCATTATTTTATTGCCAATGTGTGGGTTTTTACCCAAGGGTATTATTTTTCACTATTAGGTGAGTGTGAAGTTGGTAAATGACTTTTTACAAACAACTAAAAATATTGCATGGGATTTGCAAAGTGCAAGAGGATACAAACTTTAGTTGCAAAGGAGTGTAGACAAAAGAAGAGGGAAAAGAAAATGTAAAGGGGAAATTTGTTGCAGATCTGAAGGTTGAGTTTGTGACATGTATCAGACAAAGATTTAATCTATTATTTTTTCTCTTCTTTAAAATGTAATTTATGTCTCATTTGTGGGGGTTCTAGTATTTTGAAGAAGTTTTAAGGGGTAGGCTATTAGTTTTGTGTAGGAAAATAAGGACTCATGTTGTGCAAATTTTCTTGTAATTGCATTGTATATCTTGATTGCAACATATATGAATACATGTTATTGCATGCTCTTAGTGTATCTTGTATCCAATTTGCAATGAAGTATTTCTTTCAGTAATACAATCAAGGGTTGCAGGGCTTTCCATGCACATTTGTTGCATCTGGATTATTTTCACGGTTAATGTTTGCTCAAGGAGCAATGTAAATTCTTTCAATGGAAATAATGAGAATATTTTATTGTAGATTGGATTCTTAAGTAGAAGTTGCACTGTTAATTATTAGTTGATCTCATTAGCATAAGGTTTTAATGGTTGAATGATCATCAAGATATGTTTAGAATGTGATGAAGGATGTGTACATGCATTGTGACTCTGTAGCCCTGAATAAGCATCAGTTTATTTTGAATAGTTTTACTTCAAAGTCAGAAACACACTTCAAATATGAAACCAAGTTTTAATTTCTATTATATTTATTCCTAATTATTTACATACTTCATACCTGTGTTTTAAAGACAACAAGGATAGTGCCTTTCATTTTGCAAATACATAAACCTTTGTTATTTGTATGAATTTTATCTGCTAGGTGTTGCAATAGAAACTTATTTCATATCCATATTCAACACCATATAGGGAGACCCACCTAGGTTTTACAAAGATTGAAATGCAAGGGAGAAAATTGTGATATCATTCTCACGTTTGTTGTCAAATCTCTCTTTCAATCTGAGCATAAGACATGGCACACCTTTAGGTTTCAACATTATGTAGATTTGGGAACTAACAAAATCTACTCACAATGTACCTTCATGTGGTGAGATTGAGGTTACTAAGCTAAAATATTTTGATCACCTTTGGTAAGGGAATTCATGTGTATATGAAATTTCCTATATTCATTCATAAGTAGATAATATTAGTAGATTAATTTCTTCTATGGGCCCACATTAGTTAGCACACCTACTTGAATAACTCTATACAAGTGATTGATGTGTTTTATTATACTAAACTATTCCATACCTATCTTCCTTAATCCAATTTATCTATTTGGTGGGTTTTCAAGTTTGCCCCTTAGTCAGGAAAGAAAAACCTTCACCCTAAACTCCATCATCCAATATTTTCTTCACATACCTTATCCATCCTTTTGAATCAATCTCTCATCCCTCCAAAACACCCCAAATCTCTCCAAACCAATACTTCATCCAAAAATCAAAACTATAACCAATCCAAAAGCCAACTTTCCCTCCATATTTTTAGTTTAATGCCTCCACTTTATTCTTTAGTACTTTCACAACTCAACACTTTCATAATTCAACACTTTCACCATTTCAACATCTTTGTAGCTTAGTGTTTTTTTTCATTTTGGTGACCTTTTCATTCATCCACATCTTAATCCAACCTATCGGGCCTTTCAATCATAAATCAAATTCCATCCTTCATCTTCATCCTTAAACCCCATTCTTCAAAATTCCCAAACCATATTTAATCCATCATCTTAATTTCCATCCCCTCCAAAATCAAAATTTAGCTTTCTCAACCAACATTTCCTCCATTATCCCATTATTCTAGTCACCATCCTCATCTAAAACTAATCCTAAAGTATCCTCTTCCAAAAATTCATTTCACAATCTAATCCAACATCCCCATCTTCTACCCTAATAGCATCTCTTTATCAAACCTTTCTTCCAATCCAAATTTACATCTAACTTCATCTAAATATCAATCAATTATACATCCATCCCTAGTCTTCTAATCGAAGTCATACTCCAAATCCCATTCCAAATCTAATCAATCCTCATCTTCTAAATCCTATATCGACCATATAATAATCCACTTCTCAAATTACTCCTATCCTTTATCCATTCTAACCATCTGATCTCAAATTTGAGCTTAATCTAGCCTAAAATATGAGATTTTATAAATTAATCCACCATTTGATCCAATTCATCCTCATCTAATATCTTCTAATCCACATTCTTCCATCCCAATCCCATCCAAATTCATGCCTTCATTCTAAAACTCTCAACCAGTCACTAATGATGATGCAGTTAGTCTTGTTGACCAGCCCAAATATAATTCTTATGATGATAATGAGAGTCTTGTTGATCAAGAGGATCTCTCCCCATCCATCAACCTTCAAACCCAATCATCCTTTAGTCACACTTCCAACCCCCATGACCTATTCAATTACTTCCTCACCCCCCACTTCAACAACAATAAAGATTTCATGGCTAGATACCTCCTTAGTATTAGTGTTAAGCTTCCATCCTCCCCAACTCCATCAAATTATAATTCATCTCCTATTACTTATCCTTCCCCTTCCTTTGATAAGATAAACTAACCATCTATCCAAAATTCCCCGTTGATCCCATCCACATCTCAAATCCCCATTTCTAACTCCTTTTTAAGATCCACGTCCTTATCCTCAATTCACAAATCCATAGAACCTTGAACTTCTTATTCTACTTTCTTATCTCCCAAATCCTCATAATCCACATCACCCTAATCCTATAAATCCACTTCATCCCTTTTCTTTCATCATTTCTTCCAAGGATAATTAGTAAAGGATTCTAAATCCCCATGCATAAGAAAAGTTACGCAATCTTTCCATATCACTCGTCCACCTCCATTCACTTACCCCTCATCTCCCAAATTTACCATATTCATCCAATCCATCAAACACATAAAATCATCCATCCATAAACATCTAAAAAAATATTATCACCCATTTACACCACTCCTTGTTATCCATGGCAAACCTCCATCCTCCCTCATTTCATCTAAACATATCCAACTATGCCAATCCCTTACTCTGAAGAATGCTACCATAAATTCCCCTCAATAATCCCCTTCGCTCTCTCATAATCCCCTTCCATATCAAGATCAAAGTACTCCTACTCCATCCCATGGTCCCCTTCCATCTCAAGACCAAATAAATCCTTCTAATCCATTTCATCTCAAGGTCAAAGTATCCCCTCCTCTCCATATCGTGATCCCATTTCATCTCAATATCAAAGTATCCCCTCCTCTCCATATCATTAGCCCCTTCCACCTCAATATCCACACATACCTCCTAATCATCCTCAAGATGTAATCACCCCTATTTAATACACTCATGAATCCTACACCTATCAACTTGGTTCCCCTGCCTTCATCAAATCTAGTTTCACACAAGAATATATAATTTCTTCCATGTCATATCCCCCTTAAAATGGAATTGCATCTTGTTAGGATTATGGTATCATCTACCTTATAAATCTTATGTCATATTTCATGGTTCCAACATCCTTGGGAAGTGTCTCTAGGCACTTAGGCTGAATTGAAAAATATTTTGTAATATGTATTTTCATTGTTATTTGTATTTCATTCATAAGGGGTGATGGGTTCCACTAGCAACAAGGTGACTTGTGGACATAAATATTTAATATTAATTTCCCCAAATGTGGATGCCTAGAATGGGATAATAAAAGATAAGAAAAGGAAAATTGAGTGGTTGTTGGTATTCTCCAAGTGGGACATTGGAAAGAGGCAATAAGTGTATCTTGGTATTCCATCATTCATTGCAATTAATGTAATGTTTATCTTCCAAGTTTGGGCACCCAAGTTGGAGGAAAATTATAGGAGCTAAAATTGGTGTCCTTTCACATTTTAAGGAGGTAATCCAAGGGTTGGGGATTATAGTGTAGGAAAAGTATCCCTTTTTCACACTTATGGGAATTAATATTAAAATGAACTAAAATATGCCTTAATTTAGTTTTGTAATATGTATTTTACATATTCACATTAAGTTTAGGGCCCTATTAAATAAAATGGACTTAATTGTGCCTTATTTTTAGTGTTGTAAAGTGTATATTTATACTTTCACACTTATCTAGGGCTTTATTAATTAATTGAGGTTAATTTTCCTTAATTGGCCCCTTTAATTCAAATCCAAGCCTAATTAATTGCAATTTCCAAAGAGGAAACCTGACATTCATTGACATAACATAACACTTCTCATTGAGCAATATGTGTCCTAGGTAAGTGACCTAGGACCCATTCACTCATGGGTGAATGGGTCCTCACTTAGGCTTAGGACCTAAATTTTAATGATGTTTTTGGCAATATTTTAATTATTTCAAATCCATATTCACATGTCGGCTTCTGTTATTTGAATTTCGATAAATTAATGTTACATACCTATAAATATAAGGTCATTTCACTAAGTTTCATCTAATATTTTTTAGCAATTTTATGAGCAAGTGTGATCTAATAAATCTAGAGATTTCAAGAGAATTTAAAGGCATTCAAGAGCATATTTAGTGAAGAATTATTACAACAATTAAGATCCAATTGTCATATCAAATTCTTCTTGCAACATGCATGTTATTAGAGCTAATATGTTGATGTAGTGTTCATGATCCATTCAAGCATTCAAGGCAATGTTTCAAATCAACTTTCAGGATCAAGATCCACATCCATTGAAGCCATTTCAAGTTAGTTGTATATCTACATTCCAAGGTTCATTCAAGGGTTTGGTGAGTTATGATATTGGTTTGTTCGTTCATCATTCCTTCATGTTTCATTGTTTCATTACAATGTTTAATTACCAAAATGAGGTTTGACAAAGGAAAACCCCCATTCACCAAAAACACAACATTTTTCCCTCTTGATTTGTGTTTGCTTATTTAGGTTGAAGAAAAGTTGAAGATCTCAAAAGTACAAAATTTTAAAGTTGCATTTGTTGTCATCTCATGGAAACTCATATCCCAAATTTATTTTTGATTGCCTGACTGTGAAAATCAAGAATTTGAAAGTGCAAACACAGAAACAAAGAAACCAAAAATAGATTTTGGAGAGCCCTACCCAGGACCCATTTGCCATAGGGAAAATGAGTCCTTAGATAGCTTCTGAAAACACCTTTTTTTGTGAGAGGTACACAATATTTATCTCTTCCAGATTCTCCAGAAAGTTTGTAGGTTCCATCAGTATTGAGCTTAATCTTCTAAATCCATGTTGTAGATTGCATTTTGGAGTTGATTTTCTATTTTTAATCTTTCTCCCCAAAGGATTGTTTGACCAAGACCCCTGTCCTTGCAAAAAAAGGAAATCAGTAGATTCACACTTTGACTTGACTCACCTCAAGGTTGATAGTCCTTTCATTGTGTGGGTCTAGTTTCCTAATCAAATAAGGAAGATGGGTCCATCGAACCCCATTTTCCTTTGTTCCTATTTGGTGAACCTATTTTTCTATGTTTCAAGGATGTTTGAAATGAAGATCCATATTTGGGCGTCATGTTTGGTGCATTAGACTTCTTCACATATCTATAAAATTAGTTCATTGGATGTAGAAATTAAATGATAAGCAATTGAATCTAGAGTTTCCTTGTAGGAACAAGGAAAGGTTGAGGCATAAGGCGATTGTTCACAAGAACATAGGTGCTTCCATGCTGGAGGCAAAGAGGAGAATGAAAGTATTTGTATTGTAATCTCATTATTTGAAGATAATACATACTTTGTCTCTCTTCTCGGTGGAGGTTTTCTCCCATAAGGGTTTCTCCATATAAATCATGTGTTATGTGATACTCTTGTATTTTTGATTTGTCCCTCATTGTTGCTATCTTATGGTGATGTTATTCTTTATATATTGCTATTATAAACTCACATAAGGTAGTGTTTTTAAGAATGTTATGTTGGCTGATTTTTGGCATCATAAAGAAGATGGATCTAATTATGGTAATTCCATCTTAAGACTGTAGATGCCTGAAATTATCCTAGTTTGTTAGTAACACCTTTTTACTAATTTTCACTCTTTTCCCTTAATTATTAAATAATTCCTTATTATTTAATTATTATCAAATACCATATTCTACTATTAACTAAGTGACTTTGTGTTATTTAATTAATTTAGTCTAATTCCCCCTTTCTAAATAAATCCCATTTATTTAGTTATGTCTTAATTATAATTAATCTTCCTGATTAATTAAATAAACCTTATTTATTTATACATCACTAACTACACTTATTCTTCTATTTTAATTAAGTAATCATTAAATTTTTAATTAACATTCAACACCCTTTTGAAATTAAATAATTGCTATTAATTATTTAATTAACTACTTCCACATTTCTAGATTAAATAATTAAATTAATTATTTAATTCCCCTATTTCATCTCAACATTATCCATTAATAAATAAACATATATTTATTAATTAATCCTCACTTGCACGTTCCTCCAATAACTAATTGATTATTTAATTAGTTATCCTCTCATGCATAAGTCCCTCTTTCATAACTAACACTCTCTTTTAGTTGACTGGATAATCAATTCTAGTTCACTGATCGATCAATTCACTTTACTTCTACTCACTTCAAGTCTTCAAAATAATCAATTTAGTTAACTAATTGTTAGTATTAGTTGACTCTTCAATCAATTCTTTATGCAACTAGTTAAATGGAATCCTACAGCCAGTTGTAGTCAGTTAACTGGGCAAACAATCCTCAACCATTGATCTTAATCTTGCACCTCTTAATCCGAATCGTTCATTTGAATCAACCATTTCTATAAAATTATCCTTCATATCTCTTTGATGGCTAACCATGAAACTTTTGCATTTGCATCATTGTTATCATCACACACATTTGAAGCTTCAAGCGAAAGAAGTGAATACTAAATTCTAAGAGAAAATCAAGCAAAGAAGGACAATGGAAGTAATCCATGTGACAACACGGTGAAGGTAAATGTATTTTTTATTTGAATCTGATTTCATTGATGTTGCACATTTTCTATTGAATGATTTGGTTTTTATTTGAGTATTGAATAGCAAATTTATGGTTGTTTGCTTTAATTATTTTTCTCTACTATGACTGATGTCCAATTTTCCAAGTTACATTCTGGTGAACCTGATGTGAAACTCATGGAAATAACAATTTTCTATACAAAAATTATAATTTTTGAAGCTACAAGAAGTGCAATGTATTCGTCAAAAACTACAACACAATCAACAGACCTTGCACCATAGTCGTTATTTCATTCAATTCATTTGATCAATAGTGTGATTCATACAAAGTCTGTTGAGCCATATTTATCATTTTTGTTCTCTGTGTTTTTGTAGGTCTGAACCAGTACACCACAATCATAGAACCGTGCACTTCAGTCACTATTTGTTGAACCATAGTTGACATTTTATGCACCACATCTAAGTCTTCCTACACAACAGTCGACTTTCAATGTGTTGCAGTCGTCAAATCAAGCACTGCAGTCAACATCTTGTGCACCACAACAGACTGGTAAACCAAAAATATAGGTATAAGCTTTGATGTCTATTTTTTGCTTTCTGATTTCATTAAGGTAATTTTTTTTGTTACTAATCTTTTGTTTCTAGCTTGTGGTGGTCACTTGGGAGATCTATAGCATTTCATTTTAGTGCTTAAAAATGAACCCTATCTCGAATATTTAAATTGGTGGACTAAAAATAATCTTGTCTCATACATTTTGTTTGATGCTTAAAATATACCCACAACTTTCATCTTTATTTGGGTTTAAAATGAACAATTCTAACTGAACATGCAACACTTTATTTGGTGCTATAAAATTAACATACAACTTGAAAATTTTAATTGGTATATTTAAAATGAACAAGTGTATACTATATCTAGTGTGCTTGCACACATGTGAGTTTTTCCACCGAAAGTGTGTTGTTTAAAGTCTCCTCTCCCCTTGTGCACCTTGTGCAATCTTAGATGATGATAAATTATAACATTTGAAACTTTCCCTTTTTTTAAGTAGGAGGCCTACGTTGGGACACATCTTAATTGATAACCCAAGGGATCAACCTCAAGTGACATTTTATGGCACGCTATAGAAATTGGATGAGAGAAAAATTTATAGTTCGATATGTGCATGTAGCATACTAGACTCTCACTAGTGGTCCAGTGCGATTTCGGATCACAAGGAGATTTCTAAGTAGTCGACAATGTTCATAGAGTTCCACCCCATAAGAACCCTCATTGTAGAGGCCTTAAAGTCCATTTGAATGCAATCTCATAAAGTGGTTCAAGGGATGCAGATCATACTTGAAGCTACTCACCATGTCCTCTCTTAGGTCGAGATATAGTCTTTTTGGGTTGTTAGCAATAGCCTCTCAGGAATAGAAAGAAGGTGTTCCCATGGCATTTGTTGATGACCCTATGTCACTAAACATCTACTATCCACCTTTGTATAGAAAATGTTTTGAAACAATCATCCCAGTTGTTTCACTACCTGATTTTTCGGAGTATTTACCCCTTAAATAAGAGGTGGGCCTACTTAAAGATTACAAACACTCTCTACCACTAATTAAGTTGTGAATGCACCTTTGAGTCTTGTTATTACCAAAAAATCCAATTGGACTTAGGGCCTTATCATTCATCACCTACTATTAAAACTAACAACTAAAAACATACATACACTATTTTTTTTGCTCATAAAACAGTTTCAAATCTAAAATCTAAAAACTAACCAAGATTAGGGTTCCTTAGAGTGCTTTTTTTTGATAAAATCACTACACCACATTTGTTAGCATGTGTGCCACAATTGTGTATCTACACCATATAAATAATGTGGCACATATGTTAGCTCAATCAACACATTTTTTGATCAAAAAACCACTTCTCTTTATCAGTCAAAAATTTTCCTTAGCAAACAACAACACATTTATGTCAAACACAATCATTAGGTTTTGTAACACATTTGTTGCAAACTACATCGTAGTCGATATATTTTTCATCGTAGTCAATATCTCCTACACCACATCTATAGTTTTTTTTGTCGCATTTGTGACAGATAAAACGAAGTTTATTTTCAAAGGGTGCATAAACCTTATCTTATTTACAAGGAATTCAAAAATCAAAACCGTCATTCTACTACATTTTCTAGCAAACTTTCATCTATCCTAGATTAAACATTACATCATTTAGCATCATATCACAAGTCCTTGAAATCTTGTTTTGAACATCTAGAAATCTGAAAACCAAAACAAATTTAGAAGTCAAGTCTACGATCATCATTCTGAAAATTATCAAAACCTCATTTTTACAAACTACCCCCATCAACAAAAGTAGGTTTCTCAACTCATAATTCTAGTTGTAAATCAATTTTTTTTATCAAACCACCATCATTACTAGAGGTTTAGGATTTTCATTTGGTTATGTTATTCCAAATCTAAAAAAATTTGTCAAGATAATCGTCTTTTAGGATCCAAAGTCAGATATCCAAGGTCTTTTTCATTACAAAACTCATCACAAAAATCCAAAAAATATAGCTCTAATTTCATTTTAGTCTTTTATCTCTCAAAATTCAAAAAAAATGGAAAAACCCAAAAACATAGAATAGGTTCATACTGGTTTGTATTCATCTGAAAACATCAAAATATCAAAAACATCCAAAATTTAGAAAAAACCAAAGAGTCGAACATAAAAATCCTTATATGGTTGTCACACGCTCTCAAGTCAAACACAAAGAGATGGATCCCAACTTTGATCCTATGTACAACCCAACAAGTGACATGCACTTTAGTGCAACAACTAGTGATCGCATAAATTCATAAAATCTCCCCCCATTTGAGAATTATAATTTGAATGATGTCAACCAAGGCTCACACTTGAAGAGATCAAAAATACACCACAAGATCCTAAGATCTTGAGAATCATTGATGAGTTAGTGTCAGTAGACCCTGACAAATACTTCATGCAACTTGCACAAAATTGAGATAGGATACCACCTAACTTTGATATATTAAACATCATAGGGGAGACATTGAATACAATGTCACTAGGATTAGGTGCCACAAATTGATCTCCATCGTTGGCACCTACTACATCACCACCATCATCATATTTGAACACATACATGTCACCTACTCAAATAACACATTTCACATCAACTGTGAATATTCCACCACCACCTACATCCACCAAACCAATGGCAAATCCATTTTCCTCCACTTCTACAACTGCAACACCAACCCATACTATAACTAAAGCTCAAATTCCACCCATCTGAACACACCAAATAAAATATGAAAGACCAATCCTTCATATTCAGGATCACAAGTAGGTACAACATCCACTTCTTAGAATCTAAACACACCTCTGATAAGGACTAGATCCTTTTTTAGAATAGGTCAAAACACTCCACCTCCACAGTAACAAACCAATCTTGGTATGCATCCATATTTGGGTTTAATCAACCCCCAACTCCATAGCAACCAAAAAATTTGTGTTCATCATCTATATTTGGGTTTAATCAACCCCCTGCAAAGCAACCAAACAATCTTGGTTCATCATCTATATTTTGGTTTAATCAACCCCCTCCACAACAACCAAAAAATCTTGTTTCGACATCTAAAATTGGATTTAATCAACCCCCTCCATAGTAACCAAACAATATTGGTTCGACATCCACATTTGGGTTTAATCAACCCTCACCATGTCAACCAACCAATCATGGTTCTACATACACAACTTTGATGTTAATCAGCTCACTCCACAACAACCAACTATTGATGGTGTTTTCTTGCACTTCTCAACACAGGTAATGCATAGGTGCATCACCTCTCTTGAAAGACAATCTTCCACAATCAAATTGCAAAACACTATCCCAAGGTCTCTCGGATGTCAGGTCTTGACAATGCTTGGAATATCTCAATTGATTTATGTGATTTGCTGGAATCACAAGGTGGACTTACGGATAAGTTACAAAGTGGGAAAGTTGGATCTACAAATGGAGTTCTTAAGATGGGAAAGTTGTTGAGTGTTTGCTGCAGGTTCAAACAGTAGTCTGGAACTCCATTTCAACATAAGATTTAGCTTTACAATGTGCAATGAACCTTGCCTAAGGTTACTTATTAAAAAAAGGAAAAGGGGCAGGGAAGAGAGAAGGTTCTCGGATTTGAAACTACGAATGGACAGTGATCATGGAGGCTACTACAGTAGACAAACTCCCTAAACTAGGTTTTGCTTGGCCAAAAGAATCCTATAGTTACACAAAACCAGTGCAATCTTCTAAGGACTGCAGATTTTTAGTTTGCATACACACATCATGAACATGCAAGTGAACTAGGTTGCAACAATCAAATAAAGAAGCCCAGGCTAACTTTACACAGCAGCTTGTCATCAACAAGTGCCAAAAATATGGACTGAAAATTCATCAAATACTGAAACAACAATCACCATTACCACTTTCGTTCAAGAAACTACAACTAAAACTAACTTGGAAGGTAGAACCATGCACACATACTGAGCAAAATCAAAAGGTAACACCCATAGATCATGCAATGCTACTTTCTATTGCTGCAGAATGTTCTTACAACAACTCTCCAACACTTACAAATGAGGGGAAGACCCCTATTTATAGTTTACCAAAGCCCAAATGAATGGATATGATTGAGTTGCATTGTGTGTCCCATATTCAATTGCATTAGGGCTTCACCTACCCCACAATATTCAGTAATTTAAAATACATCTTTGTCTTTTCCATGTTCTGTCTTGTAGTGGCCAGTCACTGTAGCAATTTTGTCTTCTAGCTGATTTCCCTTTTATTGTAGCTGAAAGTTGCCTTCTTCCCAATGGAATTTCAGCATTCCTTATTGGATCGAATGGTTCTGTCGACGGACCCATGGTAGGCTTCTTGAAACCGGAAATGAGAGGCCGAAATGTTGTTTTAGGAATGCTGATTTGAAACGGTCGATGGAGCACGAAACTTCGGATGGTATTTCCTGATTGCAATTTTGAAATTTGAAAGTTCCAGGGAGGATAAGACCCTATTTTAGCATCTGTGTCAAAGTCCATTTTTGATTTGGAGGTGCGCTTGTACGTTCCGAAAACGTGAGGTTGGAATGCCGCTGTAGGAATGCTATTTCAAAACGGCCGACAGAGCACAGAACTTCGGATGGTACTTTCCGGCTGCAATTTTGGAATTTGAAAGGTCAAGGGAGGATAAGACCCCATTTTAGCATCTGGGTTGAAGTCTGTTTCTGATTTGGAGGTGCGTTTATACGTTCCGAAAACATGAGGCCAGAATGTCGTTGTAGGAATGTTGTTTCAAAACGACCGACAGAGCACAGAACTCCGGATGGTACTTCCCGGCTGCAATTTTGGAATTTGAAAGGTTAAGGGAGGATAAGACCCCATTTTAGCATCTGGGTCGAAGTCCGTTTCTGGTTTGGAGGTGCACTTGTACGTTCCAGAAACATGAGGTCGGAATGCCATTGTAGGAATGTTGTTTCAAATCAGTCGACAGAGCACGAAACTCTGGATGGTACTTTTCAGCTGCAAATTTGGAATTTGAAAGGTCAGGGGAGGATAAGACCCCAATTTAGCATCTGGGTCAAAGTCCGTTTCTGATTTGGAAGTGCGCTTGTACGTTCCGGAAACATGAGGTCGGAATGCCGTTGTAGGAATGTTGTTTCAAAACGATCGACATAGCACGGAACTCCGGATGGTACTTCACAGCTACAAATTTGGAATTTGAAAGGTCAAGGGAGGATAAGACCCCATTTTAGCATCTGGGTCGAAGTCCGTTTCTGATTTGGAGGTGCGCTTGTATGTTCCGAAAACATGAGGCCAGAATGCCGCTATAGGAATGCTGTTTCAAAACGGCCGACAGAGCACGGAACTCCGGATGGTACTTCCCGGCTGCAATTTGGAATTTGAAAGGTTAAGGGAGGATAAGACCCCATTTTAGCATCTGGGTCAAAGTCCATTTTTGATTTGGAGGTGCGCTTGTACGTTTCGGAAACATGAAGCCGAAATGCCACTATAGGAATGTTGTTTCCGAATGGTCGACAGAGCACAGAACTCTGGATGGTACTTCCCGACTGCAATTTTGGAATTTGAAAGGTCAAGGGAGGATAAGACCCCATTTTAACATCTGGGTCGAAGTCCGTTTCTGATTTGGAGGTGCGCTTGTACGTTCCGAAAACATGAGGCTGAAATGTCGTTGTAGGAATGTTGTTTCAAAATGGCTGACAGAGCGCGGAACTCCGAATGGTACTTCCCGGCTGCAATTTTGGAATTTGAAAGGTCAGGGGAGGATAAGACCTCATTTTAGCATCTAGGTCAAAGTCCGTTTTTGATTTGGAGGTGCGCTTGTACGTTTCGGAAACATGAGGCTGGAATGCCGCTGTAGGAATGTTGTTTCAAAACAACTGACAGAGCACAGAACTCCGGATGGTACTTCCCAGCTGCAAATTTGGAATTTGAAAGGTTAGGGGAGGATAAGACCCCATTTTAGCATCTGGGTCGAAGTCCATTTCTGATTTGGAGGTGCGCTTGTACGTTCCGGAAACATGAGGTCGGAATGCCGCTATAGGAATGTTGTTTCAAAACGACCGACAGAGCACGGAACTCCGGATAGTACTTCCCGGATGCAAATTTGGAATTTGAAAGGTCAGGGGAGGATAAGACCCCATTTTAGCATCTGGGTCGAAGTCCGTTTCTGATTTGGAGGTGCGCTTGTACGTTCTGGAAACATGAGGCCGGAATGCTGCTGTAGGAATGCTGTTTCAAAACGGCCGACAGAGCACGGAACTCCGGATAGTAATTCTTAGCTACAATTTTGGAATTTGAAAGGTTAGGGGAGGATAAGACCCCATTTTAGCATCTGGGTCGAAGTCCGTTTCTGATTTGGAGGTGCGCTTGTATGTTCCGAAAACATGAGGCTGGAATGCCGCTGTAGGAATGCTGTTACAGGAAAACAGTTTTGGAATTTTCAAAACTTCTTGAAACTTAATAAAACCTTGTCAGTTCACTTAGGCACCACAAAAACATCCAAAATCCATAGGAAATCTATCCCCAAAGTCAAAGAATGAAAGAAAAAGTGAATCGAGCGAGCGGAACCCAAGACTTAGCCATTTTTTATTTTAGGGGCAAAATATGGTCAGCCAAAAATGAGACTTTTAAGGGAACATTGACCAACTAGGACAGCAAAATGAGGGGCACGCAAAATGAGACGGAAGCAAAGAAGCCCGCTAGGAGTGAAAAAAGAGGGTCCCTACCAATGGTGGGGCGTGTGTGCAAAATATGCACAACACCAACCAATCTTGGTTCATCATTCACAGTTGATTTTAACCAACCACCACCATTATCATTTAATCCAAATCCCATGTACACATCACAATTTCAACACATCCCACCCATGCAGCAATATTTTTTTAATACACCAAGTCAAAACCTACATGGACACACTTTCACTCCACAACACAACACCAATCCATTTGGGAACCCCTCACAAGGTTCCACATAATACATCCAACCCAACACAGTTCTTGTAATACCCCTCCATTTTTCTCTTTTGATTGAACAGTGTTCTGTTGGTTATGCCTTATTTTCTATTAGTGCTTGGCTATGGTACTCGGTTACTATTAGATCACTACCTGTAAAGCGATATGAAGGTTATATTTGATGTGATGATATGGTATTTTATTCTGATGTTATCATTATAACATTCTTTGAATTAGCATAGAGAATATTGGAATTAATGTTGTTTTATGCTTTAGATTATATTATTGATGTTAGATACGTTAGTTAGTAATACTGTATTGGTGAAGGGGACGGTATTGCATCACTCGCTTGCAAGCGCCCTGCGATTCCGTGAATTCCTCTTCACGGTGTGTTTTATATGATGTAAATATATGCATGTGGATATACTCTTTGTTCACAGGTTGACAAGTACAGGACATTGACTCCACCTGGTTTCACAAGTTTGAGCGTGTCCATTGCCCAACGGTATTCAATTGGGAGATAGTAGCTAGGTTTTCCATGCCAAGTCATCACCCTGGCCATAGAGTGTCGTTAGGTTTGAGTCTAGTTCAGTTGCGTAAATATTGTGCTATTTGTCTTGATTTTATTTAATTGCAAATTTAAAGGGTAATTGAATGGCTTTATGCATATAAATTGTTGATTAATTTGATCTGGAATTATGTTAGTAATGTAATTGATTTTATTATTAATTTAATTTAATTAATAAATAATTTAATCATGGATTAGATTTATTTTATTAATTAATTAAATTGATTGTGTTGAAATTAGATAAGTTATTCATTTTGAAATTTATGATTTTATTATGTGGAAAAGCTTTTGAAATCTGCTGTGTGATTGCAAAACAAACCCTGTTGGATTCTTGTTTTCAAATTGGGAAGAAAAAAATTTGTTTAACAATGAATTGTTTCAAAAGAAAAAAAATGGGATTTATGACTATAAACGGTTCTTTCCAGAAATTATTAGCCCAATTAAATTCCTGGTTTGGTTAATTTGGATAAAATACATATATATGTATATATATACATACATATATATTATTTTTATATGTTGGTATTGGGAAAGAAAATAACCAAGTTAAGCATGCTGGGCAGATTAAAAAAAAATCCGCGGGTATTAATATAATTTTTTTTTTTTTTTTTTAAATTAAAGTCAAAATTTTATAATGGGGCTCAACCCATAGCCGCCCCCATGGGAGGCGTTGTGGGGAGCCGTGTCAGCCGCCCCCACCACCTCTGTGGTGGCTTGGCACTGCCACCACCACAGAGGTGGTCGGTTGTGCTAAGCAAAATCGAGCCACCCCTGTGGGGGCGGATGTGCACAGCCACCGGCCACCACAAGGTCGGTGTAGCCGACGCCTGGACACCGCCTGTGCCCAGTGCACATACCCGTTGCCACCTATAAACCCTTAGCACAACCGAGCCACCCCTATGGGGGCGGTTGTGCACAACCACCAGCCACCATAAGGTCGGCGCAGCCAACGCCCGAACATCGCTTGAGCCTAGCGCACATACCCGCCACCGCCTGCGAACCCGCGGTCGGCACCCTAATCTGCCTGGCCTTAAGCACGCGGCCTGAGAAATGCACGACCACCCAGCCCTAAAATGACGTGCGGCCCGAGGGCAAAGCATATGTGGATTTTTCTATTTTAAAAAAAATAAATAATAAAAATAAAATATGTTTAATATTTTAATATTATATTTGTATAATATTAAATATTAATATATATTAAATGATAAAATATATATTCATGTTTAATAATTTATTATATAATATTAAATATTATTATATATAAGATTTAAATGATTAAATATGTATAGATTTAAAATATACATATATTATAATATTGATCAAATGATTTGATTAATATCATGATTTAAATATAATGGAGGGATTTAAAATATTGGGTTCTTAAGCAAATTATTATTCTTTATTTTAAAATAATATATTTGAAAGGGAAAATTAATGGAGTTGTAAGTAATATGTTTAATAGCAAAATTCATTGATTTCTTTTTAAATGATTTAGTTTATAAAAAGGAAACAATTATTTGTTCTAAATTGTCAGTTTCTGAATGGTTGGAAATAAATGTTTATTTTATAATTATTGAAAACAATTAGAGAATGTGATATTTGATTTAAATTTCACCTTTGTCTAAAAGAGACGTTATTCAATTTAGTTTATTTAATGCGATAAATTACTGAATGTTGATGAGGAAATGCATTTAGTGAATCCAAAGTAGATTTAATTACTATCTTCTTGTTCATCTTGATTGTGAACTGTTTCCGTTTTCATTTGGGGGAAATTGAGTTATAGAGTTTAATAAGTCTTCTAGATGGGGTTTTCAGTTATGTGGGTTGTCGTATTGTGTTTTTCAACCTATTGTGAATCCCTTGGGTAGTGCATGGTACGTATTCGGTTAATAACCCGGTTTCCACGAACGGGGATGTTTGTGCCTCCTTGGGTTAGGAGTAGACTAGGTGTTTAGTGCCCCCTTGTAAGGAGTGGCTTGGTTATTTTGTTACCTCCAATATTAGGAGAGGGTTTTGACTTATGTTGCCTCCTGAGAAAGGAGTGGTCGTGTTATCTTGTATGGTTGGACTTTGGTGCCCTTGGTGATTGGATGGTATGTGTGTTGTCAAGTAGAAAAATGGCTTCCGTAGGGGCCAGAGCCCAGAAAAGGTAAGATTGGGTAACCTTCAGAAGTAGTTTAATCAAGTGAAACTAAATCAATACTTAGAAGATTAGGTGGTACTTCTCACTAATCAAGATAATTTTACCTCACGCATAGACACAAGGGCTCGTTTACACTTGGGATGAGTGGGAAGGCCTGGAATGGCAAGGTCATCTATCCTATCTATACAAAATGTTTTTGATCCCGCATTAGTAAGTATGAGGGCCAGGGATTGGTTGAGGCCACCAGGTTAGCCGAAGCCTATGAAGATCCGCATGGGTAACTCATGATGAGTTGTGTGATGACACTCTGTCTAGGACAACAGTTGGTACTTGTTTATTATGTGTATGGTTTTCTTAACATACTTGATCTGCTTTATTTCTAGAAGCGATGTAACCAATTTGAGTTGTACTTATGTTGTACTTGTGTGGTACTTGTGTTGTACTTGAGTGGTACATGTGATTGGCTGTGTCAGTTTGGTTCTGTTATGAGTCAACCTGTGTCTAGAGGTAGATAGTCTTGTCTAGGATTTCTGGTTACTATCTCCTAGCATAGGGGGTGGACCTTTGGGTTCCACTTGGTTGGGTGGCATGCACCTTAATCCGTTGGCCTTTCTTCATGTTCGTGTGGACTATATTTCTAGTTGGAGAGCTCATGGGATACAGTTTCAGTTCATGCTTTATTTCAGTTCAGTTGTTCTTGTGATTTATTACCCCTCATTTGTATCGAGGTGGAAAGTTGTAACTGTAACCTTATTTATTGGATTTACCTCATTCGGGGAATGAGAGATGTAATCTCTTTATTAAATTATTGTTATTGATAACCTATGGTATCTCTTACCTTTGTGATGATGTAATTTATCTTGTATGGAATGTATGCGTTCTTATTATCTTAAGTAGATAAATGTTATTGATTCATTTATGTTGTTGTGGGTTAATAAGTAATCTTAGTCTCGTAATCTTAGAGGTTGTTTGCAATGGGTAGTGAACTTGCATGTTCATTATACTTAAACAAAAAAAAAATAGTTTGTTTAAGTAGTTAATTGCAACTTCCTCTAGGGTTGCGTGGCAGGACGTTACAGTTCTAACTGTACCATCACCCATGGACCTGATGGCCCAGAAGTTACAGACATTACAAACATAGGTGACCAACATGCATGTAACTGGGAGTAGAAAAACCTACTTGATGGAGGACCTATGTCCTTACCCTCTCAATAGGACCATTCACATGCCCCCCTTTCCCTCGAATTTCATCATTCCTAAATTTGAAAAATATAAGGGAAAGGGAGACCTTGTCGAACACATACGGGAGATCCATACCACCTCCTTAGATGACGTTCACGAACATACATACCTCATGAGACTTTTTCTACGAATTCTAAGAGCCCAAGCCCTCAAATGGTTCACACACTTACCTCCAAGCATACACAAATGTAGCGAACTAATGGACAAGTTCATTGCACAATTTTCCTATAATATATCAAATGACATTAACATCAACTTGTTTGTTGAGAAACAAAAGGATGCAGATACATTCACTTTATTCTTGAAAAGATGGAGAATCTTAGCTAGTAGGTGCACTTGCCACATACCAGAAAAATAATTGGTCTAGATTTTTTTGGAGAACCTCAACAAGGAGGTAATGTTCCACTTATAGATTCATTGTTCTAACACGTTTGAGGAGATTATAGGGAAAGTATTATCCATAAATAAATCCCTCATTACCAAAGGGCTTGTAAAAGTCTTTAAGGAGAATAGTAATTATTCTTCTCATAATAATTCCAACAACAAGAACAATTTTTGGCCACAAAATAAAAATGTGATAAATGATGGCATCACAGGCACTAAGGTCATAAATAAAGCGCATCCTATGATCAATATGAAAGGACCCACAACGATGAATTCCAATAACCCTCTGTAGAAGTAGGAACAAGTTGCTAATGTGGCCCAAAAAAACACACTATGTAGTCCTCCAAGGGCCCCCCAAACAAGATGAAAGTACACGCCCTTAGGGGAACCAATTGAATTAGTTTTGAAGAAATTGATACAAAATAATGGTATTCAACTTATTGAAATTAGACATTATGAGCCATGTCCATTCAAACCCACCTGGTGGAATGACAACAATTTCTGTGACTACCACAAAACCAAAGGACATAAAATATTTGCCTACTTTAAACTAAAAAACATCAAACAGGATCACATAGAGCAAGGTGATATTAAAATTGATAACCAACCTGAAACCACTAACACAGATCATACAATCTTCAAGGATCCTTTACAAACCAATGGGAAGGGAAAAGCCTCAAGTTCTGAAATAGGTGGAAAAGTCGATGCAAATTATACCAATGTTGCCTACGACTACACGATAAACCATATTCGTCGATCAGATCACAACATATCCATTTTCACGGTAAAAGATAAAAATATTGAATGTGTACTTGCCACTAGATGATCAAAGGTGACTCTACAAGGATCCCCTTCTAAGCCTTGACCAACACATAAGTATAACTTACTTGATCATCTAGGAAAACCCCTGCTCAAATCCCAATTCTTGAGTTTCTACATACCTCCCTTGAGCATAAGGCTATTATAGACAAAGCATTGTAGGAGTCATCCATACCCACAGATCTAAATGTAAACTAGTTTCAAGTCACGGTAGGGTTCTTAGCTATAGCCCATCATGTAACATTCATTGAACAAGACTATACTTTATGGAATCCAAATCAAAATGAACCTTTGCACCTCCAAGTATACATTAATAAACACAAAATAAGATGAGATCTAATATATGGTGGAGCCTAGCTAAACATATGCACTTTAAAATTGGTGAAAACCATGGGATTCTCTAAGGCTTGTATAAACAATTCAAATAGAATTGTGATACGAGGATATGATGACACAAAACACTCTTTTAAGGGTGTCATCGTTCTACCAATCAGAGTGTGCCTTGTTGTATAGGACACAGTATGTCAAGTTATAAGTTTGGATTTGGATCTGACCTATAACCTTTTTCTTCAACACCCATGCAATCATGCCATGAAGTTTGTCTCTTCAACATATCATCAATGTTTGAAGTTTCCTTACAATGGTGTAGAGATTACTATTTTTGGTGATCTTGACCCATTTCAATGTTGTAGTAACCTAAGAGGTACCCTTGAACATCATGTACCTATCCATGGGGAAGGCTCACCTTCCACCTCCTCTTCACACTATATTGACCTTTCTTCTCTATCGAAAGCTTCGGCTTTACCCAAGACACCACCTGAAAGTAAGGTTTGGATTCATAACGATGATGTTGGAGAGTATAATATTGAGAGTTTATTCTACATCAGGAAGCTATTGTTTGCACCTAAACACTATAGTAGGCCATGCCATATCAAGAAAGATCCCAAAGTGACAATCCAATATCACCCACCTATGACCTTCACCAAGTGGGGCGAGTTAGGAAAGCAATGTATCAATGAAGATAACTCCAAATGGATATATAGAGATGAAGAGGATGAGATACATTTTGATCTACCTATAGAAAAATATGGAAAAGGTTTTGACATAATGAAATAGAAAGGCTACGATGGTCACAATGGCCCTAGACTACACAAACAAGGTATGAAAGAACCTATCCTAATGAGCAAACGACTGAAAAACAAAGGGCTAGGATATCTACCAATTAAAGTGAAAGCTCCTAGTACTAAGGTATTTCAAAAGAAAGCCACCTATGCTTCTAAAGTTATCAAGACTTCTAGGATAGGTACCAAACCTAAATACCCTACTGACAAGAGTGATGGGCGAGCTTGGATTGAAATCTTTTGGGACCTTGATTATTCCTCCATATTTACCCTATCTACCTCATTCTTAAGCTTTGTTGATACTGATGATAACATGTCGTTAATCCATCCCCAATTAATCGATTGAGACCAACAAGGTCCATCGAGCTTCGACATTTCTGAAAATGATGAAGCAATCACTGAGTTCATGGGACTTAGAGAAGATATATCAAGTGGGGATCATAAGGCTAGATTCACTATTGACCTCGATACTATTGCTTACTTCGGGGAGTTTTTCCTACTTTCCATTTGCAAAACTAAAAAATTAAAGAAAAATAAGTCTATAGGTGAAAACTGAAAGGCACCTAAAGACATATAAAAATATAAAATAAAGGATGTATCTGAAGGTGAAAACCTCCTTGAGACATCCAAGGATGGAAGTTTGGACATACTTCTGACAAGTCAAGATAAATCCCCTCTATTGGTGGAGAAACCTGAAGAAATCAACATAGGTAGATTAGAAGATCCAAAAATCATACACTTTGTTGTGTCCCTAATAGATACAGATAAGTTGAGTTTTACCAACTTCTTCACTAAAAGGAAAATCAACTTCGCATGGTCCTATGCGGACATGCCTGGGCTAGACCTTGAGCTAGAACTCTCCATAACTTGCCTCTTCTTCCTAATGCTAAAACTTTAAAGTATATTTTGAGGAAAATGCATCCATAGATTATCTTGCTTGTCAAATTTGAACTAAAGAAATTGCTAGATGTTGGTTTCATAAGGCTAATAGACTATGAAAAATGGACCTCAAACTTGGTACCAGTCACCAAGCTGATTGATGGCATACACATTTGCAATGATTTTAGAGATTTAAATAAGGCTTGTCTAAAGGACGATTTCCCTTTACCAAACATAAACATGATTGTAGCCCCCACAGTAGGGTATGAGATGCTATCATTGATGGATGGTTCTCTAGCTATAACCAAATTAGAATCTCATGTGAAGATCAAAACAACACAACCTTTACCTACACTTGGGGTACATACTATTAGAATGTCATGCCCTTCAACCTTAAAAATGTCAAAGTATCTATCAAAGGGCTATGACCACTATCTTCCATGACATTGTGCATACTTTTATGGAAGATTATGTTGATGACCTATTAGAAAAATCAATCACAAGGTATGAACATCTTACAAAACTTGACCAAATCTTTACACGGTTGGAACAGTACAAGGTTCATTTGAACCCGAAGAAATGTGTCTTTAGAGTAACTTATGGGAAGCTTGTTGGATACATAGTTTCACACAGAGGCATAGAGGTTGACCCTGCAAAGGTGAAATCCATCATGGAAATGTCGTCACCTTCCAATCTAATACAACTTAGGAGCCTACAGGGAAAACTGTAGTGCATCGGCATATTTATAGCACAACTAGTAGACAAGTGCCACCTATTTCAATATCTCCTTCACAAGGATGACCCTTTCAAGTGGACCGATTCTTGTCAGCGGGTTTTCCATAAAATCAAATACTATCTAATGTCTCCATCAATACTAATTCCACCTATCAATGGGAAACCACTCATCTTGTACGTATCAACAACATCATCAACACTAGGATCCCTCCTGGCACAAAATGATGAGGATGGAAAAGAAAGAGTAATATATTACATCAATCATACCCTCATGGGATATGAACTCAACTATGCTCCCATCGAGTGGGCATGTCTTGTTGTCATATTTTCTACATGAAAACTAAGGCATTACATGTTGAATCTACAAACCAAGTTGATAGTGAAAATAGATCCTCTGAAGTATTTACTCAGTAATGCCACATTAACAAGCAGATTGGTAAAATGGGTAATGCTCCTTAGTGATTTTGACATAGAGTACGTGGAACATAAAGCTACAAAGGGAAATATCATTTTTTATTAGTTATAAGATGCTCCTACACAGTCATTCCAACCTTGATATCAAAGTTTCCCGATGAGGCAATATTAACACTAGATACATCCACTACATGGAAGTTGTACTTCGATGGATCCTACACACATCATGGTTCAAGAGCGGGTGTCTTGTTTATCACACCCCAAGGAGACATGATCACTAAATCTTACATAATAGCCTTCCCCTACACAAAGAATATTTTTGAATATGAAGCCTTATTCATAGGTCTTAGGGAATCTATAAGATGAAAGATAAAAAACTTACACATCTATGGTGATTCAGAACTAGTCGTCTGACATGTCAACGACAAGTATGAGACAAAAGATGACAAATTGATACCATACAAGAAGATGGTTGATAGTTTGAAGGATTAATTTGATATCATCTTGTTTACATAGATTATGAGGTTTTAGAATAAAGCAATTGACACAATAGCTACCATTGAATATCTCTTAGACATACCAAATAAGGTGCATCAGTGTGAGTTCTTAGTGGAACAAATTTTGATCCCTGCTTTCGATGTCCCTGAATCCAAGCTCGTGTGTGAGATCCTTGGTCCTAATTCCCCTGGTATAAATCCTATATGACTACCATCATGATCAAATCCTCCCTCCTGACTTGTTGAATAACCAAAGAAAAACTTTTACTCAACGAGCTACTAAATATGTTATCATCGCAAATACCCTTTATCGCTGTAGTCTAGATAGTACCCTTCTTAGATGTCTCGACATGGAAGAATCAAAAATGGCTTTACACAAAGTACATGAAGGTGTATGCAGAGCTCACTCTAGTGGTCCTACCCTCGCAAAGAAGCTTGTGGGTAAAAGGACAAAGCTGTGTCACACTTTATAAAGGAAACAGCCAATGCTGATCCAACTTTTAAACTTGAATCACTAAAAAGTAGCATATATGTTTTGAATTTTTAAATGATGTAAACTAGTAAAATATGTATTTTTTAGTATATTTTATGTTTGTATTTTTTATAATAAATTAAAAATTTATTTTAAACTAGTTTTTCATAAATTAACACTATAATTTAGTTGTTGATAAATGCTGAAAAATGAAGTTGCACGGGACGTCAAACTTTTTATAGTAATTTTTTTTTTTCTTTCAAATTGTTTGTGTGTATTTATAACTTGAAACTTTAGTGCATGGATATATTTTTTTCCAATTTTGATAAATATATATTTTTATATAAATATGAAAATATGCGTGAATAAAAACAACTGTTTTCATCGGATGTCAACATTCATATTAAATATTTATCTAAAATGGAAAAAAAAAATGTTATTTACATGAGGAGGAGTTATTAAAACTTCAAGTTTTTCAAATAATTTTTTTTTTTGGTAAATTGGACTCAAAGTGGTGCTTCATATATTTTTAGCCAACAATTTTAGTTGAATAAATTGTGGAAGTATATAACTTAGCTAGAATGAATCTTACTAGGTCATATGTTTGACCAACGTTGATTTTTAGTTAGAAATACTTAAATTCAGTTGTGCTGATATGTTGGCTGAAAGTGTGACACAACTTTGTGCTTTTACCCTTATGAGAGCATAATACTATTGGCCTACAATGAAATGTGACTCCTATCACTTTGTGAAGAAATAAAGACAGTGTCAGATCCATGGCGATCTGGTACATGCACTGACATAGGGAATTCAACTAGTTACATCACCTTGGCCCTTCTCTCAATGGGGACTCGACCTCATTGGAAATATTCACCCTTCATCTGCTAATACAAACAAGTTTATAATTATTGGAATAGAATAATTTAATAAATGGATTGAAGCCATAAAAATGACGTATATCACTAGTAAACAAATGTCAAAGTTCATACTGAACTACATCATGTACTGATATGGTGTTCCCTTGTCCATAGCCATAGATAATGGGTATCGCTACTAAAACCAATATGTTTGAGAATTATATGAAAATTACCACATACAACATCACTTTTCCACTCCATATTATCCCCAGGTTAATGGTCAAGCAAAGGCATCAAATAAAACCATCGTAAAGATCTTGGAAAATATTATCAATGGTGTTGGTTGAGACTAGCACATATAGCTAAATCTAGCCTTATGGGCTTACCATATGAGCATTTGTACTCCTACTAGTTCTACACCTTATTCCCTTGTCTTCGATTTTGAAGCTATCCTACCGATTGAGGTCAAGATCTCATCCAAGTGAGAGTTTCCATGCAATCGTTCATCCATGATGAAGATTATTGAATCTTCAAGCTACATAAGCTAGAACTGTTACATGAACAAAGACAAAATGCTTTGGTCCACTTGCAGGCATATTAGAATTGCCTTCGATGTAATTACAACAAGAGATTCAAGGTCTGAAACTTTAACATTGGTGATCTAGTCTTAAAGGAAAATCATGAGAACCAACAAGAAAGAGAAAAACCAATCAAGTTTGAGACTAACCGATTAGATCCTTATATCATTATAGTAGCCTACGGATCTGGGGCTTATCAACTGGCTACTCCTAAGATTGATCTGATACCTAATCCAATCAATAGAATGCACCTTCAGATGTAATCCCATTAAAAAAATTTAAAAAATCAAAAACATTCAAATATCCTTTGAAAAATCTAAAAAATAGTCACTAAAACATCAAAAAAAATAAAAAACAATGTTTATCCATGTTATCGAACTTCGTTGCCTCTGCACATGTACGTAGGCAAGGTGAATCATTGATGAGCCCCCAAGGCATAGGTCTATGATTTAGGGCCTGTCGTAGTCAAATCTTCATCATAGTCCACATTTCCAAAATAAACTATCACTTGTCATGTTCAATCGAACTATGTTGTCTTTGCATTTGTCATGTAGACAAGCCCATCATTGATGAGCCCCCGAGGTATAGGTTATTTCCCTTAGTTTCCATTATAATAATTTTTTTATCACAATCTAAATTTCATAATAAAACTATTCCTTTGTAGAGAACTGACATACTAGACATAAGCAAGGTATCCTACGTATAGAACTAAGTGTGACAAATCATGAAACAACAATGACACTACCCAAACTAGTTCTCAACTAGGTTGATCAATTGTCTAAAAATATTACCTATCTTATCAAAAATCATTTGTCTTCTAGGATGTTGCATTATCAAAACTAGACTAGGTGTCTTACACGTAATGTCTCACTCCTTAAAATAGACACAATCTTTTGAAAACATATCAAACACTTATCAATGGACAAAAAGATCTTATTAGTTTATTTTTATCTTATCTGATTTATCTTATGTCATATCCCTAAGCTACTTGATGATATCCATAAGTGATTAGAGCAGTGATGATGGATTATGACATTTCTTTTTGTTATTTTTTCTTGTGGTTTGTCTTGGTAACATGACTAGAGAAACTAAGGCCCTTGTGTTTGATTAAGATTCTATTTGGAATAATCAAAACATCCTATGCAAGTCAAAGGTCAGCTAACACTTTCTTGTAGTAGGATTAACATGCTCTATGGTTATTTCCTCACATATTCAAACAAGGTTCTATAGTCTGAATCAGGGTACTCTTTGTCTGATGTGTTTGAATCTTTGACAAATGGATACTAATATCACCGAGGTTTGTCTCAACTTGGTGTACACTATCCACTTTTCCATATATCATAATCTTTAAGCAAATGAAAATAAAAAAATTACTTCGCAATTCATGCTTAGGTGTGCATACATCTACTTGTTCCATAATAAAATGCTTTATGATGATAAAAACATGCACTACTAAAATCTCAAGTAATATCAACCATACATCAATTTTGGCTTACATGAATGATCTATCTAACTATTCTTCACACCTTACTAATTATTTATTCACACTAACATTTCCTCAATCAATCTCGTGGTCATCTCGATGGTGTGCTATGACACACAAAAAAAAAATGAGTTGTATCATCTTGCATCCATAATCATGCTAGAATATCATATCTCATGTGCATATAGGTCATACATACTACATAGGAAAATACAAAAAGATAGATATCATCTCATCACATTTTATAATCATCATCCATATAGCATTATATCAAAGATGGCATAATAGGTCCTAAACATATAATGTCATCATGCATATAGATCATATAAGCATCATAAATCATAGCATAGATCATGACATACATATAAGCATAAATCATCCATCATGTGCATCCATCCATACATGAGCATAAACATAAAATCATGCATATATAAGCATCCATCATATAGAAACATGCATACATATAACATATCATGTAATCACCTCCAAAAATGATGTATCTCATATATATCCAAAAAATGTGTCTTAGTAAAAAAATTGTGATACTATCAAAAATGTGGAGCTCGAGGCTTAATAAAAAATATACATGTCCATATACAAAAATAATCCTAGCCTATGTTGCCCTTGTCACCTGATGGTGACCCTCTTGAAGGTGGTGGCATGTCCTCTTTGTGACCTGATCCTGATGGTCATGATTGATCCCTATGAGAGTGGTGAGGTGATTGATCATATAGAGATATCCTAGAATGAGATCTGCCATGATTATGGCTCTGTGTAAAGCTAGGTTCCCTCTCAGCTGCTAGCACTACACCCTCATATAAATCACAATAATAATGACCCTCCCTATTGGCATGATATAGCGTCTACGCTAAATATATGTTGGAACCACTAGTAGTAGTAATAAAATCAATTGATTGTTGCTTGGCCCTCTATGCTCATATCACATCCATATCACGCTCAACAATCAACTAAGTGACATGTCCTTATATTCCCTGAATTTGTGTTAATGCAGCCTAAAGTTGTGCCTGCATTTCTACCATCTAGGGATCTAGTGCCCTATCCTCCACATCCTCCTCGATAATATCCATGTTAGCCTCTTTGATGGGTACATCCTCCAAACCATCCATCATCACCATGTCTCGTGCAACCTCCTCCTCCATCATGGATATGTCAGCATCCACCTCCATCTCATCCATTCCCCATACCTCCTCCACTTAGACCTCTTGCTCTACTCATACATCCTACTCTCTCTCCTCCTGGATAGGGGATAATCATCTCAAAATCTAAGGTGGAAGCCCGTCTCTATCTCCTCTACCTCTATCTCCCCTGCCACCATCCCCCTGTCCTCCACCACCCCCTCCATCATCACCATCCCCCTGTCTGTCGCCTCAGCCACCATCATCTCTTCTCCCATGTCCTCATCCCATAGCCTACCCCGGGCACCCCACTATACCGACTAAAGCTGATTAAAATCCTATATTGCAACCTATACACTAATCATCAGGCTTGCTTAGATACCTCTCGGGTTGATTGTGCAAACTCTGCTGCTCCCATAGGCTCACCCTATCTCTCTCCAAACTGCCTGAGAACTCACTCAGACAATTTATGCTCTACAATGTATTGACTATGCACTATGTAACCAATAAAATATCTCATCTATTCATAATATGAAATATTTTCAACATCATCCTCCCAAGGAACACATTATCGATATGGCCTCGAGATAAAAGAATCAAGCAAGTCAATGGCATGTTTCCAATATCCCACATCGTCAACAAGGGTCTGTGTGACTACTCCTCCATAAATATGTACATACGGTAGCCCTAGTGGTAGGTCTCCATTTATTGGTGGTCTGAATATAGCTATGTGCTCCCATGCCCAAACCATGAGCAAAGTGGTAATACACCCGATCGACTAAGCACCTCTATAGGCAACATCGTGCAACTAGAAATACAACATAGCAAGCATGCAGGGACCCCAAGTGTATATTGTGGCATGCTCCATCATACCTACTAGCATCTCACCCCATCCAATAGGGAATCCATGTCCTCGACGATCTATAATTTCATAATGCCTCTGATGACACTGTAGATCACAACAATGAGTCGATCATATCTATCCACTAGTGTATCCCAACGGATCTCATAATCCTCCACACCTAGGAGGGATACATCATTTGTATCAAAACATCTCTAAATGGAATCTAGCATCTGGTCTGGATCATATACAATGCGCTCAACATAGATCGGGATCTAAAGAATACACCACACATCCTCTAAAATCACGATTGCTTCTCCAATGGATAAGTGAAATGAACTCATCTCAGAGTACCACCTCTCCGCCAAAGTAATTAATAATCCTCAATTATCCCCAATCATGGGCATGAATGTAACATGATTTAATCCTAATGCATGCAAGATATCTCTCTGTGAATCATCAATGTGATCTCGTAACCTGAAGGAGGAAGGATGACTCTTGCAAATCTAAATAGGAGGAAATATCAACTGTGATCACAAAAAACACATTAGGATAATCAGGACACCTAAAAAAGCCTATTGGACCTTTTACACATTGAATTTTTTGCAAAATACTGAGTAAATTTTATTCACAATTAGATACATCACACCAATTGTAGAAGCCCACTAATGTTAAGTAAACTTGGTGTCAAACACACAATTCAGAGGGGGTCCTAACTGAACAGTCCACTAAACCCTTGAAAGACCATTTGATTATCAACTAGGGCTAACATAATCTTGTGATGATTTTGGCACTGTATGTGCATTCAAAGACTCTTCATTACCTATATCATCCTAGCATAGGTTTTTACACACACTAGAAATCATAAATTGCATAACAGTGAAAATAAGTAATGTTGAAGCTATTGCTACAAGTACCTATAGCTAAAGACTGTGACTAGTTCACTATCAAGAAATGAATTATGTAACTGACCAATACTGCTAACTTGACTAATTTGACTCACTCTAGAGGACAATGCATGGAAAAAGTTAAAGCATGAATATAGGACAAGATCTTATTCACAATTTTGTTCACATTCATTATATGAAGAATCTGATTAAGACAAACATAAACATGAAAATAACTACTGTAACAAAAATAAATGTGCAGAAAGTAAAGTGGGGAATAGTTTCCTTGAGTGGCCCTTGCTCAAGTGACTATCTCCATAGGATAAAATCAAATCTATCTCCTTAAACTAATTCAACATAATAGTAACTAAAAAGATCTTCATTGCATAACTCAAGATATCACAATCCAATAAGATTCTTCTAGAATATCTTATTCATAAGAACATGATTGGAAAACAAAATATTATTTCTGCAAAAACAAAAACTAACTGAACATATATATCTATTATATTTTCTACTTCAACCAACTAACTAACTCGACCATCGAACCATTCATATAGGTGCGATGGAATCTTATTAGAACAAGGACTCAAAATAGAAATATAATCATAAATCACCACTCCCTACATAATAGAGCATGATAAAATTTGAGTAACTAAAAAAACAACTAAAAAGGTATAAGAATTTGAATAGGATTGTAACTCTGATGCAACGATAAAACTAAAATGTGGACTGTGGAAATAGTCAAGTTGGATTCCCAATAGTGGCAGAATTATTCCCCTCTAGTAGTCTTATTAAATTATGTAATGATGCACAATCATTATAATAAATAGACTCCTCTAATTTTGCAATTGTTGTGTTGTTCTAAATTCCCCTACATCACTATGTGAAACTCCCTTTGGTTGTGGGCTACACCTCCTAGTTGTTGTGGGCTATAGTATGATTTCTTTTTCTCCTTGGTTGCAAAGAGTTAGTTCACACAACATCTACACAGTACTTATAACCTATCTTAAACATAGATATTCATCGCATTTCATACATATTCACATATTAACCATGCAATAACTATCATATCATAATCATATTTCCATGGACTTAAAACGAGGTTCAAGTTTGCATGATGATCATAAAAGATAGTAAAATTTTAGGAATATGTAGGAAATAAGTATCTGGAGATTTCTAAAAGCATGTACTAAAACAATAGAAAACTAACTAATATTTCACCTCATTACAAGCCAAAAAATGTGACTTACCAATGCGGCATACATTCATTTGCGGGCAAGCTAAACAATTGCGATGCATGTCAAGCAGATGTGTCACATGAAAGTAGATGTAGGTTTTTATCCTATCTATGTGGTGCAACATAATAGTTGTAGCTAACAAAAAAAATGTGAGCATTCTAATAAACACAGATCTGGATAATACTTATGGTGTACCAAACACATCTGGTGCACCCGCCGACAAATGTGGAAAACACGATTACAATTGTGGTGCAGAAATTGCATCGCATCTATTTGGTCATTTTTGACCCCTAAAATCTAGCAGATTTTGGAAAAAATTTAGAGCAAGGAAGGGTCGTATACCGCATTGCCTGATCCCTCAAGCTGTCAGAAGGTTTGAACTCGATATCCTCTGTGCAAACCAATTGGAATTGGCACCATCTCTTAGTTGCTCCACAACAAAATCTCATCTCAAAGCTCTCAAAATTCTAAAACAAAAAAACCACAAATGAGTATTTTTGACCCCCTAGGGCCTATTATACACCTTAGGTGGCAAAGTGGCCTCCCGTTTATAACTGGACGCATCAACTTTGAGTTTCAAATGCTAATACAGACACCCCGAAGGTCCTAAAATCAAAATCTTTTGCTGCCAACGTGTTTACCACTATCAAATTAACTTGTTGAAACAATTTTCCAAAAAAAATGGAATTTTTTGAAAATTTGCAATTTTTTTCGAGGGGGCACCATGCCATCCACAGTCATCGAGGCATACCAAGGCAACTCCTGAACATGAATTTTTGAATTTTCTTTGACACAACGCTATGAAAATGCATTGTATCAAAGAGGGGAAAAATGTAGATACTCAAAATTGTCCTAGTCTACGAGTAACACCTTTTTACTAATTTTCACTCTTTTCCCCTAATTATTAAATAATGCCTTATTATTTAATTATTATCAAATACCATATTGTACTATTAATTAAGTAACTTTATGTTATTTAATTAATTCATTCTAATTCCCCCTTTTCTAATTAATTAAACAAATCCTATTTATTTAGTTATGTCCTAATTATCATTAATCTTCTTGATCAATTAAATAAGCCTTATTTATTTAATTACGTCACTAACTACACTTATTCTTCCATTTTAATTAAATAGTTATTATTAATTGTTTAATTAACATTCAACAACCTTCTTAAGTTAAATAATTGTTATTAATTATTTAATTCCCCTATTTCATCTCAATATTATCCATTAATAAATAAATATTTGTTTATTAATTAATCCTCACTTGCACATTCCTCCAATATTTAATTCATTATTTAATTAATTATCCTCTCATGCATAATTCCCTCTTTCTTAACTAACACTCTCTTCTTAATTCACATATTTCTTTCAAAACAAGAAGTATCCCATGGGAAAAATAATTTTTTAAAACATGCACTATCAAGGAAAAGGGTTAGGCCTCCATGAACAAGGCATATTGGAACCCATCCAAATAAAATAAAATCCATGTTCACATGGCCTTGGCTACCAATATCATGCTCAATATTTTGGTACTCCTTCCATCCCTTCCAAATCACACATCCACTCATATAAACCTAAATGTCCCCACCTTTCATCTTCCAAATCCATTTTGGGACCTTAGGTCCCAAAGCACATTCCTTCCTCCACATCTATTTTGGGTCCTTATATCCCAACACCCAATCCTTCATCCCTTCCATCCATCTTGGGTCCTTACAACCATCAACCCATCACTTCTATCACCTTTACCTTCACAACACCGAATTCCAATATTTCATCCCCTCAGATACCTAATCAAGGTCAACAAAGGAACACATTTTTTAATTCATTCTAACATCCTCACTCCATCACCCCATCCATAAGATACCCAAATCATGCATCATTATACACCCATTTATTGCTATTAGAAGCAATTTGGATGTCAAATATCAAATGCATAAAGTCAAAAATATAAATAAACACACAAGGATCACAATGTCCCATAAAAAGACACACTAAAGCTTATGTTAAGAAAAATATGAACCAAAAATTGAAAAGGCCACAAAGGCTCATAAATAAAAAAATACAAGAAAAAATCCATGTGGATTCTCAAGAAACTAAAAGAAGAAATGCATCTCAAAGCACACTTCAAAGTGGCATCCAAATCTACTCCAAAATCTTCCTCCACTCCTAAGTCCTCCAATCCTCCATCTAAAAATATCCCATCTTCCAAATCCTTTTTGGGCCCTCATGTCCCAAAATTGACCTCCACTCCTCCCTCTAAGTCTCAAATCTTAAAATCCACCTCTCCTCCTCAACTCTACCACCCCTCAAGTTGTGTGCCAATGTTAATCCTTGACATCCCCAACCACTTATTCATATGTCTTCCAACACCTCATCCATTATCCAAAATTCATCCCCTATGACACTCCTTTAAATCAATCCTTTATATAGATCCTTATATTTTCCATCTCCCCATCCATTTCATACCCCTCACCTGTTAGAATATGAAGTCAATTTTATTGTTATTCCAGTAGTGGTGAATAGTCAAAATATTTTTTCAGTTTAGGACTCCCTATTTATGGTAATTTTGAAAAATCTTCGACATGTAGTTGCATGAACTTTGCACTTCTATTTTTAGAAAGTTTCATTCAACAAGGACTCTACAAATTGGATTTCTTATAATTTTTTGAAGTCATGTTTTCCATAACTTTTGAAGGTTGTTGTAATTGCAAATTTCTTGAGAAATAAAATATGAGATTTTTGCCTATGGTTTTTTCTTGGTATAATTTTACCAAGTTTTCTACGTAAATACTATGTTAAATTTGTGCTTATTGTTTTTCTTTATTATTTTGCATTGTAAATTTTCTTACATTACCATCATCCTACCAGTGTCTATGAGCATACCTTCAATTGCCTTGGTCTATCATATCAATTTTTCAAGGGATACCATCTATGAAATTAGACGCTTGAGTCCTTCCTCCATCTATCACAAATCCACCATCTTCCAAAATCTACTTACATAAATCATTCTCCTCATCCCTCTCCATCCATATCAGTCAAAACATCCCAAAAAAAATAAAAATTTAAATAAATAAATAAATGTAAAAATAAATAATTCATCGAATGGTGAAAACCACTTTTTTGGTGCCGTGGGCAAGTTCCATGATGAAAACCTGACAAACATGTATGATATTTAAAACTCATCCTCTTGTACTATATACATAGGGGAAAGTTTCATCCATGCTATCTTACCTACCACATCCTCTAAAATTCTTCATCCCTCACCCTATCTCCTTCCCGAGCCATCTTACCCAAATACATCCTTCATGCCCATGTTTTATCTTGATCCAGTTATGGATAAAATATCCATCCATGCTTTGGACAATACAAACCTTAATTCTTCTACCATCCATATATCTTGTGAATACCATCCTCTCATCTTACACATCCTTTACCACCATCGTCCATTGCACTACATCTAGTGTGGGGCATTTTATTTCCTTGGAAACATAATCCTTGGAGGTAAATTCTTCTATCCCCCATCTCCTATCATCATCCATCTACTCAATTCCTCTATCCCCTATTTAATAAATACCTCCATCCTTCCATCTTTAACAACCCTTGGTTGTTCCTTGTCATCAATTCATATCCATTCCTCTACCCTAACAATCATATCCTCCATGAAATATCATCAAATCCAAACCATTTATCCTCCTTCCATAAATACAATCCAAAAAACACAAATCAATTCATCCAAGTGCAATCAATCCTAATCCATACAATCTGATTATGTAATCTAAATCATTCCAAAGAATCCATTGATTTTGATCCAAATCACCAAATAATTCATTGATAAAATTTAATCCAATTGTCATGATAGGGATATATCCTTCCCAATCCTTTGGATGCACATTATTCTTATCATTAAAATTTGCATCCTCCTCTTCATCAATCAATCAATCAATTTATTTTCAACTTGACTAGGAGCATAATATTAGTTTGTTTTTGGGTTTTTTGTGCATGATTTATTATTGCTTGGGTGTATCATCATTGTTAGAATTTATCATGGTCTTTGCACCATATTTCCTCAAGGGAATCATGGTCTTCCATATAATGGTTTCATAAGGCATATATATTTTGAATTGAACTTTTTGATCATGTACTTGACACAATGTCACCTTGGTTATTGTACCTTGGTACATAATTTTAGGAACACTATAAAATTTAGGCTATTTATATCATTGTAGCATGATTCCCATACATAATTCTCTCTCTTCTATTTCCATTTGTTATCTCATTTATCCTTTTATCCTTCATCCTGTCACACCCATCATTTTGAGAGCACATATGTGTTCTTCAAAGCGGCTTGTCCTCTCAAGGTGGCATACTAAAATCCTTCCTCGTCCTTCCAATGACTAGGGAATCATGTCACTAGTCCTCATCCCTTTCTACCTACTATATTTTATTCTTCTTTGATACAACACTTCTTATAATCATGATGTCATATCAAAGAGGGGAAAAATGTACACAAAAAATTATCTATTCTCGACCACACTAGAGTTTACCCCATCCTAGCCAACTAAATAAATACTTATTATTATTTAATCCATCATTTACCTATACCACTCATCCTTAAGTAAATAAATTTATATTTATTTAATTAAACTTAGCCCTTCACATTTATCACTCACCTTTAATTAAATAAATTTACATGTATTTAATTACATCTAACCTAATCACCCAAATCCTCTAACTATATAAATTAATTAGTACCTACTTAATTAATTGATTTATTCTAATTAACCTTCATTACTATTTTCCCTAATAATTAATTCCACCTCACCCTCAATCCTTATCCATTCAATCAAATCCTTTGAATCCATCTACGTGGATCAAGATCTAAGCTTGAAATCACTTGAAAAGTGTCCTAACCTACTTGCCTTACCCTTTTCTCATACATGTGTGAGTATATCTCTCACACAAGTGAATCCATACTACCTCTTCATTATTTCATAAGGTAATCACCCTACCTCTTATACATGTCATAAAGTAGCCACCCTACTTCTCTCACTTGTCATATTCTTGAGCCTCCCTATGTGTGTGCTCACACATGTGTGAGCACACCTAGCTCTTACACCTATGAAACATGTCATTCTCATGCATCCACCTTGTGATATTTATCACACGGCTAAGGCCTTAATCCATTCCCTCACTCTCATTTAATATTAGCTATATATTAGATATTACATCTTGATCCTTCATTTTTACCATTAAGAATCTATAAATAAGGGCCTTCACTCTTATTTTTATCATCTTCCATCATCCTAACTACATGTTGTCATATCTTCTATCCAATCTAATATTATCATAATCGCTACTCCCTTAATATTAGTGTATATATGGTAATGAATAATTGGCTTGTAGATATCTTAACTCTTAATTAATTCATATTATCATTATTATATTGTTACTTAGGTTGTCCTAAGGCTCATATAGGGCCATCTAAGTTGTCTTGGGTGATATTCTAGGCATAATAAAGGTATATAGGAGGTAGTGAGTGGGTGAAGCCACAATAGTGGTTTACAATTTGATGGAGGAAGGAAAACAATAAAAAAATGACTCCATGCAAAAAAATTAGTTTTAGGGGTTCGAACAAACTTGTAGGTTCAAGCGAACCCATTAAATATTGGGCCCACATTTCCTGCCCAAAAAAAATAAACAAAATACAAAAGGATAGGGAGTTCGCTCAAACCTGGGTTCAAGCGAACCCTAGTTCGATTGAACCCCTATGGGTTCATTCAAACCCCCCTTTGCCTTCATTCTCCCCCCACAAGCACTTTGAAAGTCCAGAATTTTTACGCTTCAAAGCTCGGGTTGAGGATGAAAATGGAGGAGACTTCACAAACCCAACTAGAATCAGGTAGTCCTTGAAACGAGCTATCCAACGACTATAATTTTAATATGTTTTGATTTTATTACGTATTTATTTTTTTAGTTTTATCAAACATAGGTTTTTCATCGAACAAAAATCTTGAATTTTGCACAAGATGGACGGGAGCGGTCACGGGCGTGGTCACGGGCAGGAGAAAATGAAGTTCGAATTTCAAATCAATGGATGCGGATCTAGAAGCGAAGCAAGATCAGATAATCAGCAGTCGAATCAGGAGCTAGAACCGAGTCAGAAGCAAGGTAAGGATGACCAGGATGATGTGGACTCCGGTGACAAAATACAGGTGGACCCTGGGAGAAAGGAAATTCCGGCCTCTTTCTCTGCTACTTCTCCCACTAAAAAAATTGAGAAAGCTAGTGGGGGAGTGGGGACCACTGGCGGTTTAGGAGGCAATTGCAAAACTTGGACCTCACTATTCAGGGTAAAACCTAATGGAAAGTCTTCCTTCCCTCCTATGCAAAATATCTCATCCCCTACTAGAGGTAAGTTTGCTATTTTGATTCCTGATCTGATTATTGACCATAACATAGCATTAATGGAACGAACCCTGGTTGGAAAGTTTATGGGTCCTAGACCAAATATTGAAGTGGTCAGGGAATTTGTTAAAAACAAATGGAGAACTAGTGGGAAGGTCTCTATTGCTGCTCTTCCTAAGGGTTTTTTCACTTTTGAATTTACTTGCAAAGAGGATATTACGGCTATGAGAGGTGGAGGTCCCTGGGTGATAGGCAAATCGTTCCTAGCTCTAAAGAAGTAGTCTTCCCACTTGGATCTATCGGACTCTATCTTTGAGAATGTTCCAGTCTAGGTTAGATTGCCAGGTCTGCCCCTAGAATACTGAAGTGAAGACATCTTCTTGGGTATTGCGAGCTCCTTTGGTGAGCTCCTTTCGATTAACACAATGACAGCTGCTAGAAAGAGACTGGTTTTCGCGAGGATATGTGTGGGGGTTCCTCAGGAAGCAGATTTACCCTCATCGATAGAGATAAAATCTAAGTTGGGTTCCTGGGAACAGAGTATAGAATTTGAAACCATCCCGTTTGCCTGCTTCAAGTGTAGGAAATCTAGTCATTGGGCGAAAAAATGCCCTCTTAATGCAGCTCTAGAGAAAGATAAGCCAGTTGAACCAGGAAAAAAAGAATGGAAAAAAAAAGAAGAATGACTCTGGAGAAGGAAGGAGGGAGAATAAAGAGCAGGAGCTGGTTATTGAAGCTGAAAATCAGAAAGGCACCTCAAAGATTGAAGTGGTTTTGGAGGAAAAAGGTGAGATCCCTTTTGAGCCTCATAACCCAAAGTCTGATCCCAAGGAAAGAGGTATTATTGAGGGCACCCTAGCTAATGAAGGAGATCGGATCCTGTCTCCTTCCTTCTCTCAATTGACAGTCCCATCTGATAGAAATGAAGAGATACCGGGTTTGGAGGATATCCCCAGTGAGGGTCTATCCTTGGTCTTGAATATCCCTCCTCTCCCCCTGTTAACTGTTTTTCCCTCCTCTATGGGTGTGGAACACCCGTTGGAGACCAGCTCTGTTGTTGGGGTTTTAGAATCCCTTGAAAAATAAGATCACTCAGCTAACCTTTCCAGCAATGCTTTGTGTTGTCAATAGAATGGTAACATGGACACATTACCTTGGGAACAAAGACTACCAAACGATAAGGATTGGGAATCTAGCAGAGAGATGGACAGTTAAGATGAGACTGATAAAGAACAGAATATATCAAAGAAGAAGCCTAGAAAAAACAAAAAAGGGAAGACCCCAAGTGGCATTTCCACCAGATCAAGAGGCAAGGCTGATTGTGGTGCAACAAAAAACTCAAGAGGCAAAAAGTCTTCAAAAAAGAAAAGAGAGCTAAATAGTTTTCAAGATATAGCGGATGGATCTCAGAAAACCATCCCGGAGTGTCTTAACTCTCTCGGTATTTAATGAAGATTATGTCCTGGAATATAAGGGGACTCAATAGCCCCCACAAGCAGGATGTTCTTCGCAACTTTGTAAGAGATCACAAACCGGATATTCTTCTGATTCAGGAAACTAAAATGTCAAAGGAGAAAATTGAAAAAATGAAACTTTTTCAATACTACTGTAACCAGGGTAATAATTCTAATGGTGCTTCGGGTGGCATTGTTACTTTCTGGAACTGCCACAACATCAAAGGAGATCCGATTCTAGAAGGTACGAATCACATAGTTACTAGATTCACTCATATAAGAGATAACTTCAGTTGGATTCAAATGAACATTTATGCTCCTAATGGAAAAGGTATGAGGAAATCTTTTTGGCTGGAATTAGCCTCCATTAGAAGGATTTTTGATAAAGAAGCTTGGATTGTTATGGGGGACTTCAATACCCCCTTAATGAATGGTGAGAAATTTGGGGGATCTCAGATAAACTTAGAAATTAAAGAGGATCTTCAGAATTTTATTGATACTCAAGGGCTGATAGATCTGGATCTTCTTGGAGCCTCCTTCACCTAGTCAAATTGCAGAAAGGGGTTGGACCTCATACAGGTCAAATTAGATAGATCTTTGATTTCTAATCATTGGTATTTTGATTACTATTGCTCCCTTAAAGCTCTCACTAGAATAGGTTATGATCATTCCCCTATCAGTTTCACTGCAGAGCCTATAAAAAAGAAGAAGAATACCCCCTTCAGATTTGAAAAAATATGGATGTCCCATCCGGATCTCAAAGAGGAATTAAAGAAATGGTGGAATATAACTATTCAAGAAACTGCTATGTTCAAAATCGCTAAAAAACTAAGGGAAGTGAAATGTAATCTTAAAAAATGGAAAAAGGATTCTTTTGGGAACATCTTTCAGATCAAGTCCGAACTTCAGATGGATCTGGGAGCAATTCAACTCAAAATACAGAATGAGGGTTACTTGAATGATACTAAGGAAAAAGAGAATGAGCTCCTTATGAAGATGCATGACATTATTGGGAAGGAGGAGGAGTTTTGGAAACAAAGATCAAGAGCTCTTTGGTTGTCGGCTGGAGATAGAAACACAAGGTATTTCCACCTTTCAGCTTCTAAACACAGAGCTGTTAACAGAATATCCCAAATAGATGTGAATGGAACCAGTTTTGTGGAGGAAGAGGATATTAGGATGCAGGCGGGCTCCTTCTTTAAACTTCTTCTGTCGGCTAGTACTAAAATAAACCAGAATGAGCAAGATCAGCTTGTGGAAGCTATACCAAGAATTATCAACCAGGAGAACAATTCTTTTATGACTGCTATCCCCACCAATGAGGAAGTCAAGCGGGCTATCTTTTCCTTTGATGGGAATAAAGCCCCGGGGCTCGATGGTTTTCCTTTGTTCTTCTTCCAACGGTTCTGGGAGATTGTTGAAGAAGATGTGGTTAATGCTGTAAAGGAATTTTTTGGAGCCAGATGTCTTTTAAAAGAACTAAATGCTACTTTCTTGGTTCTCATCCCCAAGAAACCTGGAGCTAGCAACTTTGAGGCTTTCAGACCTATCAATCTATGTAATTCTTTATACAAGATCATCTCTAAGGTCTTAACGTCTAGATTCTTAGTTTTTTTGCCTTCCTTGATTTCTCCTCAACAGAATGGATTCGTCCCTGGCAGAAAAATTCTTGATTCTATAGTCTCAGTTCATGAGAACATTCACTCCCTTGTTGAATCGAAGACTGAAGGTTTCCTATTAAAGCTTGATATATCAAAATCCTATGACAGAGTTGACTGGATTTTTTCATTTAAAATTATGAAGGCCTTTGGCTTTAATAATAGGGTGGTTAAAATGGTGGAACAACTTGTGTCCTCAGCTTCCATATCGATTATGGTCAATGGTTCCCCGACCTCTTTTTTTCAGAGTACCAGAGGTCTCAGGCAGGGTGATCCTATTTCTCCTATTTTATTCACTATTATGGCCGAAAGCTTAGGTAGGAACCTGAAAAAACTGATTGACTTTAAAGTTATTTTCGGACTCAGACCTTCCTCAGGCAACTTGGTGTGCTCTCATCAACAATTCGTTGATGATACTATGCTCATGTTTCAAGCTTCTGTGTCTGAAGCTGAATCTATTAAACAGTTGCTTGACAAGTATGGGAGAGCTTCAAGATAGCTAATCAACAATCAAAAAAGCTCGCTGTTCTTTTTCAATACGTTGGCTCATCAACAGACCAAAATTGCCAAAATTCTAGATTGCAAGGCGGAATCCTTTCCTGCCACCTACCTGGGTCTTCCTTTAAGTATGAAACCTCTTGATGCCTTCTGGATTTCGTTGGTGGATAGATTTAGTAAGAAGCTTGCAAGATGGAAAGGTGCTCTGCTTAGCCAAGCTGGAAAGCTTTAGCTCCTCAAAGCCTCCCTTCAGAATCTCCCTATCTATGCCCTGAGCCTCTTTAAGATCCCTGCCAAATATGCTGACACAATTGAAAAAATTCAAAAAATATTTCTTTGGTCGGGTGTTCAAGAAAATAAAATAATTCCCTTAATTGACTGGAATCTAGTCTGTAGACCTAAAAAGAACGGCGGTCTTGGGTTAAGGAGAATCAGATCTATTAATAAAATCCTCTTGGCTAAGCAAATCTGGAGAATTTTCTCCTCCTCCGAAGAGTGGATAGATATTATGGCTAGCAAATATTTAGATAACAATTGCTCTTCCATTATTAAGAAGGACCCCCACCTTCTTCCAAGAGGATCTATTTGTTGGAATAATTTAATTATTCGAAAAAAGATTGTGGAGGAAGGCATTGGTTGGCAAGTGAGAAATGGTAATAGTACCAGATTCTAGGAAGACAAATGGCTTTTTAAGGAACCCCTGATAAATATCAATCCCTTCAGAGATTGGGCTGAGAATTGCAAGGCTAGGTTTCGTACTTATGTGAAAGATTACAGAGTGAATGGTAATTGGGTGGACTTAAGCAGAGTTAGTCAGGCTTTGGTCCCCATCCAGACTACGTTGCTGGCTATTAGACTTAGCTCAGAGCAGTTGGAGGACCGTGCGGTCTGGATTGATGATCCCTCTGGTAATTTTTCTATGTCTTCTACTTTTGCTAAGCTCACTTCTTCTCTAGATCATCCTCCCTTTTGGTCTAAAGCTTGGTGCAATAATCTGATACCCAAAATTAACATCTTCTTTTGGATCTTGCTTCAAAATAAGTTGCTTACGATTGACAACTTGTGTAAACGAGGATTTCAAATCCCTAATAGGTGTTGTCTTTGTAAGATGGATGTTGAATCTGTTAATCATTTATTCCTTCATTGCTCTTTTGCTACTTCTCTTTGGGAAAATTTTAACATGTTATGGAACCTTTCTTGGGTCTTCCCGATGCTCATTGAAGATCTATTTTCTCAACGGAAAGCCTTGACAAGGAATCCTTTACATAGATTTTTTTGGGAGTTATCCTTTCCTCATATTGCTTGGGGCATCTGGAAAGAACGCAACAACAGAATTTTTAGGGGCAAAGAAGCCTCTATGGATTATGTCTTTGATAAAATTGCCAGATCTCTGAAGGAAAACTTCGGTGTCATGGCCCAGAAGGATAGAAAGACCTTGAATGTGGAGTTCTCGAACTATGATCTTTGTGTTGCTAATGAATGGAACATAATTCCCATTTTGTCTAGCTTTACTATGAAGGCTAAAAAGGATAGAGAGGGAGCTTGCTGGACTTTTTCGCCTAACGGGTGGATCAAAGCTAACTTTGATGGTGCGGCTAAAGGCAATCCGGGGGCGCCGGGCTGTGGAGGAGTTATAAGGGATTCCTATGGCAACTTCATAGGTGCGATTGCCTCTCCTCTTGGCTCTCAAACTAATCACCTAGCGGAGGCGGCTGGTGCTTACCATATTATAAATTTAGCCCAAAGTCTCAATATTAAAAACTTATGGCTTGAAGGAGACTCCAAAAACATAATTGACTGCCTCCATGGTAAGTCTCCTCCCTCGTGGACCATCAAATCGTGGATTGATGAAGCTAAATTGAAATTGGTCAAGTTTGAAAAAGTTAAAATAACACACACCTATAGAGAAGCCAATGTTGTTGCAGACTTTTTTGCTAATGAAGGAGTTAAGAGTAAAGAAGTGTGTACCTAGCTTAATAATAGCGATCTAAATATTAAAGTTTGTGCCCTATTAAACTATGATAAATCACATGGTAAGGCGTCATGTTATCCCTTTAATGAGGACAGGTTGGATATTTCACATCACAATCATTAGATTGTATGGGACCGAGCTCTATGGAGTAATTTGCAAGTTTACTCCGCACGCTTTGTGGGTGCTAAGATTTGGCGGAGCCAATTTTAGAAAGGATTGTGTTTGGTTCTTCCTCTCTGTGTCGGCCAATATGGGTGGGGACAGAAAACGAACTGAGCCAAACAGCTATGAAACCCACATGAAAAATGCTAAGGTTTGGAACAAGATAAAAAGTGGAGGACTTATTCCTTTTCTGGAGAAGCTTCATGGTTTTGATCTGGAGGCTACGAATCTCTTTGCCAAAAATTGGCACTATGGTAACTTGACTCTGTTCGGCAGGAATGTGGAGTTCAACGAAGATCTAATTGCCAAAGTTACGGGATTACCCATTGATGGGAAGAAGTTTTGTAGGGATAGGGCTTACTCAGATGAAACTGTTATCGGATTCCCCAAAAATGACAAGAAAAAGCAAAGCTTGGTCAAAATTGCGAACAGTTACTTTGATGTTGACTCCATAAAATCTATATGGAGAAAGGTCCTTTGGGCCATTATGGAGTATATCACGGTGGACGGGCGTTTTATGAAAGTCTGTGGGTACCACTTCGCCCTCCTCAACCATTTCCACCACAAGGTAAGGGTCTCTATCCCCTACTATCTCTTCTGCTCTTTGAAGAAAAGTTTGGAGGATAATAATAAAAAACCCCAAAAGATTTAATATTCTTCATACTGGGTTAATTAGGCTTATTGTTGGATATCTACATGTGCCTGCCCCTGCTACCTCGGAAGCCAACCCTAATGTTGAGAGTGATGATACTAAGCCCAATGGCTCGGAATATTTGCCTAACCCTAACCCAGGCCCAAAAGCCCCTAGTTTGCATGTTGGCCCTTCCAGGGAACCGGTAAAATCCAGGTTGAGATTGAGCTTGACTGTCCTCCTCCTAAGATCAGCCCTGCGAGCAAGACTACCCAGGCTAAAAGCCTTGTCTCTTACACCGAAGATTCCTCTGAGTCAGAGGAAGCTGATACCAACATTTATGAGCACTATGTGGACCCTTTACCAGACATACACAATGTCGACAATTCCCCTGTTAACACTGGTAAAGAGCCCTCCCTTGATTTTCTCTACCTAGCTAAAACCAATTCTGAGTCCCATTCTAAACTCCTGGATTGGACCTTCTCTGAAATCAATGAGCTTAAAATTAAAAACTGGGCCCTGCAAAGTAAGATCGAGGAAATGGCTGTAAAGATTGTTGAAATGGGTAAGAAAGAAGTGGTGCATAGTAACAGATACATTGATACTGATGCTGAGTGCTTAAGGAATACCATTAGAACTATCATGGAACAAAACAACCGTATAGCAAGACATAATGCTATAATTATTAATGCAATGACTGAAAAGCTTGACAAAGCCCAGCAGGGATCTTTGGTGGTTGATCTGGAAGATACTGAAGATAAAAGCCAGGACACAGATGGCGGCATTTCTAGAATAACCTGTGCCAATTTGAAGCGCAAGGCCCCCTTAACCTCGAAAATGGTTCAAACCTTTAAAAAGGGGGTTAAAGATATGCAGGATATGGAGGCGGAGACAGAGACTGTCCTTAGGTCTCTGAAGTAATGGTTGGTGCTTTCTGTGTTCTTTCTCTGTTGTCCCTTCTTTTCTGACCCTCCTGGTCCTTTTTGCTTGATTGATGCTAGTTTTTTCTCTGGCAGCTATTTTTTTGGTGGAACTTTGGTGTTCTCTTCTCTATTTTGTAAACTTTGTGGTTTCGAGTCCCTATAAAACCCGTTTTACCCTTTTATCAAAAACATAGGTTTTTCATCAAAAATCAAGCTCTTTGTTCTGCACATGTGGAAAAATAGCAGATTTTCAAAACAAAATTTTGAAAAATATGAGTGCACCAAATATTGAAGTCCTTGATCCAACAAAAAAAACTAAAAAAATTGATATATACAAAAAAAGTTACGTGTTATACGGTCGCGCTATGTCTGAATTGTAATTGTTTTGACTTCGAAACTTGATTAAAGAAAAAATATTCAATAAAAACCTATCTAACCAAGTGAAAGCACTAGATATCGGAGTTACAAATCTAAATTCGAAAAAATTATAATTTTATCCTTCATGGAAAAAAAATTATGCATTATATGGTGTGTGTCACTTTTTAAAAATGTTGTTTTTTGAAAAAAACCAGTTTTCGTGGGAGATGGAAAAAGAAGTGCAATCTGATTCCAAAAATTTTGAAAAAAAAAAATTTAGAATCTACAAACAAAATGTGATGAGACTCTAGTTTGCATCATCTTCAAATTCTTCATGGTTTAGCCACTATAGGTGCCCAAGTGTGAAGATTTAGTTAAAAATAATAATTTCAATGTCCAATTTGGCCAAAAAAATTAAACCACTATTGTGGGATCACCCGAGTCTTAATTCATCACCATATTGCAAATTTTGTTCTCATTGGAGATATTTGGAGGTTTTCCCCCTCAAATTGATTTTTTATTCTTAGTTATTATCAAGTATTTTTATCATATTTCCTATCATATTTTTATATTGTGCAAGTTATTTCATTACAAGTGGTATCATAACATGATCTTGGCACTGTCGAGACAAGGCATTTTCTTAATATTGGAGGTCATTTTGGGAAGCACGTATCTCTCAAATTTTGTGAATTATTTTTTTATTTTTAAAGGATTTTGGAAGAACATATCCAAGAAGCTACATATTTTAAAATGAAATTATTAAAATACCATCTTATAATGAAATTATTAAAATATTATCTTATAATAAAAATATTAAAATATATGTTTTGTAGAAACCCCTCTTATTAGACTATTAATTGTTCCAAACATACACTAAATTCACATAATTTTTTTTAAATGTCAAATATTTTCTTAGAGAATTGATTACTCTATAAACATGTATTAACTTTTTTTATGCAATCATTATAATTCTTTAACTTTTTTCATGCAGTCATTATATCTCTCACTCCCTAGTGTGTCAATGTTGATTCCTTCAATTCTCAACATCTCTTATGATTTTTGCTTATCCTTCACAAATTTCCTTTCATAGAATTATGAATACTCTATCATTATTTAGGTAGAACAACATCTTCTTATTGCCCTTAATGATAGTTTCTCAAGTGTCAATGCTTAAATTATCACCATACTAGGGTAGATATTTTTGTATTAATTTTCAACTCTATATCAACACTTATGCATTCAATGTTGTGGTATTGAGTAAATCTAATTCATTTTCATTTACTTGTTCATAAAAAAAAATGATGATTCTTAGTCTTACAAAGATGGGTTCTAAAAACAACCCTATTTTAGAATTCATGCTTACCAAATGTAATAAATCATATATAGTGAACTTACAAGTCAAGTACATTATAAGTCTTAATCTCTTATAAGGAATTATCATTATATTCAAAAATTCTTATATATCCTCACTATCAATGAATACTCAACTAAACATAAGCCTATTGGATCACTTGGAAACCACTACCCCTTGCTAAGTAGCTTAGCATTCCCCTTATGTAATAAATGATAACTTATGCAAAGTTTTGTATTATAAATAATACACTTTTCATAATAGTTAGATGGTAGGTATAAATTATGTGTCCTCACAAAAATTATTTAGAACTAATCAAATATTATTCATATATGTAATGTTATTTTATCATAACTAATTTATATCTATTAAATCAAGACAAGATAGTTAAATATGGGTTGGTTTTATTTTCTCTTTTATGAAATAAAATGGCTTATTATTTCATTTGAGAATATTCAAAATTATTATCACAATATAACTTGTTTGAACTCAATTTGATAGTACCAAATTTTTCTTGAGTCACAACTCCTTGGTGCACTTTTATTTTTACAATCATATATAATCAAATCTAATTTAATTCTTTGTATGGGTCTCCATCTGTCATTTTCTCTTGTATTCATTTTCTCTAGTATTCATTTCCTCCCAACTCTTCCTTGTTCCTTTGTCCCTATTAGGATATCATACTTTCCCCTCCTAGAAAACGTTTCATCCATTCCCCACCTTCATCCCTTTTCCCTATTAGTATTTCATTTCTTTCCATCTCATTATCCATTTCCTCCAACCCCCATATTTTCCTTATATTTATCAAAGTATCAAACTTCATATAATCAACATAAACCCCCAAATCCTTTATAATTTATACTAAGTTACCTATTAGAAATGGATTTTTGGTTATCCTACATTTTCCTTGGTACCAATGATCCTTAAATTTTGGCATTCGTTTATACACTTTCTCAAAATTGATAATGCAAGAATACTTATAATGTGGTATATGTCATGAGGCACCCTTGACTCTTAATATTTGAAACTCCCACATTTTTCATTGTTCATATTTACCTCCCCTTACATGACCCAAGTCACCATTAGTGACAAAAAAAATTCATCTAAGTCCTTACCTTTTCCTCCTCATTTGTTCCACAAGTAAAATTTGCTAAGGAAAGATAAGTGTCCAAGTCCAATATGTCAAGAAGTGTACAAGTTTATGAACTCACCAAAAGGCTAACAAAAAAAAAATGGAAAGTTTTGAGATCAACAAGTTCACAAGTTTGTGAACTCATTAAAAATATAACAAGAGAAATAAGGAAGTATAATGTGTTGGGTTACAAAGTTATTAAAATACGCAAAAGTCTAATGAGCCAAATAAAAGGCCAAGTTCACGATGTCAACAAATTCATGAGTTTGAAAACTCACCAAAAATTTGATAAGATTTGTGAACTCATAAAACTTTGACAAGGCAAAAAGATAAAGTAAATAAAAGAAAAGTGTCTCGGGAAAAGGGAGGAGGTTTATGGTGTCATCAAATTCAAGAGTTCATAGACTTGTCAAAATTCGACGAGGTTTGTTAATTGCTAAAATCTCTAAATATTAAGATAAGGGTAACTCTAATGGAGTTTTTAAGAAGAAAAGAGTGTCAAATGATATTTGAACATGATATACCACCCCTATATGCTCCATATACCACCAAGATTATATGAATGTAGTTGGTTAATTCTTAGCTACCATCTCTCCATGCAAGATACAGATTATTCATTTTGGGTGAGATTTATTCTCAATCATTGGTTTCACAATATCAAATATTTATTTCATTTATTTCCCCAACCCCCTTCAGATTCTCATGAGTTCCTAAGAAAAAGATTTGTCAATTACTATATATATAAAATTATTTCTCATTTGGAGGGGTTGATCATTGACTATTTCTAGATGTTATGTTGATGTAATTGTCATATCTTTCTAGGGTTCCAACTCTTATTAATCTACTCCATTTTAAGTAGATTTTTTATTTCAATGTGATTTGTAATATTTTATATAATATTAGTGCATGAATTTCTCTACAAATTCCCATAGATTTTCCATGAACTCTTGAATTGGTTAGAGTTTTCTTAGCACATTTACCAATATTAGTGTAATATTTGATACATGTAATAAAATTTTAATTCATTACAAGATTTGTAATGGTCTGTTATATATTTCACATATATTTTTGTAGTGTGTGATTGGATTATTAAGTATGTTATATGTTTTATTTTTTATCTTTGGTGTATGTTACAAATATATCTAATCATTTCTCATTTTTCCAATTTGTTATATTTCCTAGTAAAATGTTACTATGTACCCATTAAACGAGCCTTAATCTTGGAAATATTTGACCAATAATACTCTTTAAATGAATAAATATTTAACAACTAGATTATAGTTATTTAAGTGTACATGTTCATGATTCATCATTGCAAACCAAAGAACAATATAAGGCAATCCAAAATAGTTAAATCATTAGAGAATTCTAGCATGCATAGTTGCACCTTTCCATTATGTATGAAATATCAAGATAAAATCAGCCAAGGGGATTATAATATTATTGTTATCTACAAGTGCATGTGCAAGGTATTTTATTAACTATATAAGAGGTTTTGTGTAGCTAGTTAGTCTTTGAATTAGTAATAATTATAGGGGTCAAGCATACATTGGATATAATTGTTGTTGTTGCTAAAAAATATGTTAGGGACACTTTAAGGAATACCCTCTTGAGTCAAATTTGAGCTTGAAATGCAAGATATATTACCCACTCTCATAAATTGGACTTTGAGCCTACTCAATCTATTCATGAACCTACTTTTACCTTCTTGATGACTCCTTGTCCTTGAAGGAGAAACTATGTTCTAGGATTATGGAGTACCAATTTTGAGACCCAACATAACTCACGTCTAAATCAACATACCTCTTTCTCATTCTTAACCTATAAGGCCCTATATACCTCTAAGTCACAAACATATAAATATTCACAACTAAATGTATTAGGTCATTAAACCTTTAGTGTTTAACATATTCTTTTGGATTAAATTTTCTTTTACACTAAACCCTAAGTTACTATTTCCTCTACTTAAGACACCCAATTAGGTTAGCATGCACTTATAGGTGTAAGTTCATCTAGGTCATTAATAACTATTTCTTAATATTTTAGGGTGATGATTATTTCAACTATAAATAAAAGAGAAAAGCATTCTTGAATGATAAAGTTTGTTTGATCTTACTCCATGTATTTCCTTCTTCCAATGGCCTAGGCCTTCATAGTCATCCCCATGAAATAAGTATTGATCTAGTTCTCTAAAAGCCTATAATTTTGTGGATTTATATAAAATATAATATAAAAATTTATGAATCCTTAGGACATTATCAAGGTTATATGTAACAAGTAATTTTCCCGTCTACCTTTTGATAGTTGTCCCTCAAATAAAAATTTAATAATAAACATATATTAATTTATTTAATTGGCCTTGATGAATATTTTTTGATAGAATTTAACTCATCTCGAATGATGATGACTAGAGAAAACTAAATAAAAGTGAAGTTTGAGTTTTTTTAAATTGACCATTCTTATTTAGTTTTTTGTTAAATTTATTTTGAAACAATAAAAATATAATACATATGTTGAGCAATGACCACTAAAAATATATCTAAGAAACTTAATGAGAGTGAAAAAACCCTTGAGATTTCTAACATTATCCATTCAATTAGTACAATAGATAGGAGAGGCTATTTTTAATGAAATATTTTTTATAAGCTTAAATACCTTTCCCAAAATATCCTCTTGAGATTCATAAAATTATTATAGAGATGAAATATACTTTTAACTTTACAAAGTGTTGCAAGGGTTCCTAGGATTTTTTCCTATGCCATGTTCATGTAAAATGAGGTTTTCATAATGATGCTTAAAAATATTCATGTCACATCAATTGAACAAAACACCATATGGAATCACAAGTTATAACCTATATTATAATTTTTTCTTAGAGTTTTAGAGTGTGAATATGTTATTTTCCTCCTCTAATGGTTCAATAACTAAGCTCTCAAGGGTATAACTTAGAGATTAAATATCTGCACCAAGTAGCTATTTTTCTCATCATGAAGGTTCATTTCATTATCAACCCAGGGATGTGTACTTGAAATGGGTTAGCACTATATATGCACTAGGACTCAATTGTAGCCATCCTTATCCTTTAACTATAAAGAAAATATTACTGAAAGTGAAATCCTTTAAATAAAGCAGCCTAAGTATTGAGCATAAATCAACATCTAAACTGAAATGAAATGAATTACAGAAATAAAAGTCTCACTAAACAAACAAGAAGTTACTCTGTCTGTTGTGGCTGCAAGAATAGACATAGAACAAAGTTCCAATGGCTGCAAGAACATACAACTATTAAGACTGTAACTAATTGTTGAAAAAAAACATAACTACTGAATTGAATGGATGAAATTCTCACCAAGTGGGCCCCCTTGAATGAATTTTCCGAAAACTAACTGAAATGTAACAAACTAAAATATCATGTTATTCATTGAAAACATGATTACAACATAGCAACAACATAAATGTATTTCTTGAAACTAAAAATGCAAGTACAATTCTTAGAACGTTCAACCTCTTGAAGAGGAGCATCTGATCATTATTTATATAAGGAAAGATTCTAACTAACTTAACTAACAAGGTAAATGACTCCAATAGATTAGGAGGACACCATTTATTGAAAACATGAAAAAGAGGAAGGAGGTTATGCATGCACAAGATTTGGTCAAACCAGACTTGTTTCAACGAAAATCCAGCATAACAACACCTCCTAAATCTACTCAACTAATAGACATGGCCATTAAGGTTAAATTCCACATGAGCTAGAAGTTTCCAACCGCTGACTTCTTCAATGTCCATCTTTACTTGACTTTTTTAGCAACGAGGCAACTAGCATGAAATTCTTCCACATTACAAGCTCCATTTATATTTGCACCTTAATCTAGATCTACATTGACATTAGTGTGCATAAGACAAATGTATATCCATAATCACCTTATGATAACATTCATTTAATCACATGAAAAATTAATATAGATATATCACATAGCAGATTAATATCATTAAAAGTTATAGGAATAGGTTCAAGTCCAGAGTTCATAAGTTTAGGGAAATAACATAGAAAGTATTAGTAACTAGGTGCTAAAACCCCATAGTAACACTACCAAACTAATGATAAATCCTAACAAAAATGAGTCACTATTTGGACTCAGCATCTCCCCCCAACTTAATGATCTGTTGGTCCTCCAGCAGAAAGAACCCAATTCCTTTGTCTGATCGAAGCCCTGAAATAAGTAATTTTTGTTTGCTCTCTATCAGTCTCTGCAGTATCTGAGTGTGGATCCCAATAGAACCCATGCTTGCTTTCCAATCTACCCCACCTTGGTGTCTGTGCACTTATATCATACCGATAAGTTTTGTAGTCAGGTATTGGTCACAATTGAATAGGTGGCTGAAATATTAATGGGAGCCAATATTGTTGTCTTGTTCTCCCAAGGTGCACATACCCGATGCTTCTTTTGCAAGTTGCATGATAATTCTGCAGGGAATGGGGTTCAGCTTTTTTAACCGATTTGGCAACTCATTCTATCTCTATGACAAGTACCCAAATATTGTTCTTCCTGTAGTAGTAGCTACCTGTTCATATTCCCTGTATGCTTCCTCCCTAAAAGGCGTGATCCTTTGTTTGTATAATGGCCTGTAAAAAAATCTATGCCATGTGTAGTATATTTCTACAGGATTACTTGATTCAGCCCTTAGAGACAGAGATGTATGGAGATAATTTTATTTGTATAGTTTGAATTGTTCTCCCCAGCTGTTTTCATTCTAAATCCATGACATCAATGCCCTCAAATGAACATCTCCAATATACAACAATGGATTCCACTCATGATCATTAGGAACAAAATAGTTATGCAAATACAATTCACACGACAAATTTTTAACTTTAGGAGGAGAAGATTGGTAAGCTTGAAAAAACTCATGTGGGGTTTCAATAGAAGGGCTTAAACCAAAAATGACCCTTGACAATTTAAAAGAAAGATGACACTCTTTTAAATGTAATGAATATACCCATGGAGGATTCCTACATTCTAGAATTTGTGGTACTAAAGTCACCACATTGCTTACCTTTTCTTGTAATGCAGTAATTTTTGCATTTTTCTCCTTAATTTATGTATTCTTCTTATCAATCTCTTCCTGTAGCTTGTATTTTTTTCTTCTCCATTCTTTTTATTTTTCCTACATCTCTTTCCATAGATCCATGGCTACAAATTCCCATGAAAAAGTAGAAGGTATGTGTATTCCTACCATGATCTACCTTATGTTAGTTTTTGATGTTTAATTTGCTCAACAACTGAATGTTCAGTCTGCTCTACAACCTAGTGCTCAACTTGCTATGCAACAGCAGTAAGTTCCACCAACCCAATATTTACTTGCTCCCTAGGAGTCTCTGTCAAATCTATATTTTCTTGCTCTCCGTGAGTCTTTGCCTTCTTCTTAGGTCTACGGCTCCTTCTTGGGGGTACATTAGTAGCAGACTTGGTCAATTTTGAATTCTTGGGAAGACTTTTATTTTTCTCAGCAGTTGTAGGATGCTCAGTTTCCTCATTTTTTTGCTTCCTAGGGCTAGGGTTTATCTTTTTTGGCTCTTGCTTCTTAGCTTTTCATTTTCTACTCTTAGATTTTATCATTTTTTCTTCCTCTTACACTAACAGAAGCCCTAGTGTGAGGTGTATTTTTAGGGGAAATATCAATATCAAAGTCTAAAGATGAACTCTCTTCATCTGCATTCTCATATTCATAAGAAATAGTTTCGACTATAGGAGGGATTTTACTAGGTGTTACCCCAAAATTTGAAGCTCCAAGAGTGATTTTAACAATCCCCTCATCTCTCCTAACCCTATGAGTTAGGGGTCAACCTCTAAGACCCACATTTTCTAGTCTAAGTTCTCTAATTTTCAAAAATTCAGCCCATGACATATTGGAAACATCTTGTAAAGATTTTTCTAATAGTAATTTAATCAAAAAATGATGGGAAAAAGAGTTTTCCCTACCTTTCTATGTTTCAATAGTCATAATTGCAAGAAGGTTGAACAAAAAAATTGGTACATTCATTCTCCTATCGTTCCTTAGATGATTCAATAGCTTGAAATGCACGAAATATAGACAAGATTGGCGACCCTCATAAGTAATGTATTTGAAAATAAAAATAGCAACTTGCTTCCATTTCTCTGGAAAAGAAAGCCTTCTTGTACCTTGTTTTTCTACGACAAGTGGAGGATCACTAAGCTTCGTGAATTCAGCCCTAGTTGACCTAACATCCTTAGTAGTAGGGTAAAGTTCTCCCTCAACAAGTAAACCTGACACCTCAACAATTCTTTCCTCTGTAGCTATGACTTTTAACCCCTTAACCATTGCCTCAGCATTTGAAAATGTCTGAGCAAACTCCAAGGCAATGTCTTCATTGAAACTTTCTAGCTTCAAAAAATAATCCAACCAGCTGTAATTCCTGAATTCAGGTTCATAGAGTGCATTCTCAAGGATGACCTGGTGAACCATTGTTTCATTTCTGATCAATGGACCTCCCATTATTTCAACTCACACTCAAGCAAACACTTATGTAAATATTTCCTCCTGTAATCCTTTACCCAAAAACAATGTCTCTTCTACTTCTTGTAGTTCACACAAATACAAAACCAATGTCGAAACCTCCCAATTTTACCTTTCCAATGGCATCATGATTTTGACTAAGGTAGTAAAGAGAGTATATTAATGAAGAAAATGGTTACATATTAATGTCACATGCAATACGTCACTTCAACTTATCATTTCAAATTTACTGCCATGTTGGCTCGTGAAATGTGATTGATGTGACTCATGACATGTATGGCATATGACACATAAGCTTACACTTTCCCCCCAACCTAAATTAAAACATGTGTTTGCATAGGCTAGAATGGGAATTGGATAAAACAAGGCATTTGAACAGGGGTTGCTATGCGAAATATAAATATTAAAATATAGTAATCAAACAAATGAATGCAAGGTAATTAATATACATTAAGTTTTATGCACGTACCTGAAAAGGTGGAACATATTTTCCAAAGAATGTGGAAGGAAGTATCGGTCATCATAAAAGTATAGTTGAGCAATTAAATGAAGTGGTGGTGGAGTGATGTGGAAGAGAGAGAGAATGGAAATGAATGGGCATATAATCTTTATTGATGGAGAAATTAATACCCACAAAAAGTGGAAATATTTATTATGATTGCATGTGTACCTTTGATTAGCTAGAAGGTTGAATACTACGTCCACTTCCTTTGGCTACAATAACTTTGGAGCTCTGATATTCAACAAATTCTTGCATGAACTCTTGCTTTGAGGCAAGCTTATTATATAACCTGAGATGATGACCATTGACCAAGAGCTTGAACCTAACAAGATCAATTATTGTAAGCTGAACAACACCATTGGGGTAGACTTCTGCAATCTCATATGGTCCTAACCATCAGGTTTGAAGTTTTCCCAAGTTATCTTTATACCCAAATCATAAAGAAGTGCCCAGTCACCTAGCTGAAACTTCTTATTTTTGATGTATTTATCATGCCATCTAACTCTCTGTTTCTACACCATCTCAGTATGGTGGAGAGCTGATTTCCTCATCTCATCCAAGGCATTTAGTTGCATAACCCTTTCCTTTTGTGCCTCAGATATATCTTTTCCAAGGTCTAGCACTATTCTAAGATTTTTGTGTTCAAACTCTATAGGCATCATTTTTTTTTTCATATAATAGCTCAAAGGGAGTAAAACCTATTGTGGTTATGTAGGCCCAGACAACTTTTGGTAATCTATTTTCCCAATCTTTTCTATGAAGTGCTACTATCTTGGTCAGAATAGATTCAATTTCCCTATTTGTCACCTGAGATTTTCCATTGGCTTGTGGGTGATAGGGTGTAGATTTCCTATGTTTGACATTATACTCATTCACCAATGTTGTGAAAAGAGTGGATATGAATTGAGCCCCTTCATTTGTGACTATATCCCTAGGAACTCCATAGCATGTGAAGATTTATTCATAGAGGAATTCTACAACTTTATTGTCTCTAGCATGTTTCATGGCTTTTACCTCGGTCTATTTTGTCACATAATCAGTACAAACTAAGATGTAAGATTTTCCATTTGATGGTGGATCAATTGGACCTACAAAGTCAAGTCCCCATTTATCAAATAGTGTGATAACTACTTGAGGGTATAGAGGCATCTCATATGATTTAGTTGGTTGGCCTATCCTTTGACACCTATCACATTTTCTAGTATACTTGTTTGCATTCTTATGAAGTGTAGGCCAATAGTACCCTGTATTGAGGATCTTCATGGCTATCCTCTTAACTGTAAAGTGTCCCCCATAGGGTTCATCATGGCATGCATGTAGTATATCATAAGTCCCATCCTCTCTTACACATCTTCTCAGCACATGATCTGGTCCAGTATAGAATAAACAACCTGCCATCCATGAGAATGGAAAAGTTTTCTCAATAAGAACCCTTCGCTCCTTTAGAGATAAATGAGGGGGAACTATTCCTATAACCAAATAATTGTCTATATTTGCATACCAAGGTGTATGCACAATGATGGAGAACAAATTTTCATCAGCAAAGGATTCATCAATGACTTGAGTGTCTTCTGATGTTGTCAATCTAGAGAGAAAGGTTGCCACAAAATTTTCTTTCCCTGGCTTATCTATAATGGTGATATCAAATTCTTGCATTAACAACAATCACATTGTTAATTTTCCTGTGATCAATGGCTTGTTCATAAGGTATCTTATGGCTGCATGGTCGGTATGGACAAAGATCTGGTATCCTATGATATAATTCCTAAATTTGTTGAGAGAATAAATCACTGCCAACATCTCCTTCTTTGTCACTATTGATGAGCCCATAATATGGCTATAATTTGGATGTCATGATTTCAAATTTAGAAACTCTTGTTCTCTTTTTATGAATGTTTAAACTCTATGGTTACAAACTTTTAATGTTTATGGGTAGTATTTGATGATAAGAAATCCTATACTTTTGATGCATAAATACCTTAGCCTATCTATAATCATAGCCCTGTTTTGACTTCCCAATTGACTGGTGTGATGAATGTAGTGTTTGAATAAATAAGATGAATTGAATGCATGTGATTAATGAAGAATGTCGTGCTATTATGAGTGCATGCATTCTTGTGCCTTTGTTGCCATGTGTTCTACAGGTTGTTGGAGCTGATATGAACAAGTCAATACACAGCAGAACTCACAGGAAAAGGCCGTCTTCAGTGCACCAGCGAAGGAGTCGTTCAAAGCACTGATTCTTTTGTCCGAGTCTTTGGGAAAGAACCAAATGAATCATCGATCTAGGAAGGAGTGGAGCTCTAGATTTCCTCTGAGATAGTTGAGCGGATAGACTCACATTTATGAAGTCTGTTCCTCCATCTCAGGTGGCATTTATACCCGCGGCTTCCTTTGTTAGTTAGTTAGTTAGTTAGTCATTTTTATTTAAATAAAGGTTCCTCCTGCGCAAGTGAACAAGGTTGATCAAAAGAGATTTTAGACTAGAGCATAGAGATACAATAGATTGTAATTGTTTACTGTTATAATGAAGAACAAAGCTTTGCATTAAGTTTCTTACAAGCAACAACCATGTATGAGATTCAGAAGTATGAATAAAAACTGATGAAGTTTTGAGTTCTATTCCTACGTAATTGGTTGATGCTTGCTAAGGGGGCCCACTTAGTGAGTATCTGTAGTTAACTATTTGCTTTCTATTATTTATCTGTTAGAATTTCATTTCCGTAAGCTTTGATGCAAACTCAGTCTTAAACTGTTCCTACAACATAAGGAATCCATCCCTGTGTCTGTTCCTGCAGCATAAGGCCAGTTCATGGTTTTTGTTTCCAGTAATTGTTATTATGATTCCTGCTTTAGTTAAGTGATGTTTAAGTTAGTAAGACTTTACTTCATGTCCCTACATCAGAATTAGAATTCCTTTCAAGCATTTACTTCTAGAAAGTTTTGGCTAAAACGAGTTCTTATTGCACATACAGTGCCGCTCCATTTCAAGTATACGTTCCCTGGTTTGACAAATAAATGAACGACCATAAGAAGATGTTAGCCACCTACTGGAATGTCCAATTCCCAGGTTAGGATTTACCATGACTTCTATATCCTTTTATGGGCGCGACCAACTATGTAGTTAAACTCAAGCCCTTGTAGGTTCTCGTTGATAAAGTAGATTGCATTCTCTATTGCTCTGTCTTTTTGTCCTAAGATAGCCCCAATAGAATAATCAGATGCATCTGTGTGAATATGGAAAGGGAGTTCCCAATTAGGGCCTTTGAGCACAGGAGCATGGGTTAATGTTGTTTTTAAATCAGAGAATGATTTATCACAATCCATTGTCCATTGGAACTCAACATCTTTAGTTAGAAGAGTTTAAAGTGGTGTTGCCATCTTACTGAAACCTTTTATGAAACTCTTATAGTATCTTGCATGTCCTAGGAAACTTCTAACATCTTTTTGCTTGACAAGAATAGTAAGATTGGTAATTAACTCAATTTTGGTCAGGTCCACTTGAATTCCCTTTTGAGAGATATAATGGCCAAGAACCACTCCTTCCTGCATCATCATAAAATATTTATCACTATTCAAGGAGAGATTATGGTCCTCACATATTTGCAAAACCTTTTTAAGGTTTTCTAATGCTTCTAAAAAATTAGCACCATAAGTAGTAAAATCATCCATATAGATTTCCGTACAATCATGTGAAATATCTGAGAATATACTAATAACCACTCTTTGGAAGGTTGTAGGTGCATTGCATAAACCAAATGGGAGTACTGAATAGGCATAAGTTCCCCAAGGACAAGTGAAAGTTGTCTTGTCTTGATCTTCAGGTGCAATTTGTATTTGATTATAGCCACTAAACCCATCAAGGAAGGAGAAATACTGCTTTCCTACAAGTGAATCCAATACTTGGTCTATGAAAGGAAGGGGAAAGTGATCCTTTTTGGTGGAAAAATTTAATTCTCTATAGTCAATGCAAACTCTCCATTTACCTCCCTTTTTAGGCACAATTACCAAAGGGGACACCCATTGGTTGTCTGAGATAGGGTAGAACAATCCTACATCCAATAACTTTTGCAGTTCTCCTTTCACAATCTCCCTCAATGCAGGGTTGATTCTTCTTTGTGGTTGCCTCACTGGTGTGCAGTCATCTCTAATGTAGATCCTATGAGTACAAATTTTAGGATCTAATCCTTTCATGTCATGGTAATCCCATGCAAATTCTTGCTAATGCAACTTTAACTGGTTTGTCCGAGACAATTTTTGCTCCTGAGTAAGCTTGTCATTTATATTTAAATGTTTCCCCTCTAAAACTTGTACTTGTTTGATCAACTCAATCATGATTGTTTCACTGATGCTTGGCACTTTTACTTCATGAGGTAACAATTTATGAAGTATATCTATTGTTGTAGGAAATTCAAGTCCAGAAGAAGCCGACAAAAGTGTCTGCAATCGACATACAGAACTAGATTCATGAACAGGTGCTTCTTCATGCACTTCACAATGGTTCTGAATTATATGGGATAATATGTCATCTTCTTCTTGAAGTTGCATGAAATTACTTCTACCTATTATCATGAGATATGCCACTGAATTGGCTTCCTCGGTCTCTTCTCCAACATGTGGCCAGATGGGGTTGTCCATATCATGGGATGGTTGAGTAGGAGGATAAAGGACAAGCTTTTTAGTGCTTTTCCCATAAGAAATAGTCATGTCCCCTGACTGACATCCAATGTAAGCATCTACAGTAGCTAACCATGGTCTTCCTAGAATAATAGGATACCCTCCTAATGTAGCTTTAGGGGAAAGGATCATAAAATCAGCTGGATATTCCCAAGAGTCTAGAATAACAACAAGGTCTTCAACTATGCCAACTGGTTTGATAGTGGAACTATCAACAAGTTGTAGGATAGTGGAAGTAGGTCTTAGATTTGTAACATTCAGTTGATGCATGATATCTTTAGTCATCACATTGATAGCAGATCCCAAGGCTATTAGAGCATTCTTTACTTGGATTCCATTTATAATGAATCCAGCTATTGGACTACCTGGGTCAGTATACTTATGAACAGTAATTTTCCCAAGCATGATATCTACCAACTGTCCCATCACATGAATAGTGTTGGGGTCCTTCTTTTTCCTCCCAGGATTTTTGAGACATGCTTCCTTAATTGCCTTACCATATATGGGAACATATTTTATGGCCTGGAATAAAGGTATCTTAACACATATGTGTTTTAGCTGATCCAAAATATCAAAGGTTGTTTCTTCCTTTTGCTTAGCAGCTTCTAACCCTTGAGGAAATGGTGGGTCAGGATCAGTTTGTTGAATTGGTTCAGGATTCTTGGACACACTTGTCTGAGTAGGGATATTAGGTAAATTTTGATGCTCCTCCTCTTCCACAGGAGTCTCTTTGATAATATGAGTGGGAGGTGATGACAAAGTGGTTTATGAACGCAGATGAATATCACTCAAACTCATAGCATAGGCAGTACATTGGTTTGGATCTATAGAGTAGACTGGTTGCTACTATGGCTTGTTATTTGGGTTGGGTGTGGGTTGAGCTGGTAACTAAGTACCTCTAGGTGTTCTATCATTTGAGTTAGGAGGAGGCATTATGGCAATCTGTTGAGGATTATGCATGTAACCAGTTGCCCGGTTTGGCCATTGATGTCCTCCCTTCCATTGAGATTTTTGTTGCCAATTTCCTTGAGGTTTTTTCCAATTCCCCTGTGGTTGCTGCCACTGAGGTGGAGTGTTTTGGAAATTGGACCAAGTATTTGGAGGGTTTTTCCAAGGCTGAGGTAAATAACCTCCAAATTTTGATGAATATTGGGGTTTCCATTAATTACTAGATGCATAAGAATTCATATAAGTTCCACTAAAAGATAATGGGTCCGGTGGCATATCTTGTCATCACCATTAATTGGCTTGAATTCAGGTGGAATTTTGATGTAGAGGGGTAGAAACCCAAGCACAATTGGACACAACTTCTCTCAAATATGTCCAACCAAGACACCAAATCTTCAACACACTCAACAGAGTGACTCACCTACCCAACATGGGTTCTCACAATCAGACTCAACCAGAGGCTTTGGAAGGATTTGAACACCATCAATGAGACCAAACAATACCCTCAAGCATGGATTTGCACTTGCGAACAACCACTCAACCATCACTTCCACATTAGGCCATGTATTCATTATAGCCCTACCAAAATGGGGACAGTCAAAACAAAACCCACTCAAAAGAAACAACCAGATAAAGGACCCTAGTTTTATACATTCCATATGGACCCTTTCAAGTCCTCAAAACCCCAAGGCATGGCAGCAAACATAAAAGTCACCATGGACTGACTTCCAATGCCATAAGGAGGCCTAATTAGGCTGCTCAACACAGGAATCTGAGTACCTTGGCACACCCTACACCCCTAAGACATAGAAAATATTCCTACAGCATTGAAAAGCACATTTCAACCTTTCCCAAACACCCTTGTTATAGAAACACTCACAAACTAACAAAAATCAGAATTTTGCACCAATTCTAGGCATGTGACATAGAGATGCTAGGCCTAGATATTCAAAGATCTCCCTCCAGACTTCGTTCCATTCTCTGAAACCTCCTTGATATTAAAATACATATTCCAACCTTCCATTCCACCCAGATTTGGCACTTCTACTCAGTGGAATTGGAAGATACAGACATTTTCCCCTCAAAACCCTGGTTTATGAGGGTTTCAAACCCACTTCTAGAGAATCGGGTGTAACTCCCTTGATACTTAATGAAATTAGACCAAGCCACCACCAAATGAAAGCTATTTATCCAATTTATCCATCCATATCAGGTTTGTATCCATACAAAGAGATTCCAAGCCGTACCAAGCACGGGATCAACAAAAAATTAGAAAATCAGAGAACGGAGTTTTATTCTTCTTATTAGATCTCACCAAAATTCAACAACAGCCATGCCTTGACCAAAGGGAGGAATATAAACTTCTTTCAACACCTTCCAGCATTCTTCAACTAACTTTTGAATTAGAGGACTGTTGGAAGACTAATTACCCCTGTTTTGGCAAAGTTGCCAATTTATGACAACTTAGGACAACATATACACAAGTGCTTGAAAAATTGAATCCACTCCAAGACAAAGTGATCCTAGACACACTTAATACTCTTAAAAACATCAAATGATCTCATTCCTACCACTTGGTTGCATCATGGCAACTTTTCTTTCTTAAACCTAGATGCACCAAGTTTACAATATGAGCATGAGACCAATTGCAACCATTGAAAACCTATTACATCCTACTTGAAATGGTCCATGGGACCTTATTACACCATAATAACTTTGAAAAAAAAAACAAAATTTGACAAAATCCTCACGGAGGCATGAAAACCCCAAGGTTCCCTTGCACCAAATGTGCTTTCTATCAATATTGGCTACCATTTTAAATTTGCAGTGCTTCTTCTTTTGCCTGCAATGAAGATAATATTCTACCAACATTGCCTCTACCTCCTCATGTTTGTTCTTTGGTTGAAGTGTATCTAGCTGAGTTGTCATATTATTTATGATGTCCTACTTGAAATCTGACAGCAAATGAGTGATTTCCATCCTTGAAACTCCATTGATGGAGGATTTACCCATAGAAGATTGGTAACCTCTCCCTTTCTTTATAGCTACTCTGGAATAATTATAACATATCTTCTTAATATCATCCCAAGGAACTTGGGTGATATCACCTCCTCCCATCAAGTCCAAAGCATTGGCATAATTTTCATTGATTCCTCTAAGGAAGAGAAGCTTTTGAGACTCTTCACTAAGTGCATGATGTGGATATTTTTGCAAACTAAACAGGAACCTTGACACATAGTCCTCCAAACTTTCATCCTCCTTCTGTTGCATCCTGAAGATATCATCTCCTCTCATATCACTACCTCTACAATATTCTTTATACTTCTCAAGAAACGTTTCCTTCATAACATCCCAAGTATTCACAGGATTACTACCTAAGTTGATAAACCATCTTAATGCAGCTTCTTTCAAGGTGGTAGGAAATAATTTAAGCCTATGAGCATCAGTAGTGTAATCATAGCTTCGGAAGAGGATATCAAATTCAAACAAGTGTCTAGGTCCTCTGTTACAAGCCCATAGAATTTAGGAAGAACTAAAGCAGGAATTTTCTTGAGGTTATCAACGTCATATTGTTGAGGGATAGGGAATGGAAAGGTTGGATAGTTAGGTCTAATTGTGACAACCATATTTGCTTGATGGATTATCAAAGCAAATGGATTTGCAATCAGGTTTTGGGAAGCTTGCTCTTCACAAGAAGTTTCAGAACTGGTCAAATTGGGAAATAATTCAGCAAAAGGGTTTAGTTCTTCTTCTTCATCTCCTGGAAAATTTTGAAACTCAACTAGTTGATTATCAAGATTAGGATTAGTAGGAAGGAATTTCCATAGAGCATCTCTTCTCCTACCCCTATGCATGCGGTATTAACTTAGTATCAACCAACTCACACAAAGAATTGGTGAAAGAATAGCAAATCATTACTTATTCTAATGAAGGGTATGCTAAAAACAAACTTCAAAGATACTTAAAATAGGAAAGAAACTAGAAATGACTCCTAAGAACTTCCTAGTTGATACCATCCCCGACAATGGTGCCAAAAAAATTTGCCTCCTCTAATGGTTCAATAACTAAGCTCTCAATGCTATAACTTAGAGATTAAATATTTGCACCAAGTAGCTATCTTGCTCGTCATGAAGGTTCATTTCATTATCAACCTAGGGATGTGAACTTGAAATGGTTCAGCACTATATGTGCACTAGGACTCAATTGTAGCCATCCTTATCCTATAACTATAAAGAAAATAGTACTAAAAGTGAAATGCTTTAAGTAAAGCAGCATAAGTATTGAGCATAAACCAACAACTAAACTGAAATGAAATGAATTAAAAAAACAAAATTCTCAGTAAATAGACAGGAAGTTACTCTGTCTATTGTGGCTGCAGGAACAGACACAGAATAAAGTTCCAATGGCTGCAGGAACAAACAACTGCTAAGACTGTAACTAATTGTTGAACAAAAATGTAACTACTAAACTAAATGGATGGAATTCTCACCAATTGGTCCCCCTTGAATGAATTTTCCCAAAACTAACTCAGATGTAACAAACTAAAATATCATTTTATTCATTGAAAACATGATTACAACGTAGCAGCAACATGACTGTATTTCTTGAAACTGAAAATGCAAGTACAATTCTCAAAACATTCAACCTCTTGAAGAGGAGCATCTGATCATTATTTATAGAAGGAAAGATTCTAACTAACTTAACTAACAAGGCAATCGACTCTAACAGATTAGGAGGATACCATTTATTGAAAACATGAAAAAGAGGAAGGAGGTTATGCATGCACAGGATTCGATCAAACCAGACTTGTTTCAATGAAAATCCAACATAACAACACCTCCTAAATACACTCAACTAATAGACATGGCCATTAAGGTTAACTTCCATATGAGATGGAAGTTTCCAACCGCTGACTTCTTCAATATCCATCTTCACTTGACTTTTTCAGCAACCAGGCAGCTGGCATGATCTTCTTCCACATTACAAGCTCCATTTATATCTGCACCTTAATTTGGACCTGCATTATGACATTAGCTTGCACAAGACAAATGTATATTCATAATCACCTTATGATAACATTCATTTAATCACATGCAAAATTAATATAGATATATCACATAGCAGGTTAATATTATTAAAAGTTATAGGAATAAGTTCATGTCTAGAGTTCATAAGTTCAAGGAAATAACAGAGAAATTATTGATAACTAGGTGCTAAAACCCCATAGTAACACTAACAAACTTATGATAAATCCTAACAAAAATGAGTCATTATTTGGACTCATCATATTTGTCAAATATTGTCTTAACTCTACATTTATTTCTTTAGATTTTTTTATTTTGTAGTGTTTTTCTCTTTATGTAATACATGAAAGTGATTCAAATGTCAAAGATGCCCCTAATGCTTATTTAAAGATTCATATATAAAATCAGCGGGATGAAATTTATCGATAATATTTATAAAAGATGGTTTCCCATCTTGGTTACAAATTTTAGTGACCTAGGATTTTCATGTGGCAACCATGACAATCTAGAAGATAACAATTTATTTTATTCAAACTTATTTTGACAGGGTTTTAAGTTTCTTAGATTTTTTTTACTAATATTTATCAAGAAGGTTCACCTAGTTTTGGGTCTAATCAGAAAAAATATCAATTCTTTAAATTTATTTAAAAGTTTTATATAATTAATTTTATTTGGTTTTTCTAAATTATTTTTTAATGATAATTTCCATTAATCTATATTTTATTTTTATAGAAAACACATATGACTATCCTTAATAAATGTCATTAAAATATGAATATATACATCTATTCTACAAGGTGCATGATTAAATAATAGAGAAAATTAAAAAGAGATTTATGTATAAGCTTATAAAAGAGATTATAGGAAGATATATTTAGAAAAGGTAAATCGATTGATTGTTTTAAGGATGATAATATTTCCACTTTATAGGTCTTAGATGAATTTAAATTTAAATCCTTATGGATATCATGTATGAAAATAATTTTTAACCTAGAAAGAAAAGTTAGCTTATAGATTAGTCATGACAATACATCATATATATATAATTTATAGATATTCTATGTAATAATGGAGAGATAGATTAAGGGTTTTAATCTCATACAAATTATGAATAATATTTCTCTTTCATAGATCTATTAAAGATTTGGAAATTATATTTAGTGCAACTATTACAAATAAACATAACCCTAAGAATTGCCTTAAAAATTTCTATCTATGTGACTTAATTTCTTCCCTATAACTTATGAAATTAATTCAAATCTAAATAACTAGATAATGATTTTATCTATTAATATAAACCTGCCATATCATTATGTTTGATTTACCATGAAGTTAAGTAAATAATTAAATACTCTTTGTTCAAGATATCCATAATTAAACAGGAAAGGCACTTATCTCAATCACTAAATCTCTAAATATTAAAGCTATGAAATAGCACTTCTGTTGTAGACACTTAAAAATGTCATGAATGATATCACAACTCAAATCTAATATACCAACATCATTTCATCCTGAAACCCATCCTCTTTTCGCCTAATTGATTAAATTAGCCTAGCTATTTAATTAATTGCATCATTTTCATCTATTAATCTAATTGACTTAATTAGGTTAATTCACCCCATTCATGTTAACCTTCTGTCCTAGTAAATTAAATAAATCAAATTATTTAATTTAATCCCTAAGTCCTCTTATTTAATTAAATAACCCTAAATTGTTTAATTAAATATCATCTCACTTCCCCCTTTTCGTTAAATCATTTATTTAATGAATATCATATAATTCTCTTTTTTATTAAATAAAATAATTATTTAATGAATATCCTATTTCCCCTAATTTGTATAATTAAAATTTTATTTAATTATCAAATTACTATGATATTGCTATCAGGATTCAACCATGTAGTTTTCGAGTCAAACTCATTGACCCATGATTCATGAGTAGTAGGTCACAAGAACCCATCTCTCATGATAATGAATGGTCCATTGAGCATTCATTGCATCTAGGTGATGCTCACAGAGGTGAAGCATTGGTCCGTCCCGGGAGGTCACCCATCCCAGTACTGCTCCAGCTCAAGCACATTTAACCACAGAGTTTCCCCCAAGGTTAAGCCCACTTAGCTTGCTACCCCATTTGCAAGGGAGTTTGACACACTGTGGAAGAAACCTCCTACTTATCAATCAAATTACTAATTAAATCTAATCCTCCCACTTGCAAGGGAATATTCCTTCTTTGCACATTCCTCCAAAAAAGGAATATTCTCATGGAATATTCCTTTGCATAATTTAATTTGGTTTTAATTAACTAAATATCAAATTTTCCTCACCATGAGAATATTCTCTTTCTTCACTCATTTAGAAAAAGGGAATATTCCTTTTTGAAACAAACTTTCAACAAGACTTCTTATGCAAGTTTTGAAAGTATGTTTGTTTGGATGAATGTGAGCCTTTCATTAAATATCAACTTGCATCCTCAACCATTGATGGGAATCCATGATCCATGCCTCCATCTTCCTTCCTTTTTGACCATTGATTAGATTTTTCAATCTTAGCCCTTCATTTCTCTTTTGTCCTCCTATAAATAAGTCACTATTTGGAGACAAATGGATCCAGCTTTTAATAGCAAACTTATGTTGTTAAAATCACTTTCACTTGCACTCATATTCAGCACTTATTTAGCATCTTTTTAGCTTATTTTACTTGCATAATTAACTTAGCTTCCATTAATGGCTTCCATGGTAACATAGATACATCCATTTAGCATATTCTAATTAGGGTTTTAATCTTTTTAGCTTAAACTCCATTTAGATTAGCTTTGTATACACCCATATCAATCATCTTAACCTGCATCATGTTAAAATAGCTTTAAATCATGTTTTTCGTACACATCTATCATCGGTTTTGTCAATTCTCTTCAATAGAATCGATTGAAACAAGCTCATTTATCCATGGGATTGGGAAAGGGTCACCATTCCACATCAATGTGACACCACTCCCCAATAGGATAAGTTTCAATGGATTAGAATAGGTGTTTATGAAGCTTTTGTATTTTAATATGTCAGTTTTAATGGATTCTTAATATAGTTTTGCAATGAATGATCTTATTGGGACTAATGTATAGTGGCTTGAATATACTTTGAATCCTCATGGATCAAGTGTAGTCAGCCTATACTAGGTCGCCGATCACATTTTGGTGCTAGAAGGAGGGCATGAACTAACCAATCTGACAAATTTCTTATTAAATCTTTGTTTTGCTTGTGTTTTTAGGTTCAATGATGCTATTGACTCTTCAACGATGCATTTGATGATACGTCATTATACAATGACACATTTGAGTTTTTATTTTAGCAACGTATAATTAATTTAGCGACTTATATTAAATTTCGTCACCGCATATTAAAATAGTGATGCTAACTTTATTTTTTATCACGCCATAAATTTTAATTTAGTGACGCAATTGATATAGCGATGCATTTGATATCATTTTTTTTTGCAAACTGACACTATCGATTTTTTAGTATAGTGACACACTTTCTATATGGCGACGTTATTGATGAAATTCAGTGACGCTATTGATTTCAACATCACAATTTTCTGGTAAACAAAAATTGAACCTGAATTTTGACATGTGCTTTTTTCTTTTTACTTTATTTGATAGCTAACATGTCACCGAATTCTCATTTTTGCTTTTTAGAATAACTAGTTTTGCAAGTTGGAGCAATAAAGTTTTAAGTGAAGAAGCATATAACCATTTAAATATAATTGTAACAAGTGTTTTGACACTTATGGGGAAACTATTACCCATTTATGATGCTTTATTTCACATTTTAGAACCAAACTAGATTTCTTTTTGGGCTTTAAAATGAACGTTCAAATTGGTTAAAACTGAACCCTCACATCATTTTTCTTGTTGGTTTAAAATTGAACAACACAATCTTCACACTTCAAATTGGTGTTTAAAACAAACTCATTTTGCTATGATGGATTAAAATGAACATGTGTCTGAATTGCTTGAGTCGGCTTGTTGTGAGTATCCACTACCTTTGTGCTTCATGTGATCTTGGGTGAAGAGAAACACACAAGTATACTTTTTCTTCTTGGAAGCACTTATCCTCTCCCCTTGCGCGTTTTGGAAATCTTGGGTGATGAAAGGCATTTTACGCTTCAAAAATATGTTACCTTTAGCGGGCCAACCTCCCAACTTGTGAGAGGAAACGACCCAAGTAGTGCTTTCATTTCGGTACACGATATAAATACTTAGCATGATGAAATTCATTGACCAGGTAGTGTAGTTACACTACATCGATGATCATATCCTCTAGTATTTGTGTGATACAACAAAACCTTTAGATATTTCTAAGGGCTAGGACTCCTCTTGATTGAGTGAAATCGTCGCATGTATAGCACTAGTTTATCTTGAATATGGTCATTAAAATCCTTGTTTGTAGTGGCTAACCAAATCCAATTGCCAAAACGTATTTTAAGGTAATGCATTAGAGTAGCATCACTCTAATAAGTTACTTACCATGTCTAGTTTTTTATTGAGGCAATAAATCAAATGGGGAAGGGACTCCTTTTCTTGGCATGGCAAGACGTTACATTTTCTTGACATGGCCTATTTGCCCATTTCATCTTCACGGATTAATCATCTCTTTTGATGGTTTTTAATCCTACTAAGAAATACGTACCTATTCTATCTAGGATTGTAAATGCTTGAGAGTCAGCTTAACACTTGCTTGGTTCCAAAACAATTGCAAACAAACATCAACAAGTCTTTCAAAATTTCAAACCCTTTGGTCTAAGTATGGGTACCCTTTGAAAAAGCCTTGATATTGATGTTTGTCCTAAGGATTTATTCTTAGAGACTTCTAAATATTTTGTTTTACATCTCAATCCATACTACCCAACGCTAACCTAGATAACTATGCCCTTAACTTCATCCTTTTCATAAAATGGACCTTGTGAAATTTATGATGTTTTTGACATAGACATTTAGTTTGAAACTTAAGAAAGACAAAGTTTTTGTGGTAAAACTAAACTCATTTAAGCAAGATAAATTTAAAAATTAAACCCCACATGACCATTTGGCATCTGATCGCTCTAATTGAACAACCTAACCTTATGTCCGCTATCATTCAACCAAACTTTGAACTCATTGAGGGAGAACAAATGAATATAATTAACAGTTTGAGAAGCTTCACTTTTGAAATAAAGGAAACACCAAGTCAATGGAGAAACACAACACACATCTTAGATAAACAAGAGGAACAAGTTGATATTGTGGTTGGAAGGTCCATATTACCACTTCCCACGTGGCAATAAATATCCTCTTTTCCATAATCTTGGGATTCTATAAATGATCTCTTGCAAAATCAAAATCCCCAAGAGAAGGTCTACATGTCGTCACTTCAAACTTATGCATCATAGTCAAAACATTGTCAAGAGACACCTTGTGGATCTCTACCGCAACATAAACATTTTGGTAAGAAATTTTTATAGACGTGTTTCCATGAATGATCTGGATATGTATGAATATGAACCCCCTAATTTAAGTTAACATTGGTCTTTTAGATTGAGTCACTTTGGATGTCTACCATATTTCTCACTACCTTGGTCTTGGATAATAAAGGTTCACTCTAGGTCAACATTGGGTCAAACATTTCATCCACCCCTTCATCAAAAATTCATCCTTCACCTCACCAAACTTTGAAAAAAAAATTAAAAACGCCAAAACTTTTTGACTTAGACATCTATCAACCCAAACCCAAACTTAGCTACTTTGTATGTTAAATGAATCCCTTTCCATGCACTTAGCTAAGTTAATTATAATATTTGGAGTAGTTTATCTTGAAGGTCATGATTCTACCCTAAAGATTCACAAGTTCATAAACATCCTTTATCCAAACATCAAAATAATAAAACTTAAGTCAAAAGTGTTCTCCCAAAACATTTTCAAATATCACTCTCCACATCATTCATCTTTTCATCTCCTATTATCACCATTTATCCAAAAAGACTTGGAGTGTCCCTTCTACCTAGATTTGAGTCAGCTAGAGAGTTAAAACATTACAAATCTGATGAAATAAAAACTCAACCTCTCAAGAGGGGATACTCTCTAAATCCCACTATCAAATCCTCTCTCAAAAACCATTCAAAAAATAGTAGATATTTTAATGCAAAACAAGAACTATGAAGCAATTTCCATTAATTCTAACTTGCACAGATGACTTACAAACATCCATATATCTGATTATATCAGATATTACAGTCAATAGGACTGATATATAGCAATAAAAACAAATTATAAACAGATTTTAAATATGAAACTACTAATAAAACATAGTTTCAATTTCTTTTCCCTTCACTGCAAACTTCAAACAAAAAAATTTGCACTTGCAATCTTCAATTTGTGGATGAATCCACCTTCAACCATGGAATTAATCTTCCATTTTCTATCTCAACACTCTCTTAGAACTGAAAAATCATGGATTTTACCTTCTTGCTTCAAAAATCCATGCTTGGGAAGCACCAGCTTCAATCTGGAAGCAACAACCCTCGAAAATGACCAAAATAAACCATATAAATTAACTCCTTCACACCTTTCCTGTAATTACCAATTTTCTATGCCTAGAAATAGATAATATTCTTTCAAAAATAAATTTAAAATAATTAAATGTTGAAAAGGCATCTTTTTGTAACCTCCATCCATGATTGGCCAAGAAAAGCAGCCACTTCCTCACAAATAGGAGCCCCATAATAGAAAAAAGTCAAAACACTTGCTCTTGGGAATCCAAGTTCTTCATGCAAAAGTTTAGGAACAATACATTAGCTATCATAACTTGTAACTCCCCAAATCCCATGCCCAAGAAGGCATATTTAAAGATCTTTCCTTCAAAATGCCACAAAAATGAGTTCAAAACACCATAAAACTGTAACATAACAACTTGGCCAAATATTTATCAAATATTTCAGGCCTTATTACAAAAATTTATTCACCTACAATATGAAAAGACCAAACTAAAGGAAAAATTAAAATTAAATATTTTTTTGGTTGATGCAAGATTTCCAGTCAACCATGGATGCTCCTGCATCAAAATATCAACCCAACTCTCCCACAAGTGACCCAAAATTTATGGTAAAGAAAAGATCACAACACAAGAGAGTCATGGAGAAAACTAAAGTCACATTTACCTCAAGTGATCCCAATCCTCAATAATTTGATCCGAGAAGTCAAGTTACCCCATCGCAACAACCCTCATCTCCATTTGGACCATATGAGATAGAAGATGTTACGAAAAACCCATTTGAACTTACTAAGGAATAAATAATGGAATACAAACAAGAACATCAAGCCTTAGAAAATGTGGCTCTAATTTCCCCCTCTTTCATTGTGCAACCTTTGACACAAGGCTTAACAACTCCATCGCTAGGGCTAAATCAAACATCCATTCCTAGTATTGCAGCTAGTCTTGCTAAAGACTTTGGCCATACTCTTCCATTTGAAAGCAACACACTTGTGGGTACTCTCAACACCAATCCATCCACCACTTGGACACCAACATTTGGCACTTCTACCATTCCTAAACACCCCTTGCATCAACATAAACCACTTACACTTCATGAATCCATGACAACCTCAAAATATTGAGGGTACCCCTCTTCATCCATCCCCACAAGTACCACAAGTGTTCCCAACATCACACAAGGTAGTATAGGCCAAGTATCTAAAATAAACCAACAAGTGCATGCCAACACCCTAATGCAAAGGCAACCCTTAATGCAAATAGGGACATCTTTATCCAACCACCCCATTGGTTTCACAAAACACATCCATCCCATCCATCATCAACCCAACTCAAAACAATCCCTCGGTCACAAACCCCATCAACCAAGATAACACCTTGGTCCCATCTCAAGTACAATAAGGTAACCCCCTACTCTTTGGGAAAGGAAACTCTTTCAATCAATTACAAGGGTTAAGCATGCCATTTCCATCATAATACTTAATGGCACCATCATCATCTTTCCCCTCGGTCCCTCAAGTCATGCAAAATAAAATGGAACCTCAAACTTATATTCCTCCATCCTAATCCACCATCTTGCAAGGAATGTTAAACCAAGGGAACCCCCAACCTGTCATAAACAACCCACTACCCATGCAAAACATCAACTCATCACAGATGTCCCAACAAACAACTAATCCTACATTGCAAGAACACACCTTAGCTTTACAACAAGCATAACAAGCTTATCAGCAAGCCATCCAACATCAGTAACAACAACAAGCAGACCTAGCAGCACAACAACATCAACAACAATAACACACGGCCTTAGTAGCACAACAACAACATCAAGCAGCCTTAGAAGCATAGCAGCAACAACAAGCCCAACATCAAGCAGCCTTAGCAACCCAACAACAACAAAAACAAGCCTTACTAGCTTAGTAGTGTGCCCAACAACAACAACAACAAGGTTCCTCCTATAATCCGCAATAGAACATTGTCAATACAAAAAAGTTAGGAACATATACACCAATGCCACAATCACCTTCGCAATACCCCATACCTCCATACACACCATCATATCAGAATCTTGTGTATAACCCATCTTCCATCCCACAATATGCAACATATATTCCTCCACCAAATCCACAAGATGATGTAGGATCACAACTTAAGGCATTATCACAAGAAATGTAGGATCTTCAGATGGGCAAGATGAAGAAGCCCCATACATAGAACCTATGCCCATTTGATCAAAACATCGCAATGGTACCATTCCCTCCTGGTTTTGAAATCCCCAAATTCAATAAATACAAAGGGAGAGGAAGTCTTGTAGACCATATCAAAGGGTTTAACTTCATGTGTATGGAGGTCACCTATAATGAGTCCTATTTGATGTGCCTCTTTATGCAAAGCTTGATAGGCCCAGTCATCAATTGGTTTTCTCAATTACCTCCAGGTATCAAAACTTTCCAAGAAATCACCGACAAATTCATAGATCACTTCTCCTTTAATCTTGGCATGGACATAAGCCTAGAAGAGTTGTATACTCTCAAACAGAACAAAGGAGAATCTTTCACCAATTTCTTACAACGATGGAGGCAAAGAGCTAGCAAGAGCAAGTGGCCCATTCCCGATGAACAACAAGTAGGGATCATCGTAGAAAATCTAGATCTAGATCTATCCTTCCACTTGAAAATGCAGTGCATTACATCTTATGATGAGCTTATCCCTAGAGCCCTTAACATTGAAAGAGCTCTAATCTCGCAAGGAAATACTCAAGCCTACAAACACAACCACCCATCAACCAATTCAAATGACAAGCCTCGTGTCTAGGCTAAGAACAAGAACGTAATGAATGATTGCATGGTAGATGCTAAGGTGGTCCTAAGTGCTCCTAGGCCAAACAACAATCAAATAGCTAACATTCAACCAATTGTGCAACAAACAACACCATCACAAAATAATCAGATCAACAACACCGAAACACAACAAAGATGAACCCCTAACAAGAACAATTATATAAAACACAAATACACATAGTTATCGGAGCCTATTGAGACTATCATGAAGAAATTGGTAGATTCAAATCTAATAACACTTCCCAATTTTGAAAACTACCAAGAACCAAAGGATAAACCACCCTGGTACAACAAAAATTATATTTGTGACTTCCACAAAATCAAAGGACACAAGACATCGAATTGCATGAGGCTCAAAAATATTATCTAAGATCTTATAGATAATGAAGCCATATATGTGCAGGTACGAGCTGAAAACCAGGATCTTAAGATATACAAGAACCCTATGCCAGATCATAGAAAAGGAAACAACACTAGAAAAGCTAAGGATTACACAAATGTACAACATACCTATTCCAATGTGGTCACTTCCTGTGATAGTCTCATCACCGTCATCACCATCAAAGGGCCTAGTGTGGAGTGTGGAGTCACCACACGACATGGAAAGGTCACCATTCAAGGATTCTCATCTCAATCTAGGGCACAACCTACTTTTCCTACATCAAACTCTCACAAGTATAATCTCTTAGTTCAACTTAAGAAGGTTGCCGCATAGATTTCTATCATAGAACTATTGAGACTATCCCTCGCACATAGGGAAATCTTAGAGAAAACTTTATCTTCATCATATGTCCCTGAGGATATTGATATGGATCAGTTTCAAGCTATGGTAGGGCATATCACTGATCATCTTCTCACCTTCTCAGAACAAGACCTACTATCGCAACCATCTCATAATCGTGCTTTACACCTTGAGGTCATTATCCATAAGAACAAGGTTAAAAGAGTCTTAGTCGATGGAGGTGCTAGTTTGAACATTTGCACTCTTAAATTGATCAAAAACTTGTGCTATTCAGAAGATACTCTTGAGAAAGAAAAGAGTACCACCATCAGAGCATATGACGACCAAGATTGGGTATCACAAGGCATCATCGCACTACCCATCCAAGTGGGACCTGTCATTGCAGAAACTACATGCCAAGTGTTAGACCTTGATCTTCCCTACAACATCCTCCTTGGCTGACCCTAGATTCATGCCCTAAAAGTTGTAGCTTCGACCTATCATCAATGTGTAAAGTTTCCTTTTGAGGGTAGAGAATTCACCATCCATGGAGATCCTGAACCTTTTTACTACTGCAAGAACCTTGAGGCCAAGTTTTACAAGGTACCCCAGATCCCTAAAAATTATGAAGGGCCTACACCATCTTCCTCATTTGTTGACCCATCGTCCCTTGCATCTACCTCAGAAACAAAAACATCCATTGTGCAGAACATTCTCGATATCAAAGCAGTGATCCATGATAATGGTTGTGGAAACTATAAACTAATGAAGGATAATTTTTTGTTGGGGGAGCTACCTCTTTCTCTCAAATCTCATGGGAAACCCACACCTATCAACAAAGAGGCTGAAACAATAAAGATGGCAGCTACTACCTTCGCCAAGTGGGGGGATTTGAACAAAGAAGATATCAATGAGGAGGATGTATCTAAACTACTATCTCAAGATGAATGACTTGTCCCTATTCTTCCCATGCAAGATGATAACAAATTCTTGCAACTAATGAATGGATGGGGCTATAACAAGAATGAGAAATTGGGAAAAAATGACAACGGTTTGCTAGAACCCATCGTTCTTGAGAAACACCCAGAGAATCTCGGCTTAGGATGTACTACTAGAAAGGTTACCCTTCTTGACAAAGGTACTTCCGCTAAATGAGTTGAGACTTCCTCTTGGTTACCATCATCATGTGATACTACCCTAGATGAATTTCCCCTTGATGTTGCTAACCTATTTGAGAATAACTCTCTCTTCATGATTTCCACAACATCCTTTTCCCTGAATGATAAACCAACTAAAACAAGCCTATTATACCCACAACTCATTGACTTGGACCAACGAGAACCATCGATTCTAGATTTATTCAAAAACGATGAAGCAATCTCAAAATTCATGGGACTTTGTGACAACTTACCATGGGTAGATCACAAATCTAGTTTCGATATAGAGCTAGACACAAGGGTGTACTATGGGGAGATAATTGGATCCTTCAGTCACAAAATGAACAACATGAAACTAACATGCAGATCTTTGAGTGAAAACCACACTGTGGCACTTTTTGATCCTAAAATAATAGAAAGAAAGGACACATCCAATGGTGAAAACCTCTCTGAGGCACCCAAGGATGAGGTATTGAATCTCTCCCTTAGTGAAATTCATCCAAAGAAGCTAACAGTTCTAGTAGAAAAGGTCACTCATGTCAATGTGGGAACAAAAGAAACACCCAAGATCAATTTCTATGTCGGATCCTTATTAGATGAGGAACAGAAAAACATAGCAGCATTCTTGAAAGAGCGAAGAGAAAACTTTGCATGGTCATATAAAGATATGCCAAGGCTCGATCTAGAAGTGGTTGTGCATCACTTAGCAGTCTATCCTGAAGCAAAAACTGAGAAAGATGCACCCTCAAATAGCACTCTTGGTAAAACTTGAGTTATAAAATCTTCTTGATGTTTGATTCATCTGAAGGATTTCAAAGATTTAAACAAAGCATGCCTGAAGGACAATTTCCCTCTTCCTAACATTGACCTCATTATTGATTTAATAGCTGGGCATGAAATGTTGTCACTCATGGATGGTTTTTCAGGGTATAATCAGATCATGATCGCTGAGGATCAACACAAAACTGCATTTACTTGTCCATGGGGAACATTTTGTTGGAACGTGATGCCATTTGGACCGAAGAATGCAAGAGCAACCTATCAAAGAGAAATGAACCTCATCTTTCATGACATGATCCACAAAATAGTCAAATATTATGTGGATGATATTTTGGAAAATCCAAGAAAAGGAGTGAGCACATAGAAGTCTTAGGACCCATCTTCGACAGACTTGAAGAGTATAAGGTACGACTGAATCCAAAGAAGTGTGTTTTTGGGGTTACATCGAGGAAGCTTCTTGGCTATATCATCTCAAAAAGAGGGATCAAAATTGATCCAGCAAAATTAAAATCCATCCTCGACATAGAACCACCACAAACATTGAAGCAGATGAGAGGGTTAAAAGGAAGGTTTCCATCTATCAGAAGGTTCATAGCACAGTTATCAGATAAAATTCACCCTTTCTCGCATCTTCTCCATAAAGGAATAACTTACAAGTGGGATGAGAAGTGTGATAAATATTTCATCAAGGACTATCAATTGACACCTCCAATTCTCATGCCGCCAATACCAAACAAGCCATTGATCTTTTATATCTCAACAACATTAGCAGCACTAGGTGTTCTTCTAGTACAACATGATGAAAACGGGAAGGAAAGAGTTATCTATTACATTAGCAGGACCTTGGTGGGATATGAAATGAACTATTCATACATTGAGAAAGCATGCTTAGAAATGGTTTTTGCCTCACAAAAGTTCAGATATTACATGCTATCGCATCAAACCAAGCGTATTGCAAAGATCGACCCATTAAAATACCTATTATCTAAAGCAACTCTCATTGGGCGAATGGCCAAATGGGTGATGATCTTGACTGAGTTTTACATAGAATACATGGAGCACAAGGAAATCAAAGGACAAGTGATTATAGACCAACTAGCATAAGCACCTATCTATGTAGAGAATTCGTTGATATTTTAATTCTCTGATGAATTAGTGTTCCTTATCAATACAATAGATCAATGAAAAATTTACTTCGATGGATCATTTACCCAACATGGATTAGGGGTGGGTATTCTCTTTATCACCCCTCAAGGAGATTACATCCTAAAGTCATACAGGCTATCTTTTCCATGTACTAACAACATTACACTATACGAAGCCTTAATCACAGGTTTAAGGATAGCAGTTCAATGGAAGATATAAGAAATGAAAGTTTATGGAGACTCACAGTTGTTTATCAACCAAGTTAATGATGACTACCAAACCAAGGATGATAAGCTTAATCCTTACAAGAAGATGGTAGAAAGTCTCAAGGACCTTTCCATTGACATAACTTTTGGGTAGATTCTTCACATGAACAATCAAGCAGCAGATGCTATGGCAACAATTGGATCATTTTTATACATGCCACACAACGTCCTTCAATGTGAATTCTTGGTAGAACAACTTCTCGTACCAACTTTCAAAATCCTAGAATCTGAATTTGTGTGCGTAATCATTGGTCTTATATCCCTGTGGTATCATGATATATTCACCTACCTTAGTAGAGGAACCCTCCCATATGATATCACCTCCAACCTTAAAAATACCTTTGTTAAAAATGAATCCCATTTCATGATCCTAGGTGATACATTATACTACTGAAGCATCAAGGGGACATTACTACGATGTCTTAACCAAGAGGAAGCCTTGACCACCTCAACAAAAGTACATGATGGCATATGTGGTTCCCATTCTAGTGGTATGAATTTAGCTAAGAAATTGTTGAGGATGAGGTACTATTGGCCAACCATGGAAAAAGAAGCCCATCAGTATGTGTAGAAGTGTGTCCCATGTCAACAACATGGAGATCTTATTCATGCCCCAGCTCAGGAGTTACAACCAATGGTCACACCTTGGCCTTTCTTGTAGTGGGGAATTGTCCTCATAGGAAAGATTACTCCCACCTCATCTAATGACCACAAGTTCATCATCATAGCCATTGAGTACTTTACCAAGTGGGTGGAAGTCATTTCGATGACCTACATAATGAGGGATAAAATTGCCAAATTTATCTTGAATTATCTTGTCTATTGTTATGGTGTTTCGCAATCCCTTATCTCAGATAATGGAACACCCTTCAAGAATCAGGATGTGAAAGAGCTATGTCAAAGATTCAACATCCAACATCGATTCTCTACCCCATATTACATCCAAGGCAACGGTCAAGTTGAGGCTAAAAACAAGACAATTCTGAGAATCCTAAAGAAAATGGTCAATGAAGTTGGTCGTGACTAGCATCTACAATTAAATCTTACCCTCTAGGCCTATCGAACCAATATATGCATGCCTATAGGTGCAACCCCATTCTCCTTGGTCTATGGATTAGAATCCATCTTGCCTATCGAGGTTGAGCTTCCTTCACTATGAGTGTCATTGCAGAACCTAATCACCGATGAAGGGTACAAAGTATCTCAAGTAAATGAGCTAGAATCCTTGGATGAGCCTCGTCTTGATGCCCTTAATCACTTGCAAGTATACCAAAATAAAATGAAACAAAGCTATACCAAGAAGATCAAGAGTCGGTCTTTCCAGGTAGGGGATCTTATTCTGAAGCAAAATCTGAAGAATCTTCCAGATCAGGACAGTAAAGGAAAGTTTGAGCCTAATTTTTTAGGTCCCTTTGTTGTCACAACAAGCTATGAATCAGGAGCATATCAATTATCAACGCCTGAAGGTGAACCCTTGCAAGAACCAACCAATTTAGTATGCGTCTTAAAAAGTTTTATGCCTAAGCTTGAAGGGTGTAAATATGAAAAATACAAAAAAAAAACAAAAAATGATCAAAAATCCAAAAAAAAAAGAGATTAAAAACAAGAAAAAGAAATAAATCATCCTCTAGTGAAAACCACTTCGGTGGTGCTTTCGGCAAGTACCTTGGTGAAAACCTGGAAAATAGGCGCCTTGCATAAATAAATAACCTCCATCTATTTTTTGTCTTTTTATCCTATCATCCTCTACATCACATCCATCCATCACATCGTCCATCCTATTTATTCCATCACCCATTCACGACCTACATCAAAGCTTGATATTGTGAATTATCGTATCCCATTTAGTACTACTTGGCATATTCTTAAGGTCAGATTTTTTTGCATATATTGAGGTAGTCTATTGCATAACGTTGGGGGCAATTCGTTATGGATCACATCGGGTTCTTGTATATCTTAAGGTTATTTGAAAATCTCATCAAAAATCCCAAAAACATTCATAAAATCTCATAAAAATCCAAAAACACTTGCAAAATCATCAAAATCCAAAAACATTAAAAAACCTGTACAACTAAAATCCAAAAACATATGAAAGTTGTAAAGTCAAAAACCAAACATCTAAATCACCTCAAAATCCCTAAAAAGTTCAAAACATCAAAAATCCAAAAAAGTACCTTGTCGAACTACAAGTCTCTGAGCTTGAACATAGACAAGGCCATCATTGATGTGCCCCTGAGACACCCTAGGCCAGTCCATTAGGAGTCTGTCATAATAAACTGGCATCCCATCAACTACTCATTTCTCATCATCAATAAGTCAAGTCAGTCAAACTACAAGGCTTTTGTGTGTATAACGTAAGCTAGGCTAATATTTGATAATCCCCTGAGGCCCCTAGGATAGTCTTTTTAGGTTAGGTTCTTGGTCAGAAAACTTAGAAAATCCTTAAACATTCAAAAATTTGGAAAACCCCTAAACATTCAAAAAACTTGGAAAACCCCTAAACATTTGAAAATTGAAAACCCAAAAACATTAGAAAACATTCAAAAGACCTAAACAACATCAAATATCTTTGAGAAAACCCTAAACAACCTCAAATAATAAAAAACATAAGCATTCACATAAAACTTTCAAAAAGACCAAAAATAGCCTCAAAACATCAAAAATATTGAAATATTTCAAAAAATCCAAACCATCCATACCATTTCGCTTTCACCCATAATAAATCAACCATCATCTCCAAACTTTGGTAAAACAAATAGAAAACAAGTGTCGCTAGTCGTAAAGTGAGAACCTTAGTATCGGAATCTAAAGTCTAGATCATAGGTAAACGAGTCAGTGGAGTTTGTATCAATGGCTTATCACACACCTCATCCTAATCTCAAAACACCTGATCAACTTGTCCTAGGATGCATCATTCTTGCAATGGACATCAACATCAGAAATCACCTTAGCTATGTTAAACTGGCAAGAGATATAGATAACACTGAATGTTTGTCTTTGATCTTTTCTTATGATTTATCTTAAATGACCCATTCTAAGGACCTCTCAATGATTTCTAAACAATTTAGAGAGAAAGAAATGGGGCATCGTTCATTATCTTTTGTTTGTTGTGCTTTAGGGTATTCTTGTAAAATAATCTCGATGCATACTAGCTTAGTTGTGTGTAGGGAGGTTGTTTGGCATACCTTGTTGACTACTGCGTATGGTTTGGTCTGAGATATTCTAAACTTCTAACCTAAATTCCAATGAGGCTTCTATGTGTTAAGATGTGAACAAGAATTATCCTATCTGTTTACAGAGTCAAAGTCATTACACTAGATACAACCCATCCTGGTTATCAATACCTTGATGCATTGTATCTATGTTTTATATCAAAAATAAGGAATGATGGAAAATCTTGATCCCAAAATATGAGCAAATCATCATCATCATCATCATCAACTCTCATCACCACATCTAATAAAGTCTCGGTGGATCATGGGCTTGTTGGACTTATTGAATCAATCTTCAAAATCGATGGTCAAATCATTCATCTTATTTATTCTATCTTCTTTTCATGCTAACCTAATATTGTGACAATCAACAAAAAAAAATCATCATGCATCCATCCTACATCCACAATTCATTAGCATACATACATCTTGTATTATCATAGCATAACATAATCCACTACATCATCATTATCATTTAAGTTGTTTTGAATAATATAGAATTGTTATTCTAAGCATCTTAATAAATTGCATTCATCACATCCATATCATAATCATTCATAGCATACATCCTATACACATCATCCATATGCATACATACATCATGACATCATAAATTGCATGAAAAAGTACACAAAAATAAATGCATCCATCCATACATCCTGCATATCATTGTATATCATAACATCCATCCCATAACATATCATAGAAAGATACTGAAAGAAGTGCATCCATCACATTGCATCCATACATAATCATAATGCATAATCATATCACATCACATCATATCATATGCATCCATACATTCATAAGAGCATGAAATAAAGGCACATCACATATCAAATCCAAATCATCTCGTATATATATATCAAAAAACGGTGATTGTCATAGTATAATATCTGAATCAATGTATGTATATCAATCAAAGGTGCAATATCCACAAGGATATCAAAAATGAGCCCATGAATGTATATCTATATAAATAAATTGGATGAACAATCAAAAAGTGTCTCCAAAACCAACTAGCCCTAGTGGTTGCTCGACTCACCCTTAATTGATGGCTAATCCTCAGCTCTAGGTGGTGCTCCGCTCTGCTGTGAAAATTAGGTTGTCTCATCATTTGAGGAACATCACGATGATAGTGCATGCAGTAATATGTAGCCTCAGTAACTACCTATCTATACAAATGGTTAGACATTGTCCATCCCTATGAAGCAGTTGTCACCACCTCCAACTGTTGCCTCCGCTCAATCTCCTGGGCTAGATGTAGGTCTAGTTGCTACCGCAAATGAACCTCCTAATCTCTTTGCACTATCATGGCCTGCAACTATTTTTGTAGTTGATCTCACTCTGCTTGTAACTAATATCTCTTAGTGGTGAGGGCATGTATTTGTGCTTGTGCATGTGCATCTATTTGTATGAGTGGAGGAGGTGGTGGCCCCCTCAAAACCTATCTATCATACTGACTAGGTCACTGCCCTAGCACCTGTGCTTGATCTAGATACTACTGGTGCCAATCACCTAGCACCCATTCCTTGTCCTTTTGTTGCCCTCTACCTCAGCCACCATCCCTGCCTTCATCCCAACTGCCATCACGACCTCTACCTCAGCCTCTCCCTCTACCTCTGAGGTATCCCCCCATTGGATCTGTCAGGCAAGTAGGTGGCATGAACCATGCATCATAGATTGGAGTCATTCCTGCATCTAGGAGTCCTTGATCATATGCCCACGACAGTGGGACAAGTTGTATAAAATCATTGATCACCACTAGTGGATCAATTTGGGCTCCCCACTTCACCTCCCTCTAGGATCTGGCAAACACTGTAATGTAATCATCAGTGGGCACATCTTGAATCTCTCCAAACTGCCAGGTAACGCGGTCTGGGAGGTACCGCTCTATAATAGTGTGCTCTCTCCCCTACATGTATAGAGTCTACCGAGCAAATTCTAGCTACTGTTGATCATCATACCATGTTGGATGTTACAGCCACAGTCTCCATCTGAATACGATCATTTCATCAATAACATGATGCCAATAAGCTAGACCTATAGGGCCCGTGTGTTGAAGATTCATCAACACCTTGTACCTGAACACGATAGGCTCATCCTCATGAATGTCTGCTAAAATAACCAAGGGCCTCAATATTGCAATATGCTTGTATGCCCATATATGAAGCAAAGTCACACCTACTCTGATGCTCCTACCCTCTCGATAGACAGCCTCATGCATTTCGTGGTATAATGAAGCCAGAAGAACTAGACCCTAGGCATAAATAACATCCCTCCTAATCATCCCCTTCCATACCAATCCCCATCCAAGACTGAAACCTCTGCCCCGTCGATCTGGGGCAATCACTCTAGAGATTAGTACAACTACGAACAATCTGAAGATCTCCACCTGCCCGTGGTATAGGTGAAGATCAATCTGAGAGCTCACCAGAACAATGTACCACCTATGTAGGAGAGAGAGACATGCGTCTCTCCCAGCATCTATGTCATATATAACACACTCTCTATGAATCGTCAATCGCAATATGTGTCACACATCCTCTAGTGTGATGGTGGCCTCGCCAGTGGGTAGGTGAAACGAAGAGGTCTCGTTGTGCCACCTCTCAATCAACACCATCATCATAGTGAGGTGGGTCCAAACCTCAAGCAAGAAGGCAATAAAACCTAACCCAAACCTCCCCAACTGCTCCACCTCTAGGTCATCAAAATCTCTCGTCATTGCCAAAATGTTAGAATAGTGCTATCGTGACAACAATGGTGGGGGGTCCTTCTGCATGCATCACACACACAACATCAATTTGCTAGAAAGCCAAAAAAACTTATCAAAATTTGAGACTTTGCATCCCAAAACATCAAAGGCATCATTGAAATCAATAATGTCGCTCTTTCAGTGGTGTGTCATTGTATCAATTTTGAGGGTGCATCCCTATTTTGGCGACGCGCGTCACTGCCCTCAATAGTGAATTGTCATTACTATGTGTCACTATAGCTAAAAATCTAGGTGTGTCACCATTTGTAAGGTGCATCACCCATCGCTTTCAAGCGACACTGAACTAAAAAATCCTATGTGTCGCTCCATTAATCTAGCAACCCCCAAATCAAACGCATAACCCAACCAAAAAATTGGGGTGCATCGCTATAAAATCAATAGTGACGCTTTCAATGCATCAATAGCGTCGCTATACGGTGCCACGCCTAGAGACCTAACTTTGACCCCCTATTAATTACACCTAAAAGCAAAAATCAAGGCAAGTTTCAAATCACATACCCGAGCTCCTGCGTCTACTCGTCGTTGGTGCTCTCGAATTTGCTCTGAAAGATGAAGAGGAAGCACTCGGTGAGCCATTTTGCCAAGGTATTAGAGCTCAAAAGGCAACATATCTCTAAGGTGTGAATGCACATATGACTTGAAAATGACCCTTCATCACCTATTTAGGCCTAAATATTAGGGTTTTTTGCCTTGATTTCAGCCAAAAGCTAGGGTTTTGGCTTGTTTTACCTATTTTGACCTATGCAACCTATTTTTAGCCTTTTTTGTGTTTCTAAGGCCATTTTTGGCATCTTGGGGTCTATTTTAGCACCTACACCTATAATTCACCTTTGTCGAGAAATCAACCCAAAATTCAAAATTTTGCTTGATTTCTAGAGGGGGCAGGGAACTAGCTTATTCCTTCCATTGGGACAATAGTGGGGCATCCAAAAATCATAATTTTTTTAATTTTTTATTTGGGAAACGTTTTTAATCTAAAAAGTGTCGGTCTTCGAACCAATGTAACAGGGACCTCGCTTCAAAGAGGGAAAAAATGTAGACACTTAAAAATGTCATGAATGATATCACACACTCAAATCTGATATACTAACATCATTTCATCCTAAAACCCATCCTCTTTTCGCCTAATTAATTAAATTAGCCTAGTTATTTAATTAATTGCATCATTTTCATCCATTAATCTGATTGACCTAATTAGGTTAATTCACCCCCTTTCATGCTAACCTTTCATCCTAGTAAATTAAATAAATCAAATTATTTAATTAATCCCTAAGTCCTTTTATTTAATTAAATAACCTTAAGTTTTTTATTTAAATATCATCTCACTTCCCCCTTTTCATTAAATCATTTATTTAATGAATGTCATATAATTCCCCTTTTTATTAAATAAATAAATTATTTAATGAATATCGCATTTCCCCTAATTTGTATAATTGAAACTTTATTTAATTATCAAATTACTAATTAAATCTAATCCTCCCACTTGCAAAGGAATATTCCAAGGGAATATTCTTCCTTTGCACATTCCTCCAGAAAAAGAATATTCTCATGGAATATTCTTTTGCACAATTTAATTTGGTTTTAATTAACTAAATATCTAATTTCCCTCACCCATGAGAATATTCTCTTTCTTCACTCATTTGGAAAAAAAGGAATATTCCTTTTTGAAACAAACTTTCAACAAGACTTCTTGTGTAAGTTTTGAAAGTGTGTTTGTTTGGATGAATGTGATCCCTTGATTAAATATCAACTTGCATCCTTAACCCTTGATGGGAATCCATGATCCATGCCTCCATCTTCCGTCCTTTTGACCATTGATTAGCTTTTTCAATCTTAGCCCTTCATTTCTCATATGTCCTCCTATAAATAGGTCACTATTTGGAGACAAATGGATCCATCTTTTAATAGAAAACTTATGTTGTTAAAATCACTTTCACTTGCACTCATATTTAGCACTTATTTAGCATCTTTTTAGCTTAATTTACTTGCATCATTAACTTAGCTTCCATCAATGGCTTCCATGGTAACATAGATACATCCATTTAGCATATTCCATAGTTAGGGTTTTAATCTTTTTAGTTTAAACTCCATTTAGATTAGCTTTGCATACACCCATATCGATCATCTTAGCCTACATCATGTTAAAATAGCTTTAAATCATGTTTTTGTACACATCTATTATCAGTTTCGTTGATTCTCTTCAATAGAACCGATCAAAATAAGCTCATTTATCCACTGGATTGGGAAAGGTTTGTCATTCCACATCAATGCGACACCACTCCCCCAATAGGATAAGTTTCAATGGATTAGAATAGGTGTTTATGAAGATTTCACATTTTAATATGTTAGTTTTAATGGAATTCTTAGTTTAGTTTTGTATTGAATGATCTTATCGGGACTGATGCATAATGGCTTGAATATACTTCAAATCCTCATGGATCAAGTGTAGTCATCCTATACTAGGTCGTCTGTTACACCTACTAAAATATTTATTTATCTTGAGAAACATGCAAAATTTTCAATCTAATATTCTATAGAGGGGTTCATATAGAATTTTCTCCTTAATTTGACTTGCTTCAACTATATACATATTTTATTTATAGTCTTTTGGGTGGGATTTAAACATACCCATTTTTTCAATGCCAAACACTTAATGTCATTGAACATGCCCCTCATTCAAATGTCTTATCAATTTTCTTTTTGAATAGTCCTCCCCATACTCATTGATACTTACCCATTCCCTTTTAAATGCTAAACACTAAATATCCCTAAATAAATATTAGCTATTTATTAATGCATGTTTGTTTCTTTAAAATACTACACACTAAATATCTTCCTTTTGAATAGTCATCTCCATACTCATTGATATTTACCCATTCTCTTTTAAATGCTAAACACTAAATATTCCTAATTGACTATTAACTACTTATTAATACATGTTTGTTCTTTAAAATACTACACACTAAATATCTTCCTTTTGAATAGTCCTCCCATACTTATTGATATTTACTCATTCTCCTTTAAATACTAAACACTAAATATCTCTAATTGACTATTAACTACTTATTAATGCATATTCATTCAAATGTCTCTAACTACTCATTAATACATATCCCTTCCTATTAAACACTAGATATCTTCGTTTAAACACTCATCACTATTTAATACCTACTCATTCCCCTTAAATACTTAAAGTTCCCCATTTAACCATTGGTCACTCTTTAATACCTTACTCGTTCCTCTTAAATGCTAAGTTACACTAATATTCCCATTTAAATAATGACTAATAATAAATTCTAATTAAATTAGATTAATTAATTGGTTTATGTTTGCAATGCTAGCATGCACAAATGTGGAACCGATCCCTACACCCTTCACCTTGTTACTTCGTTTTAAACTTGAACCTAATTCCTAGATAACTTTAATAAATTTCTATCCTCACTCTCTCTTTATAAAATTTTAAAACTATTATTCCTTTACACATGGACCATGTAGAACATCTATCTAAGGGTATGCTACTCCCTAGTTCTTAGACACGTATTTTCCATTTCATTTCTTTTTAAACCCTTAATCATTTTCCTCCTATATAATGTGGCACTATGCCTTGTAATTTTTAAATGTAATGCCCTAAGTAACCACCTTAAGGAATTCATGCCTCAAATGCACCTCTATCTTTATATCTTTGCCCATTTTATTGGTATAAAATATTATAATAATATAAACTTATTATTCATTCTTTATATAGTGGAATTTAAAAAATAAATATAAATTAAAAATAAAAAATTTAAAAGGTTTCATTACTTATTTTGATAAGATATGAATCATGGGAAGTAATATGTTATCATTTTGTTGGTCATGTCTTATTTACATAAGGGTAGCACAATATCATTTTGGTGTATGGGTTTACTAAGATGAGTAGCCTACACACTCCTTATATCCCTCTTTAAATATTTATTTTTATTTAAGAAATAATAAATTTTCATATTTTGTTTATACATAAGATGCAAATTGGGGTTTGCATCCATTATATTGATAGAATAAAAAATATATTAGCTTAGTCACTCTTAGCCCTAGTAAGGCATTAATATATTATTTAATTCATGTTATGGATGTACCTAAGGGTTTCCCAATACAAAAAGAGTAAAAAAACAGAAAAATTTAGTAGTGTTTTATCTTCATCACTTGTGCTTCATAATAGATATCTTTCACTCTTTGGCATCTTCTCAATCAAGAAATGCAATGTCTCACCACTTTATTTATCTTCTCATACCTCAATTTAGGAATGAGATGGCCACTTTGGTTGATCAACTTCCAAAAATTCTCCAATGTGTCCTAACAATTCATCTTTGGCCATTAAGAGGATCTTTGTCATGCTTGCCAAAGAAATTGATTCACTCATGATGAAAATGCCCCTAATAAATGCATCTCATGTGTGTAGGCAATATTGATGAATGGTATCCATACATCCTAATCTATACTTTTCACAAAATAATAGTTTTCCAAACCTTTCATGATGCTTATGTCTATAAGTGCCCCAAAGTTGCATGGGTTAGCATTATAGTTCGATGATAATTTGGCAATCTAGCTCATGACCTATGAGGTGTGAATTACACATCCTCTCAATTTCACATATTGAACCCACATTTTCTCAATTGGTTCCATCCTAGAGTTGCAATAGTTCAAGGGCTTGAGGAGTTGGGGACCCCAACTTTTAGAGGGAGGAATCTACATAGAATGGAATATTATAATACTAGAGTGAGTAGGTGTGATGGTATATGGAGAAGGGGAGAATAAGTAAATTAAAATTCTTGAGATAAAATAAAGAGAGCTAAAAAATCAGCAAGAATAGAGAATAAATTGCTAGGAACTTGATGTTTGCAAGATAAATATTAGAGATTTTTGGTAATAATTTCCCCCAAGAAGAAGAGGATAGTTACTCAAAGAACTATTAAAGAAAGATTATTAACTAAGATAAGTTACTAAAGGTCACATCCCTAAATATAAAGAGATCTAATGAGGATATGAACTCTCTCCCAAACAAATTTCACCCCTCATGCCATCTAAGTTGAGAAAGATCTCTAAGGAAGATATAAATATTGAATCCTTATTGGAGCTAGAGGAAGCTAAAGCAAGAATAAAGTGTGTGAAATGTTTATTTGAGATTATTTTTTCAAGAGATAAGGGGAAAGATAAGATATTTGTAAAATAACAAAGAGGTGTAACTATGTGGATAAAATCTAAAGAAGGAAATAGAAAATATCACAAATCAAATCCAAGATCTAGAAGATAGGAAATTTTAAGTGTGAGTGATAAAAACATAATAACATAAAGGACAAATAAAAAACACCTTCTTAACTATTCTACATGGATGTAAAAAGGTTTAATCTTTGTGTTTGTGTCAAAAATACACAAGAGGCCATTAAGCACCCATTTATTCTAGAATATTATTGAAGAAAGACAAGGGTTGATGATGATCAAACTAATCTATTTTATTTTATGGGAATCCCATGATAAGATACATTGAAATGGTACATGAAGTACCCACCCACAATAAAACATGTATTGAAATCAAGACAAAAATATCGAATATTTTCATCATTGAATATTTTGTTTGAAAATGATAATAAGGCGAGGGAAATATTTCAAAAGAAGAATGAAAATATGAGTAATTACAACCAACACTTTAAAAGTGTGGTATAAAGTTTAAATGATCTCAAAATAGAGAAGCAGATGATATAGTGGTTTATATAATGGTAGATACTTTGTATATAAGTAGCAATGGATGGAAAGATATTTAAATCCTATAAAAATGTACTATATATGGTCATTTGCATAAATTATCAATCCTAGAGCAAAGAGGGTGGAACCATTGCTAACTTTGAAATTGAAAAATTAAAATTAGAAATAGAATAGAAATTAAAATAAGAGATCTTAGTTGGCGAAGAAATAAAATATGGTGAACCCATTGTTAAAATGACGGAAAAGTAATAAATTGGTGTCTAATAATTGAGGGAACAAAGATAGATATCATATTGAGAGTGGAGTTTGGTAAAAGGCCCAAGAGGCTAAAATATACATTATGATATGTGTGGTCAATAGTATCAACTTGCAATGGATGAATATCCTCATTCAATCCTCAGTAAGCTCATGGATGAAGAGTTTCATCAAATATTTATGCCTAAGGAATAGGGATTGGTAGATAAATAATGAAATTACCTAGCACATGGTTACCAAGTACCATAAAGGAACTCCAAGATAGACCAATTGTATAAATGAGGTAATCCCATAAATCTTATTATTATGAGAACAATGTGAAAGGTAGAGGTCAGGGAGGAAACTACAAAAATAATAATAGAGGGGTTCATGGTAGGGGAGGAGATTAGAGTCAATGAGAGGATGTCACATGGTTTAATTGTAGTAAGTGTAGTCATTATGTGAATGAATGTAGGCAAGAAAAGAGAAAAATATATCATGTAGATTTTGCATTAATAGTTCTCAGAATTCTTTTAGCTATCCTAAAGTGATAAAATTATATAAGAAAGGTCCAACATTGAGAATAAAAAATAAACTATTAGGGCCTAATGCTCCACATGTAGCTAAAGTATTGATGAGAATACCTAAGAGGGAATAGCCTAATGCAATAATTGTTAAAAATTAGATGGAGAGAGAAAGGAAGAAATTAGAGAAACTTATATAATAGTAAGAAAGACAATGAAAATAATATAAAGAAAGTAAGGAGAGCCTCAAGTAAAAGGAAATTTAGGAGTATACTAATAAAAGTAGAGTTGTGGTGATCACCTAGGGAGCGACTAACACTAAAAATAAGAAATAAATACAAGAGGTATTTGAGGAAATTGAAGAGGGGTAGAGATACCTAGGTGTTGGTTGACATGCTACTCTCTATCAAAATTCGAAAAAAATAAATCCTCTATGCCCAAATATAGGGATAACCATTTAGCAAAAGTTGGGTAATTTCCCTCTAGATTTTAAGAGGTACAACTCTCTCATAAAAGAAAAAGAAAAAAGAAGAAGATATTATTTTCTAAATTTAAAGTCTACTAGAGGTATGATTTTCACATTCACATAGGAACATAACAACTAACAAAAGCAATCATAACATAGATTATAACATACTTCATTTCAAATATTCAAAATCGTAGGCTCACAGACTTATAGCCTCTTCTCAAATTCCCAAAATCACAACTTATTCTTTGTTTATATTTCCTTTCAAAAATTTCTAAAAGAAATTTTTTGTTAGCATCATCATTCCTCCAAATTATAGTGTCATTGGACTCCAATTCTCTCAAAAGAGAAGGAAAATATTGAGATAATTAATGATGAAAGATCCAATGGACCTAATGTGAAATCTAACCTTGCTTGAAAACAAGGTAGGAAGTGGTTGAACCATTGCATGTATGATGGTTCTTTGTGTCAAACACTTGATCAAAATCCAATAGAAAATGAAATTGAGGAACAACATAAAAAATATGGCTAACAAGAATGTTAGTCTCTAATTTTGATTAATGGTAATGCTTGAGAAGATCAAGTTTGACAACATCATGGATGCCCAATTGTGCCAAAATATCAAATCTAAAATCATTATCAAGCATCTTCTAACTTGAATAGTGTAAGGTCCATAGTGAAACTTGGCTTGACCTTAGTTAGTTCTTTCTCCTTGAAGCGATATTTTTCCAAGTATAACCAAAATATATCCCTAACTTAAAAATGATGAGGGATATGATGTTGGTCCATAAGTTGTTTTTATATTTATTGAGTTTTCTAAAGAGTTTGAATTACTTTAGACTAAAGACTTTACAAATATTGAATGGAGTGGGCCTTATATTTCTCTTACTGAATATGCATTATTGAAGGAGAAGGTAAAGATAAGCGCAACTTATATAGAGCCAAAGGATGAAAACCAAGATATACCTCAAATTGTGAGTGATTTGTAGATGAGAGAACTAATTGATTGTAAGCATGTGTGGTTAGGCTCAAATCCCACTTGGTAAAAGGACTATGGTGGTATATTCTTAAAAAATTTACAAGATTCAGGTTCGTAACTTTAGTTTAACCATCTAATTGAGGATGAAAAAAATGGAAAACCTAATGGTAACTCCCATAATATACCATAAAAATCACCAAAAATGTCCCACAAAACATTTAAGTTGTGATAAAAAAATAATAATGCTAGTAGGTAGACCAAAGGATCACCAAATAGAGTCAAATAAAATTTGGGCTGTCATGTGAAAAACTTATCTTGCAACATGGGATGAACTTAACCATCTTGTTGAATTGGTTAACAACCACAACAATATGACTGTAGTAAAAAAATAGTCAATGGAAAACCACTAACAAGTCCATCAAAATTATTTCCCAAGGATGGGTAGGAATAGGCAAAGGAACACCTAAGCATATATTTTTGTTCAATGGTTTGGAGTAACAATAAATTGCACATCTCTTGAGGAAATGTAGAACATATCATTGAATATGATGCCAATAGAAGAAATGCTAGAAATGTTGAAGTGGTTTCTACTTGTTAGGATTTGGTGTTGTACACCATTGCATAAATTGATTTATTATAATTTTGTAATTAAATAATTATTTAGTTGTGGTGCATCTAGGAGATGTGGTTAGCCACATTAGATAATTCTTTGGGGCCACTTGTAAAGTTGTATTGTAATACTGGGTTTATTATTTTATGTGTGGGAGACATGGGGTAATGTTTTAATATTTGGGGAAAGTATTTAATAATGTCAAAACTTAGTATCCAATATTAAATGAGGGGTGAGTCAATGGTTTTGTGTTCATGTGGTTTTTGTGGCACATGGTTTTATCTTGTCACTTGGTTGTATTTGTGCAAGCTTGAGTATATGTAAGCAAGCACATTATTAGGGGTTAGGGTTGGTTAGGTGAGTGGGATATCATATTATTGAGTCTTTTTAAGGAGTGCATATATGAAGCATGGCATGGGATGTGGGGATTCATGCTTGTACACATGGAGGATACATTGGAGAGGCTTTATGTTTCAAAATTATTTATTGTAACTCTGTAAGTGCATGCATTATTTTATTGTTGAATAATATATGGAGTATGGATGCTTTTGGAGGTTGGGTTTTTCTCTCTTGAGGGTTTTCCTAGGGTACATTTTGTGTTATCTTATGGCTTGTCTATTTTATCTATGTATAATGATTATTTTGTAAACTTGTATGCATGCTCTCATGGGATTTTTTAGGAAATGGATTAAATGAACTAGGTATTTCAATGCATTATTTCCTAACAATACCTACCAAAATTACTACCATAAAGAACTAGAATATACCTCCTTGAGAAGAGAATTTTACTAATTTGGAGGGACAAAAAGCTTCTCCAACTTGTAGAGAAACCATTCCTAGATGTAAAAATCATGAAAAGGTGTCAAATTGGATGATGTGGGATTTTCAAGACTTGTGGATGCTAGACGAAAATCAAGAGCATGCTTGTATTGAGAAAACCATGTCTAAAATCTCAAATGAGAAGTGATCACAAGTAAAGCATGTACCATAGGAGGAGGATCCAAACAATCTATGACATTGTTGGTGTTCCCTTTCTTATACTTGATGACCAAGTGAAACTATTGTAAATATGAGGCCCAATTCATATACCAATCTTATTCAATTTTGTTAAGAGATTGAAGAAACTGTAGAGGCCAGTGATTAGTATGGGCAATTATTTATTTTACAAAAAGATAATGTTCTGAATACTTGTTGGCTTGGACAAATGTATACAACTCCTTAGGTCATATGTGGAGTGGTTTCATTTAGCAATAGAAAAGATTTCTAAATGATAGGCCATAGGATGGTTGTTTTTCTTTAAAAAAACTCTAAGTGCATATTGTAAAGCAACTATCTCAATCTTGTTGGTAAACAAATTTGTCACTTTGATATTTTAGAAAAAACTATGATTGGCCGAAGGAATTTGTGACAAAAATGTCTATAAACAATTGGAGAGGTTGTTATGGATTAACAACTTTCCTCTATGTCTGAGAGGGGAAACTCCCTTATATGACGAGTTTTAGGAATTTTATGGTATTTTAACCTAAAATACGAAAAGGGAAAGGAAATATCAAAGAAAACTTAATTACATAAATCCTATAAATAGACTCTTGAATACTAATGCAAGCTTCATACACTTATTAAAATTTAGGAGAAATAATCACAAAATTAGAACACACATTCCCATATTTATATGATGAGTATTAAAAATGTATATGATTCTATAACAATACTAAAATAATAGCACAAAAATCTTGACACACAAAAAGATAGGTTTACATTAGCAATATTTAAATCAAGATGCCAAGATACAACTACATTTATTTGCATAGATTGTATAGTCTATAAATGCTTCGATAGATAACCAATGATTTCATAAAGATAAAAAGAAATAAAGATTAAGTTACTAATTTGACATATGAAAGATTAAGTTACTAATTAGTAATAGTAGAAAAAGACAAACAAAACAAACAATCTAAATGTTTTCTTTATTATTTTAGTGTGGGAGTCAAAAAAAGTCCTATTTTTTCTTAGTATAACTAAATCAAATAAAGAACCCCTTTACATTGAGAATTATTGTATCTATAACTTTCTCAACTCATAACTAACTAACAACTAATAATTAACTAGCAACTAATTTTGTAGACTATGAAATATTTGAAACATTTGAAACATTGTTAGAAAGCCTTTTAATGAATATATATGTTTAACTTGAATTTAAACATTAATAAATTAGAACCCTGGATGTCTATACTCTATTCCAAAATAGAAGATTCCTAAACTTATTTGACAAATCCACATTTAAGAAATTTGTTTGAGACATCCTATTATGTTATAATAGATATTCATACCCTATTCCAAAGCTTCCTATTTTGAGAGAGATTGGGAGCATGTTGGTAAGTGTAAATTGATTGGGAGATTGGGAGCATATCTATGCCTCCACATTTCACTACATAAACGAGTTCATAACTTGTTCTAAAATTTCCATTCTTTGCACAAGCAAGAAGGGCATTGGGAAAAGTTGAGGATTTTGACTTTGTGCTTGTCGATTTCATACCCATCTTGAAACCATGGTATTCCATAAGATCACATGCCTAGTTTATGTTTCCACACTCTTGTATACAACTATTGAACTTCATGATGGGTTCAAGTAGATATCAGTACCATGCAAAGGACCGATTTGTGTACTAAAGTATTGAGGTCGGTGGTTTTGGGGTTCCCAAAACCTTGGAATTCTTGACAATTCCAAGTATAGGGAAAAGCTCCAATAAATGATTATTTCAAGCCTTTTACATGTTTTTGAAATTGTAGAGTTGCTAGAAAAGGGGAACTTTTTACGAGTTGAAATTTTTTAGATTTTTTTCAAATTAAATTTTATAAAACTTTTCAAATGAATTTGTAAATGTAATTTGAAATAGAATATTTTGTACTTTTTAATTGGAGAGATATTTCTATCCACAATTAGTTCCATTATCAATAATAAATTCATAAAATTATTTGTTAAATTAATCTTTTTTAATTCTTATGGAACACTCAATTTAATTATTTTCATAATCTATCTAGTGAAAATTTGTTAATTTAATATAATTCCAAACCAAAAAGGAATTGACCCTAGAAATATGCCACATTGTGTTCAACTAAGTCAAGAATATCCTTGTAAAATGGTTTTGCTCTAGCTCTTACAAATTTCTCAATTTAAATATTTTGATAATCCAAGTTAAACTATGTAATTGATTCCATGATTTCAAATGGAAAGGTGAACAATTATCCTTCATGTTGATGCAAAAATTACTCTAAGTTTTGATGCAATAAACTCATATGAGCTAGATTGAATACAACATTTTTGAAATGGGCATTTATGACAACTCAATACGAAGAGCATGAGACACTGACACTTTGTGGCAATGAATGCATATTAATGATTTCAATTGGGTGAATGAATTGATGCTTGAGGATGATCTATAAATTTATGACTAAGATAAACTAAACAAAGATGTTCAACATATGGTGACATTTTTCAGTTTGAGTGAAAGTTTTAAAACTAGCTAAAGTCAAATACATAAGTAATAGCTAGCTCCAATTGGGGGCAAGGACCACAAAGGATGTATCAGGAACCTAGAATCTCTAGTCAAAGACTAGTGCACATCATTGGGATATAGATTCAAGAGATTAAATAGCTTTGTAGGGAGAACAAAAGGACCTAAGAAAAATAAAAATAGGATGAATAACAAAGGACATGCAAAAAATGAATGAGAAAAATATATGACAAAAGCTTCTACTTATGTACATGACATGAAGAACCCTTCCTTAAACTGCTTCCAAGGAATCACATGAATCCATTAATAGGTTGAGAGAAATAGGCACCTATGTGGAAAAGAGATGTGTACTTATGAATTTCCTATGAACTTAGTTGCCCTTTTGTGATCATGATAAAAAAACAAAAATATGTGAAGTGTGATGGCTCGTTAAATAGTACAATGAACAACCACTTCTCAATATTTTTTTTAGTTTTCTTGAATCATATTGGCATTGCCTCGTATAATATTGATTTAATCCTCTTATGTTGTACTGAGTATACCAATATACTCTATCTAAATATACTTTGAATAGTCTATACTAGAGGAAATCAAGCCTTGAATTGAACATCCCTTATGTAAATTATGTAATCAGGAAAACCTTGCAAGTGCAAATGGTGAATCTACAATTTAAACATTAACTTCTATGAGCATGGGATCATCTATGATTATATATTTTTCCCTTTATTTTCTAGGATAAATTCAAAAGATTAAATATCTAAAGATGATGAAAAGAGAGAAGAAGGTGATGAAAATTCTATATTTTATGACTAACCTACATAATTATTTCCATCTATACCTCTTAAATAGATGGGAGAGATATCTTCAGTAATAAAGAAACCATCATCTAATCTAGCTTGTAAATATTCTTTATGGATATCAATTTTTGTGTAGGATCATCATGGGTAAAAGAAGTTTCTTCCTTCTTAGTTGTATTTGATTGATGAAACCCTCTATCTAGTGATGATGCACAAAGAAGAGAGTAACAAATTTATATAATGTGTTTTATCAATTGGGGAAGTTTATTCCATTTTTTCTTTCAATGATTTAAGTCCCTTGATTTTTTATTTTAGTCTTATTGGGATGTGCTAAATAATAATTAGGACCTATAAATTTTCAATGCATAATGTCCCTTTACTTTCATTTTTTAGTAATGACGAAGATAAAAAATTTGGTTTTTCACTTATTGATGATACATCTTCACCTTTTGTTGGATTATCCTTGTGATTAATGTTTATACCATTCCCATTTTTATCATGCATAGGGTGGCTTTTAATTTTATGATCCAAAATTTCTACTAGTTTGGGTTTCAAGAACACCTCATGGATAGCTTGCTCAAAGACCATAAGATCAATTCTTGTAAACCAAATTTCATCTTTCTTTGACATGCTAACTTAGAAAATTCACTATCCAATGATTGCAAAGAAGAAGGAAAGGATGAATCCATACCTTTAATTCCATTGCTAGGGTCTTCCTCTTCCATGATTAGTGGTGGGAAAATACAGACATTTTATCTACAAATAAAATCATCATCAAAATAATTAAGACACCAACTTGGGATGAAAATATTGTGATACTCGTCTTTTATTATTTCTTCATTGTTCTCTTCTAGCTTGGGCTACATGTATGCTAGGAGAACGTTGGTGGATCCCCTTCATGCTCTTTATTTTCAATATGATCTAGGATTTATCTTGGAGTCTTCTCACTAACTAAATGTGCTTCAATAACTACTATAATAAGGGTTTCAATGTGGAGAGAGGAATACATGAGAAAATGTTTATTTCCACTCTCCAATAAACTAATCTCATCATTGAAAGTTTGCTCACGTTCTATAGTTGTTGAAACAAAATAAGTTGTCACATTTTTTAACTAAATATGATGATAAGTACTATTCTCTAAAGAAATAATACAATTATCTAGAAATAGTTCTTCTTCATTACCATGATGTTTTCCATGTCGATGATATGATTCAACACAACCTTTTCTTTCTATATCCATCACTTCTTCCTTTTGACATTGCCTTTGACATGTGCTATCACAAATAGATGGAACAATTTCTTCTTTGGTGTATACATGTTTTGATGAATCTCTTTTATCCCTCTGATCACAAAAAATTTCAACATGTACATTGGTTCATCCAAAATAAAAAATTTTGCCTCCACATTATTGTCCTCATCATGCAAATGATGCATCTCAGCCTGATTTTCTTTATCTTTTGATGCATGAATTTTATTTAGTAGGGACTCATTATCACAGGCAAGAAAAAGCGTCTCTCTCCCATCCTTTTGTTCAATATTTTTTAATGTTCAAAGCAAAGAAGGATGTATCTCATCAGAGGCAAGTTGCATTCCAATATAGAAGCTTCTCAAAATTAAACTTACTTAGAGTCATCAAGAATTTTATTTTCTTGAGTAGTAGGTACAAGAGAAGAATAATTTTCAATGGGGAAGTTTCTTCCATTTTTTTCTTTCAATGATTTGAGTCCCTTGATTTTTTTAGTCTTATTGGGATGTTCTAAATAATAATTAGGAACTAGAATTTTCCAATGTATAATGTCCCTTTACTTTCACTTTTTAGTATTGACGAAGATTAAAAAAATTTGGTTTTTCACTTATTGATGATACATCTTCACCTTTTTTTGGATTATCCTTGTGATTAATGTTTCTACCATTCTCATTTTTATCATGCATAGGGTGGTTTTTAATTTGATGATCCAAAAATTCTACTAGTTTGGGTTTCAAGAATACCTCATGGATAGCTTGCTCAAAGACCATAGGATCAATTCTTACAAAACAAATTTCATCTTTCTTTGACATGCTAACTTAGAAAATTCATTGTCCAATGATTGTAAAGAAGGAAATAATGAATCCATACCACTAATTCTATTGCTAAGGTCTTCCTCTTCCATGATTAGTGGTGGGAAAATAAAGACATTTTATCTACAAATAAAATCATCATCAAAATAATTAAGACACTAACTTGGGATGAAAATATTATGATACTCATGTCCTATATTATTATTTCTTCATTGTTGTCTTCTAGCTTGGGCTACATGTATGTTGGGAGAATGTTGGTGGATCCCCTTTATTCTCTTTATTGTCAATATGATCTAGGATTCCTTTTATAGTCTTATCACTAATTGAATGTACTTCAATGACTACTACAACAAGGGTTTCAATGTGGAGAGAGGAATACATGAGAAAATGTTTATTTCCACTCTCTAATAAACTAATATCATCATTGAAAGTTTGCTCACATTCTATAGTTGTCAAAACATAATAAGTTGTCATATTTTTTAACTAAATATAATGATAAGTAATAATCTCTAAAGAAATAATACAATTATCTAGAAATATTTCTTCTTCATTACCATGATGTTTGTCATGTCAATGATATGATTCAACACAACCTTTTCTTTCTATCTCCATCACTTCTTCCTTTTGGCATTGCCTTTGACATGTGCTATCACAAATAGATGGAACAATTTCTTCTTTGGTGTATACATTTTTTGATGAATCTCTTTTATCTCTCTGAACACAAGACATTTCAACATGTACATTGGTTCATCCAAAACAAAAATTTATGCCTCCACATTATTGTCCTCATCATGCAAATAATGCATCTCAACATGATTTTCTTTATCTTTTGATGCATGGATTTTCTTCAGTAGGGACTCATTATCACAGGCAAGAAAAAGAGTCTCTCTCCCATCCTTTTGTTCAATATTTTTCAATGTTCAAAGAATAGAAGGATGTATCTCATCAAAGGAAATTTTCATTCCAATATAGAAGCTTCTCAAAAATTGAACTTACTTAGAGTCTTCAAGAATTTGATTTTCTTGAGGAGTGGATATGAGAGAAGAATAATTTTCCTCGTTGTCATCACTGTCGTTATTGATTATTGATTTAGGAAATTGTAAGTTACACCTCTAATTTTTTTATACCAATCCATTATTCAAGGTTCAACTTTTACATATAGTCGCCAACCTCCATCCTCAAGGAGGTACCTTCAAATTTCTAAAGAATAAAGATGCATTTTTATTTCAATCCCCAACTTAGAGTCAACAAAAATCTATTGGTAAATAGATTTTTCACTTTGAAATTTTAGAAAATGTATGACTCACTGAAAGAACTTGTGACAAAAAATTCCAACAATTGGAGAAGTTGTTATGGATTAACAACTTTCCTCTATGTTTGAGAGGGGTAGCTTCCTTGTATGATGAGGTTTTAAGATTTTTATGGTATTTAAAACCCAAAATACCAAAAGGGAAGGGAAAATCTCAAATAAAACTTAATTATAGAAACCCTAGAAGTAGACACATAAACACTAACTCTAGTTTCAAAAACTTATTAAAAATAATGAGAAATCATCACAAATCAAAATATGCATTCCCAAATTTATATTATGGTTGGTAATGATGTATATGGTACTATAGCAATACTAAAAGAATAACACACACAACTCTCACACATGAAGAGATAGGTTTGCATTAACAATATTAAAATTAAGATACCACTTGATATAACTACATTTATTTACATAGATTGTATAGTTTATAAATGCTTCAATAGATAACCAATTATTTCCATAAAGATAAAGGGATATAAAGATTACTACCAATTTGACATATAAAAAATTAGTAATAACTTAGAGAAAGACACACAAAACATACAATCTAATTTTATTTTTTATTATCTCTCTAAAGTCAGACAACTCCAAAGCCCTTATGCCAAAAGTGTAGGAGTAAAAAAGTACCATCTTTTCCTAACGAAGCTAAAGTAGAAAAATAGCCACTTTATATCAATAACTATTGTATCTATAGATTTTCCAAAACATAACTAACTAAAAACTATTTTTTTAGAATTTATGAAATATTTGAAACAATATTACAAATCATTTTTAATGAGTGTATATGTTTAACTCATTAAAACAAAAATGAGGTTAAACATCAATAAACTGAATTTATCCTAAAATGTCGAGTCTTTGTGTAAATTTGACAATCATCTAATTCTCAAGAAACAATGTGAAATTAGTTGCATTTATGGACCATATGTGCACATGTTTGGAACCTTTTCTCAAACACTTTCTAATCCAATATCATAAATAATAATTTTGAATCCAATTTTCCTCCTTCTCTATTCCAAAGTACACAAGTTGCAACTTCATTCCTACCTTCTTCATTTATTTAAGAAATGTTGACGTATTCCATTTCCTATAGGTCTTTCCCTAAGCCAACCTTTCTTTCTATTGCCTTCAAGATTCACTATATCCATAATAAATATGCCCATGCTATTTCAAATAATACAATTCTTGATGCAAGAGGAAGTAATAGTACAACTTCTAGTGCATAAGAATTACCAAGATGAAGGTCGCCATATATCAATTCATCTAATGAATCCCTCACATTTTGCAACCATCTCCATAGTTAAGGGCAAACCATCATCTATTTAAAGTTCCACTTATAATTGGGAAACTATTAGCCATGTCATCTTCATCTCAAGTTTATTGATTTGTTGATGATACATACATTTCACATGTCATCTAGCTTTCAAAACCTATTTACCCTGAATAAATGAACCCTTCAATAAGAATAATTGAAGTGTTCATTTCAAATATAAGTGACTATTTATTTTTATTTGAGTCATACACCTCTATATATTTGAAGAAAAAAGGATGGTTTTTACATTCTCTCTCAAAAAAATATAAATACTTATTAAATATACAAGCACCAAAGAATTTTATATACTCTCAAATTTATTTATAATTAATTTGCAATCATGGTATTCCAAAAAATGACATCTCATTAGAAAATTTCATTTGATAAAATATGATTGATTTTATACTTCCATGACTTGTCTTCATGTATATTGTAGCATTTCTAACTACAACATCCAATATAATTCCTAAATCCTTTATGCTTTTATGGATACCTGAACTCTATTCCAAAATATAAGATTCCTAAACTTCTTTGACAAACCCACATTTAAGAAACCTCATTGAGGCATCTTGTTATATTTTAATGGATATCCATACCCTATTCCAAAGCTCCTATTTTTAGAGACACTAGGATTATCTTGGAAAGTGTAAATTGATTGGGTTAAAGACATGTTTGTTGCATTTTGTGACATATTGCGATTGTCTTACAAGGATATCCATGTCTTTAGTGTATTGCAATTATATGTTCCATGGGAAACTATCTCATTCCTTAGTTCAAGTGTATATTGTACATACCCTACCATCATGGTATTCCATAAAATCACCTTCCTTTGAGGCATTCAGTCATACAATTGATACCTTACACATTTTACATTCATACCTACCATGGAATAATATTTTACAAAGATCATAGCTGCGATATTCCCTAATTAATATTTATATGATGTTCTAGAGCTACCCATGAGGCGTTATATCAAATAGTTTGCATTTCCTATCCATATTCCTATATTTTGCATAATTGTTGTCTAAAGTAGTTTTAACTTTAACATCAATTAATAATCGCCTTCCTATTATGATTCAATGAATTCCCACGAGACACTCTAAAGCTCCTATTTTGGTGTGCATAGGATGGATGTTGATCATGATTGTGGAATATGACTTTACATAGCCCAATTGCATTTGATTTAAAGTTTCTAAATCCTTTTCAACAAATCCAATTTTTATAGATTTTGCAATTCTTACATTTTAAGAGATATCATCTCTTTGAGGGATTGTTTTAAAATATTTTACTTGTGTGTTTATGCCTTCACATTCTTCTACATAAACTAATTTGTAACCTATTTAAAAAATCCCATTTTTTCATGAGCATGGAGGACGTTGGGAAAATTTGAGGATTTTTACTCTACGGTTTCTATTTCATACCTATCTTGCAACCATAGTATTCCATAGGATTAAATTTCCTTTAAAAATATATGTCAAATAGTTTTCATGCTTGGTTTGTGTTTCAACACTCTTGCATTCATGATTTCCCCCCTTCTTAGAGGCTTGGTGGCTTTTGGAACAGTTGAACTTCATTGAGGGCTCAAGTAGTTTTGGGTACCATGCAAAGCACATATTTATGTACTAAAGTGTTGAGGTTGGTGGTTTAGAGGGTTCCTAGAACCTTGGAACTCTTTGATTGTTCCAATTGTAGGGAAAAGCTCCAATAAATGAGTATTTTAAAACTTTTATGAGTAATTGAACTTGTAGAATTTCCAACAAAGGGGAGTGTGAAAGATTTAGTGGATTATTGAACTTGTGAATTCTCTAATGAGTTCAAAACTTTTAGAAAATATTGATAAAGTTTAAACTTTATAAGACTTTTCAAATGAACTCGTAAACATAACTTGAAATAGAATAATTTTGCAATTTATGACTAGAAAGGTATTTCCTCTTAAAAATTGGCCTTGTTATCAATAATAACCTCATAAATTCCTTATTAAATATTTTTTCTCCAACCCTTACAAAACACTCAATTTAATTATTTTCATAATTTGACTAATGAAAAATTGTTAATTTAATATCTCCCAAACCAAAAGGAATTTGATCCTATAAATTTTCCACATTGTGTTAAACTTAGTTAGTAATATCCTTATAAAATGGTTTCACTATAGGTTTTACAATTTATTAATTTAACTATTTTGGTAGTATAAGTCAAATTATGTAACTACTTCTAGGGTTTCAAATGAAAATATGAAAATTCTCCTTCTAAATGATGCACAAATTATTTTGAGTTTTATGTAATAAAATCACATGAGCTAGATCAAATGCAACATTTTAAAAATGGACAACTATTACAACTTGATGCAAAGAGAATGAAATCTCAACACCTTATGAATATGAATGTAGATTAATGATTTCAATTTAACAAGTTAATGATTTTTAAGGATGATTAGGGAATTTATGAAAAATATTAACCCAAAAAAGGTGTTTAACACATGGAAAAATTCTTCAATTTGAGTAATTTTTCTAAAATTGTCCAAGGTCAAATACACAAGTAATGAATCTCAAAAAGCTACAATATGTTTAGAACATAAATTCTCTTTCAATGTGTTGAAGCATGAGAATGGTTCTCTATCCACTTAAACACAACATTGGTATTTATCAATTGGTGTAAAGGTGTGGCAATGTTTGAGTGATGAAGGATGAAATTATGGTAGAATTATAAAATTCCAAGAGAACTTCTCAATTCAGAGAGACTCAAATGAGTTGGTCGCCTAAGAAGAACACTTAGAATTTTTTTCATATAGATTGTTCTATTGAAGTGTGCCAAGAACATGTTCCAAGTGTTGAATACACACTTTCCAAGTGTTATAAAATAAAAGGATATCTCTAAGTAGATGATATTTTTTTTTATCTAAACAAATATTAAAATATCTCATTCACAAATCAAAAGAAAGTGGCACAAGCATTGGTAAGACCAAATGGCATCACAAGCCACTCAAAAATACCCATTTTAGTTTTGAAAATTTCCTTCCATGTGTCCTATACCTAAACCTTGACCTAATGATATCTAATTTTTAGATTAATCTTGGAGAAGAATTTGGAACCTTAAAGCTAATCCAAAAGGTCATCAATGTGATGAAAATAATAACTATTTTTTATGGTGATCTTGTTCAATGCCCAAAAATGAATAAAAAGACACCAAGTTCCATCCTTCTTGAGCACAAGAAAAAATGGGGAAGCACAAGGGTAGGTGCTTAGTTTAATGAAACCTTTGGACAATAAATCATTAATTTTCCTTTTTATTTCATCTCTAGAAAATTCATTGTCAATACAATGGAGGATTAGGAAGAGATTTAGTAGGAACAATGTCAATAGTGTGATTGATTGTTCATTCTGAGGGAAGTTTCTTTGACTCCTAAAACACATGTCCACAACAATTTTTCAAGAGTAGCATGTGGTTTGGACATAGTGACTTTTTCTTTAGAATCATTGCCTTGTAGAAATTAAAACATGCTCTTGTTTCTGATTCAAAGCTTTATGTTTGAGAACTAGATTAGTGGTGCTTTTAGTATAAATTATTATCTTTTTTTAGTTTGTATGTGTTATTAAATATATCATAATGAGATTTTCTATCATACTGATAGTGTTTAGCTAGTAAAAAACCACATCAATCCATAGTGGTCACATCATATGTGACCTTATCAAGACCAAATATAATACAAATGGTGCATATTTTTTATCTTTGTGGATAAACCACTATCCTCCCATCAAAGTGAATATGGATGAGGATGTGGATCCATGAAAAAATGTAGTTTATTAACAAAGAACTTCACAGTCAAAACTTTCTACATCTTGACATTATCAATGATAAAATTCATGGAGAAATCATGTGTTAGGTGAGCATGAATGATAAATAAATTATCACATCCCCATGAAATAGAATTATGGCTCATAAAGGTGACCTTGTTAAGTCTACCTTTCAACTCATCATATGTCCTATCGTCACCAAAAATCTTCTTCTTTAGAAGAGCAAGGAAAAGAGAAGGAAAATTTCTATATAGATTTTTTTATGGTTGAGAACTCATGGCTTTGGTAGGACCTACAAAAAATGAAGATTGAGATGCTCAAGATTGATTTGTAATATTTTATTTTACCAATTATGCCTAGTTGAATGTATCATCTAATGTTACAAGTAATTTCAACTCCCTAAATAAATGTTCTTCTAGTCCAGTCTTCAACTTTAAAATGAGAGGAGTTGGATATTGCACTCAAAGTAATATTGCTTTGTATTCTATGTTTTGATAACTTGCAAGGGTGTGTGATTACTTGAATTTCATTTCTCAACTAGTATTGACATTAGACCAAAATATTTTGGCACAGTCTCATAAGATTCCACCTTTAAATCACTAAAAAATCCAAATCCATAGAATAGAAAATGTTCCCATATCAACTGATATTGGAACCAAGCAAAATATAACAATAAAAAGATCAAATTAATTCTATAGACATTAATCTTTGCAAAATTATAAAACAACAAACTTGAATTTCTAATATACATTCATGAGAAGAAAATACAAATATATAAGCATAGTATATGCCAAAATTAAATATTGGAACATCATTGAAATCTTAATGTGAAGTAGGAAATAGAAACAAAATAAGAATTAACTATTATATTATGACTTCCTAACAACTACAAACTAACTTTTAACCTTTTAACCTTTTAAATAGAAAAAGACTAATATAACAATAAAATAGTTCAATCCTATGCTAAATAGTTTATATCCTATGAATTATCATCAATTGTACCCCACAATTCTATTTCATGGACATGAACATATTAAGTATCATTGAAAACATTCAAAAGCTATTTTTTCCAATTCAAACACTTACCTTATCATTCTAGCTCACATTCCTATCCTCTTTTTCGTCTAAACAACCATAAATAGTCTTAATATTAGTTATTAAATATAAGATAGTTGCATAGACATAATAATCATCAATGATATATAAGATAAAATAGAAAACACAATAGAGCAACATTAAACACACCAAGCCACATTAATCATAATAGAGCATAAAAGTGTAATAACATAAATTGCATACCTTAATTTTTTTTATCATATTTTATATTTATTTAAAGGTGTTCGAATTTGCATGTGTTTTGACCCCTTGTTTAACCTTTGTTCACACCTTTTCTAGTATTGTTTATATTTATGTGTTTTGTTTTCTCCTTTATATGGGTTTAGATACTTGTGTAAGATTTTCTTACCATTCCCATGTGATGTTTGTTTATTATAACCTAATATTTTATTTATGTATCTCCCCTTTCATGTGTTGTAAACCCTTGTTCCTTGTTTTCCTCATTTCTCACTCCTCATGGATAAGAAATATATTAAACTACTTCCACCCACTCTTGCACAATCCCATTAATCTTCCCTAGGGATTTGAGACTTCTAGCATCAAATCACATTTGCATTACTTGGTGCACCCCTAGGGGCAGCCAAAGTAGTAGGTTTATCAAAAGCTTATCTTACCACCAAAATTGAATATAAGGCTCATTAATTCTTACCTATGTTAGCCCTTGCTTTCATCTAACCTAAAACCCTTTGAAAACCTATTTCCTCTCATTTGGTCATCCTTGTGTTCTATCTTTTTACTGGTTCTTACAATATGAAACATTCATGTTCAAGTACTCTCTTCAATAAGTATAATTGAGAATATTCTACTAGGGATCAAAGCTATTATACTTTTTATTTTCTTTGGTCTAGCCCTCTTATGGTTTTATTCTCCCTCTTTCCCCCTACATGTCTATTTATTCACTTTCCATTAGAAGCCATCAATCCTTGATTCCACCCTCCTAAGTCTACATACATGTCTTTGCATCATTTTCCTCATCTAATCCTTTAGGATCCTTATATTTCTCTTGTCATCCTTGTTTCGTATCTCCTTGTGTGTCCAATTATTCCTTTGTTATACCCAGTCTTATCTTGTACCACCTAGGGTTTTACGTTTCCCATCATCGTTGTCATTAGCTAAGTTTGAATACTCTTTTTGTAATATTGTTATAAATGGATCTTGTTGGAATACCAACAAGAAGGTTGATCAAGACAAACTCTCTTCTAACATTTCTATTTTGTAAGATTTCTTAATCAAGATTTTTTGTAAGTCATTCATGAAAGAATTTATGCACTTTGAGTAGTTTGTAGACTAGTGAAGTGTAGAGTGGCTCAAGGAAAATCTTTCTTAAAAAAAATTAAGTCATTTATAATACTAGATACGTGTGCCCCTTATCATGCAAGATTTTATAAACAAACTTGTCATCCCTAGTACCCATTTGCCACATTTTAATAGTTTCAAATCTAAGTTTTCTTGAAAAATTTCATCTAGCCTTTTAGAATTCATAGAGGTCCATCATTTTTAGTTTCTATCAATTGAATGTTCTTCTTTTCTTCGTTTTCTCTCTCTTTCCACAAATTTAGCATAATGTGTTTTTATATTCATTTCCCTCACTTTGTATACCACAAGTATTTGAAATTGATCATACAACTTATCCACCATCTATTTATTATTATTTTTATTTTATAGATACATACAAGTCAAAATTACCCCAAAGGACATATATGCCAACCCTTATGTCCCTTGAGGACACTTGCACCATTTCCAACACTCCCCAAGGATATTTGTACCACTTACAATGTCTCTTTTCTAGAACAATCATCTAGGAGCCTCTAAACTTCCTAGGGACCTCTATGGAGCATTTCTAATTCTTTCCACTTCATCACTTTCTAGTTTCTTGTGTTTGTAAGTCTCATCTCATATTTCAATTTCCAATTGATGTGGTCATTCTTAGCTCCTTGTATTCTCTTCTCTTATATTAAATTTGAAAACTATATGTCTAAATGCTTGATTTGTATTTCATTTTCAATTGATTTATGCAATATAACTTGAATATTTCTTAAACCTTGATAAATAAGAAATAAAGTTATTTTTTGTTCTTTCAAGTGGAAGCCATTATTGTAACTATACCTACACATCCACCCACCTTAGAACACTACATATTCCCCAAAGTAATTCACTATAGTAATATTTTCAAATATTTACGGGGCTTTATCATTATTGAGGAAATTTTGATGTTTAAACATATCAAGCCAAGTTCTTAAAGGTAAACTTGGTACCATAATTTCCTAGATAGTGAAGTTTCAACAATCAATAAAAGGTGCATTATTATAAAGGATGAGTCATGACCATGTAGAACAATACCATGATCATACAAACATAATCACAACAACAAGGATATAACTACATGTGATACCATCCTCCTAACATAGAAAAATGAGTAAAGGGACAAATAAGATGAATACTTTTTATACTATTTTTGAATCCAATGTAATTAAAAGCAAAGCCAAAACAACATACAACCTCAACTATAAAAAAGACTATGCATACTCTAACTCTACTCTTTAATATTTTTTTATGAGCAACTCTTCTCCTTCTTTAGTTTAGAATTTTAAAATGCATTAGATTCTTCAGTATGATTATTATCATGACCAAATTATAGATTAAAGAAAATTGATTAAAATATATACCTTATATTTTTTATCTTTGAAATATTTTGTAATGAGATTGTAAAATATTATAGATTAATTGTTTCCCCAAAAAACTCAATCTTGTTGTGACTCAAAAATAAAATATTATTTTTTGGATAAATTTATTTATTGAAAATGGGTGTAAAACCCAAAGAGATAACTATGGAGATGAAAATGCCTACTTTACACTTTTCAACCTTGCATTCTATTGCTTCTTTATCCATTTCCTTAAATAAATAACTCATGTAATCAATCGAGAATATTTTTGTGCACATATTGATGTAAAACATAAAACTCATTAAGTATTTTCCTTTCCAACATTAGACAACTAGAATTTAGAGCTCACCTCACCCATCTATTCACTTAAGATGCTACCATGATCGCAATTATGTTCCCTAAACATTTTTATCGATGGTTGCATCCACAACATTTGACTTTCTAATTTTTCTATTCTTGAAGTATGGGATAGTATGATAAAAATGTATGCATTGGTCCTCAAAAGATGAAAAATCATGAGAAGGTATATAATACTCCATACTAGAATCATTGTGGGCCTCTATATATGTTGTATCCACATAAAACATAGACATATCCATAAGATCTCTTAAGGAATGGCCACTAGAGGTTAACAAATTGACACTGCTATGCAAGAACTTTATAGAGCAAGGAGTAAAGTAAGTAGATCAATTAAGATATGTGCAAGAGTAATGAAAGAAATAAGAAGTGTAAGACATATCAATCCATAGTAAATCCCTATAAATAAAGTTTCCCTAAATGAACTCATTAGGAAATCATCATTTGTCTATGTGTTCATAATATAGAAAGAAGAATGATTTAGCATATACGTATGCTCTTCTGTCTCCATTAAATCCATGAATCACAAGGTCTCTGATAAGATGTGCAATAGGACCATGTACCAATCAATCCTAAAATATTGAAGCATCCATGATATTAATAGAATTATCACGAATTACTTGAGAAATACTAACATCGTTAACCATATATGGGAGATACAATAAAACATGTTCATCAAGTAACTGATCATTATTAGATAAATTATCAAGAAATAGTGAATCACTAGGTGCATGCTATGAGAGTTTAAGGATGTAGAGGTACTTTCATGAGTGATCAGAAGATATCAAATCATTATTACATACAATATCATTACATGAATCATGGTCCCTAAATGTAAAGTAATTCTCAAGTTTTCTAATATCAAATCCTATTTTTTTATACTATAATAGACTTGCCTATAAATTTTATTGTGTCTAGATAAGGTTGTACATTGATTAGTCCTTCATGGCATGGTATTGTTCTCTATTGTCTCGAATCTTTAAAACTTGATCCCTTGTAAAGATATTTGTTTATAAAAGCTAGAGGTACTAAGAAGCACCTTGAGGAACTTGTTATGGTTAGTGAGACATAATATGTAGAATGCTTAGATGATGCCAAGTGTAGTATCTACATTGTAAAATGTTAATGAAGTGCTTTGTAATGCTTTCCAAGTGATATGACTAATGATCAACGAGATAATTTGCTGGTCCAATCTGATTATTACTAATATCTTATTGCCTATCAAAAATGTGATCTCTTAGAAGCTTAATTCAAAATATTTAGCATGCATGTAGACAAGTAACAATTAAATTAGGTGAAAGGGTCAATTTAGGAAAAATAAGAAAATGCTTTGAATTGGGAAGACATGATTATGCCCATGGTCCAATCTAGAATAAAGGCTTGATTGTAGATGGAATGAGTTTGAGTCACTTTGGATTGAGATGTATGAGCCTAATAGATTTTAAGTTTTGATCAATCTATATGTATATTATACTAAATTGAACATTAAATCGTTATATTTACTATAAAACCAAAACAAATATAAAACTTTACATACATGCATGTACATATTTAAACATGTTGCAAGTTTCTTACATTATACATAACATTAGAAATTTCTACATATATAACCTTTTGTTGTATATATTTTTAAGAAACTAACTACCTTCTCATTGTATTTTACTTTTGTCTCTTTCTCCATACAATTTTGAAACTTACTCCCTCTTTTTAATAATACCAATTTTTTTATATCATGAAAACAAAAATACATAAAGATGGAACTAAAAAAAATCTCTACCTAACACCAGCGTATTATTCAAATGCAAAAGACTTTTAACAACTCTACAACAAATATTATATCCATACTATAAGGACCATCCAATCATGTGCATTTCCCCAAAAGATAAGCCAATGATAAAAAGAACCCTAACAAGTTCTCTCAAAGATTGGCCTAGTTATTTGAGAAAAGAGGTGATAAAGTGCAAATACCCTACAAAATAGCCCTAAGCTGGCTAACATGTGTTTTTAGCACTTCAATTAAGAAGCAACATGACAACGTTTTTAAAAATGGTTCTTTTTCGAGATTCTTCCATTCAAATTATCATGTAACTAATAATAAGGAGAATAATAATAATGCAAGGCAATCATGGCTCATTCACATGTACTTGATGATGCCGCAATAATGGGCCCCTCATGTTTTGTGCGTGAAATAGAATCCTCGGTTTAAAATAAAGGGAAGGGGGGCGTCGTAGTACATAAAAGACACAAGGAAAGGGTCATGACTTTCTCAACACTTGAGTGGTCTTCGGTGATTAGATAAACGTCTACATTAAAGGCCTTCTATTTCTATTTACTCTTTGGGAGTTTCTTCTTTCTTCTATTTAAAGGGTTTTGACATATGGAGTCCTCTTGTGAAAGTCTATTGGTTGGAAAAGTGGACATATTGTGACCCATTGGGAAACCATAGATGGAGAAGTTTGATATAATTCTTATTACTTGTTTTGGGTGCTACTTGGGCCAACTACTTCTAGAATGTTTAATGAAAGGATCAATTAATTCTATATTAAGAATGTTTAATGAACTATAGTTATCAAGGGTCAATTAGTTCTATATTAAGAATGTTTAATGAACTGTAGTTATCAAGGGTCAATTAGTTCTATATTAAGAATGTTTAATGAAATAATTTTAACATTGATACTATCTATTTTGTTATGGGTGATTTTGAGTTGTAGTTTATGTGAGTTATTGATAGTTTTTATTTGTGTTTTTGATTCATAGTTATTTTGTATTGTTGTTAGTTTTTATGAGTCATTTTGATTGGTGGTTTTGATAGTTTTTATGTATTTATGAATTTCATTCTTAATTAAAATTATTTTGTGATATTTTTATTTGGTAATTTTTTTTTTAATTTATAGTTTTATTCAATGTAAAAAATGTGTGGAAAAAGACTTTTCAAATGTCATAAAGAAATTGATTAGGTTAGATATTGAAGAGTACTTTTTTATAATCACGTCAATTCCCCTTTGAAGATTTTGATCATGTTTGATTCGGGAAGTTATTGTATGGTACAATACTTCAAAAACTAAAAATGAGAATGAGTGAGGAGTTATGGAGTAAATAAATGATTTTGACCATGTTTGATTCAACAAGTTATTGTATAGTACAATACTTTAAAAACTAAAAATAGGAATGGGTGAGGAGTTATGGAGTAAATAAATACTTATTCTATTTTGTTTGACACTTATCTACCTAGAGCATTATAGTTAGAATCTATGGGGCATAATTCATTCTATTGCTGCAAGTATCTTTAGGTTATTAAAGTTGGTCAAATTCTCTTTGTGCCCTTTATCATTTAAGGAGATTTGTATTTTTCCTGCTATATACACATGTTAACATGTTCTTAAACTTTTTGGAACCGTTGAACTTTTTGGCTAATAATATCCCGCACTCTAATGTTTTTTGTTGGGCCAAGGTCCTCTCTCTTGTTGTGTGTGTGTGTCTGCATGTACAAGTGTGTCTCGTTTGGTTCTTATAGTTGCTCAACATCTACATATGAACTAGAGGATGGATTTGCATAAAGTACTTAAATACATGATAAGTAGCAAGGTATTCCAATACACAACGATAATGTTATAGCTTTCTAACTTGAATTATATATATTTTTTAAAGAGATCAAGGAAACACAATTTATGATTTTGGTTGAGATTGATAGGGTTTGTATGTGGGTGCCCAAAAATGCATGAGACAATATTCGAAGTCCAATGACGATCAAACACCCACACTAACCTACATGGCATAAGAAGTACCAATTGAACTTGATTCATGTGACTACCCTACTAGTCAAAATCCTTTAAATCTTTTGTGATGCACCCCATAGTTCCTCCCAATCCCTTATCATTTTTCCATTTTCTTCTAATTTTTAGTGTTTGTGGTTTTTGTCAATCTTTTGGCGAAACCACATGTTTATTATAATCAATGTTTTTGAAATCATTGCACTATTAAACTAATGGTTTTAATAAATTGTTTATGACAATATTTTAAATGACAAAATCTACATCTCTTTAGTTTGATTCTCTAAAAACATCTTAACGTATTTTTTGAGCTTGCCTATTGATTCACCTTGCATTTTATTACAAAAGAAAATATTTGTGACTTGATTTGGTTTAGAAAACTTAGAGTTCACAAATTCAAACTTTGTGAATCTTCCATCATAGCCGCATTTTGTTGGGTTATTTTTCATTTAGTGTTTAAAACTTCAATCCTTGCCCCTATTCATTTTGGAAATTTAATTTTGTTTAATTTATTGCAAAATGACTGAATAAATATTTTGATATAGAGGACATCATTTCAACGTTGTTCCATAACTTATGGCATTCAACTCTAGATTAGGGTTCTCCTTGTGATTTATAGGTTTTAGTTGTTAGTGTTAGTTTAGTAGGTAAATTGCTTAATTTTGTTTAGATTATGATTATAGTAGATTAAATTTGATTAGAACATATTAGTAATTTGACATTTCTTGCTTGGAGTAGCTTTATTTTATATTCATAATCAAATTATTTGTTATTATAAACCAACAACCTCTTTCAAATTGTAAATAAATCAATCACATGTTAATTATTATTTTTTTCAAAATTGTCTTAACATGAATTTGAGGCTTGGGCTAGGTTTGTTCACAACCCACTCCCCTCCACTTTTTTTTGCTACATTCAAATATTGCTTACACATAGACTTGCTTTAAATTTTAAATATCTATCTCATTTAATCTTGTAAACCTTGCACATAAAATTGTTAACTTACCTTGAACATTCATAAAAATACTTAGAAATCTGCATATCATATAGTTAAACAATCATATAAAACTCATTTCATTTTAATAAAGACAATTGTTCATATTTATATTTATTACTAGTGTGCACTTGCAAGTACGAAAGTAAAAATGTAGGAAATATTTATATTTTACACAAAAACATCTTCAAGAAAACTTATATTTTTGTGAATCAAATTAATTTTCAATACATACATATCATAGTTATAAAAAAATGTTTTTTTCATAGTTTCAAAATTAAATTATTGTATTGATTGTACATAAATTACATCTAAAAAATACTATAATTGAACTATAACTTTGCATATTAGAAAATAATTATTGGATAAATCAACATTTAGAAAAGCCTTTTTTTTTAGGGGAGATCATTAATTGGCTGCATTTTATATTTTCATGAGATTTTGCATTTTAATTTTTATAATTAAATAAATTTCCTTTCATGGTTTTTATTTAGATTATTGATTAAGATATTGAAATCATCCCATTTAGCAAAAACACACCAAGCACACCCCACACACATTTATGCATAAGTTAAGAGTGTTTCTTACTTTGGGACAACCTAGTATAAGCCATGCACAAATTGAACTAGACACCCAAGTGAGGAGATTGTTTTTTATCTTTACTCCTATTTTTTATTGATGATATGACAACTCATTACATCATATGAACAAGTCTAAGGAACAAGAAGTCAATGGGTTCTAAGATGTATTGTTGAGTGAAAGCACATTTGTTAACCACCTAACTTCCAATTAATTAACCACCACAACCTTGACTGGATAGGATTATGTCTTTTGGCCTTCTTGGAACTTGTTTAAGCTTGACCCAATAAAGTTGAATGTGTTGGTTTTCTCATGCATACAACATCAAAGATGAGATTTGTAAGGCCAACCTACAATTTAAATGGTTAGAGCCTTGGACACCTCTCTACTCAAAGCTTCAACACCATTAGCAAACATATCTTCACTTCAACAAAGGGATCATCCAACCTCTAAATTGTTCTAAATTTCAATATCTCTATAGTTTAAGGGTCTTTTTGGAACAATTCAAAAAATATTCACATTCCTTCCACATAGAGATCAACCAACATATTCCTCAAGTGCATCTTATTTATCAGATTTGTTCAATGGAACTTGAAACTAAGGATTATTTTGTTTTTAAATGTTGTCTTTACTATGAAAGTAGAAATAATTTTTTGCTTCTTCAAAGACTTACATATGACTCTCAAGATCAAAGATGCTTGACACTATTCCTTGTAGAGGTGTTTCATCTTCACCAACGTCTAGATACAAACCTTCTTTTACAATAATCTACACTTGAAAGATCCCTTCTCTCATTCAACTTGTGCTTCTTTAATTTTTTTTTAGACTGCAAGAATCAGGTAGTCCCCCTTATAAACTACAGTGTGCCTGGTAAACTTTTTTCATGTTATCAGTGATGCTGACACAACATGCCCTCCGATACTACTAGGACGAGGGGAGACTAGACCTCGTGACCTCTTACCTACACCATGATACTTTAGCCAATTGAGCTAAAACCCCTACCCAAAATTTGTTCTTCTTTAAGATTGAATATAAAGTAATTTTAAAATAAAATTATAAAATACAATGAGATTAGCAAAACATCAAACTATATAATACTATGGATGGTTCATAAGGCACAACACTTGCTGAAGGTTTTGCAAATAGGGTTGCAAGCTAAGTGGGCTTAACCTTGGGGAAAAATGGTTAAGCGCGCTTAAGCTAGAGTAGTACTGGGACCTCTCTGGAAGGCCCAATGCTTCACCTCTATGAACATCACCTAGATGCAATGAGTACTAAGTGGACCATTCATTATCATGAGAGATGAGTTCTTGTGAACCACTACTCATGAAACATGGATCAATGAGTTTGACTTGAAAATCTACACGATTGAATCCTGATACAATCTGAAACGCTGTGGAAATACCTCCTACTTATCTATATAAATCTCTTTCATATTCTTAAATTTTTCATTTTACTTTTACAATCTTGTTAACTAATTTCAACCCAACACCCACACCCAAACCCAACCAAAAAAAATTCCCTTCCCTCTCCCCCCAAAACGACATCCTTCCAATTCAACTTATTCTAGCCCTACCCTTTGGAACCGCATGGAGTGTCCACACAACTCCCAAGAAACCTTAACGTACTATAGTCCCTCCTTATTCCGTAACTCCTCAAACCAAATCCACTACCTATAGTGGAATGCCACTAACAAATTCCTCCCCCACACAATAACATAACCATAATTAATCTCTACCGAACGTGGGCGCTAAACATTGATTTAATCCCAAATCCCTTTTTACCCAACAACCCAATGCCAAAAGCGAAACATCCTGAACGAAAAAGAAATGAGTGACGTCGGCGGGGTCCACGAGACTGACGTGGCGAGAATATTCCGCCCCACGTTCAGACGTGGCGAAAATTATTAATCGAAGAAGCCGGTCGAAAGACCGATTCACTAACTCGCTGTCACTGTCGACGAATTTTGTGCTTTGAGCGTAAGCGGGCTCCACTGATTCTTCGTCAACATTTACTTTTATACCGACAGCTGTAGAGCTTCTGAGGCTCTGCAGTGTTCGGTATTTTGGTTGGTAGGGATCCGTGCGTTCTGCTTTATGTTTTCCTCTGTAGAAACCCTACGACAAACGGTACAGCCCTCAGTTTTGTAGGACAATCGGAGGACTTTTTAAGGCCAATTTCACTGCGACGGACAAGAGAAAGAAAAAACCGCTGTTTCTGAAACGTTTGCTGTGAAAGCTCGAGGGGCGTGCAAGCTTTGCATGTTAGCGGAGGCCAGATGGTTCGCCGCCATGGCTGGCAGCTTCCCGCCCACACTTTTCAGGTGCTGCTTCAGGCCCTTTTATTTTTTACGCTTTAAATCTTTTTCCTTTTTTGCTTTTGCCTTTTTGTTTTCTGTCTACTTTGGGGTTCATATCTAGAAACGCCACAAATCTTGCGCCTGCACTGGTGATTAATCTTGAAATTGGAGTTTTGTGTCTGTCAGGGCAAAAATCTACGTGAATTGAACGACTTTGTTTGATGTTTAGATGACACTGATGAAATTTTGCACGGTTTTAAGAAATGTTGGTGAAATTTCAAGCTTTTTTGAGCTTTGACTGTAAAAGAAGAATGAGAAGCAGCTATTTGCTGGTATTTTGTTTGCAAGTTTTTTTTAGTTTTTCAAATTCCAATTTTTAGGTGACAGGTCAAACTTCAGACTCGGACAGATGCGTGGTGCTCTAAGCTGTCTCCAGGGTTCGGACCTTGGTCGTTTGCATGGCGGTGCCCTGCTATAACCACTAGAACACATCCCAACGGACTTAAGTTTTCTATTAAAATATTGGACCCACTAGGGCGTAGCTTAACGGGCTTAAGTTTCTTATATTTTTATTGAGCCCTAATGGAAAAGAATCCCAGGGCCATTGCACACAGGATGCACGGCCATTTTGTTTCTTTCAAGATAAAATGCTCGTGATTTACTTGCATCTTTCCACTTGATTCCAAAACATGAATTATGTCAGGTCAAGTTGCTTATGATTTTCTGCCTTTTTTTCTATTGGCTGGTGGCCTAAGCTTGCAATGCAATTCTCCTTCAGATGTAAGTCTGTTCGTAATCTTTAAATATATGAGGAGCACTTTATGATTCAACATCTGTAGAGTCAGTGGAATTTTCCCTGGGACTTTGGTGCAATGGTAAATCCCGAGAGCTTACTGTGCTCGCATATGTTGGAGTCCCTGCCTGAGGCTTAAGAACTGCTATGTTGTGTCCACTGTACAAAATGTAGCATATGAAAGAACCGCTATGTTTGCTCCACCGTACAAAATGCTCCATATGAAAGAACTGCTACCTTGGGGAAAGTGTAGAAGCGGCAATGTTGTGCATTTTTTTATTTAGTATAGAACAGATTTCTACTTGGTGTATCCTTGCCTTTAATTAGTGTTTTCCCTGCTTCATTTAGGGTTTCATCTGTGTTAGTTATGGTGTCCTCTGTGTCAGTTAGGGTTACGTCTGTGTTATAAGGGCTTCCACTGATGAGTCACACAGTTCAGTATTTTACTTAGTTGTGCATTCATTAATAAGCTAAGTTTAACTATGATTTCATGTTATAATTTGTTTCAAACTTTCAAGTGGTTAGGGAAAAATATTTCCATTGGTACCATTATTGTTAAGGCATATGTTGGATGGCAATGTATATTCATGATAGCTTATTTTCTTGAGTGGTGCCTTCATGACGCTTTTGTTGATCTCATCTGGTAGATGTATCAAGAGTTTGTACGAATATTTTCTTTGCATATTTCTCCATGTGATTGTTTAAGAGGCGGTAATCTTTGTGTGTTTCTAGTTAGGGTAGAACACATTGTCACTTAGGATTTTCTCCTCTTCAGTGGCTGATTCCTCTACTTCAGCGAGGCTTTTCTTTGCATTCTCCGCTTCATTTAGAGTTTCATCTGAACAGTTGCTCAGTTCAATTTAAAATACAGTATCCCTTTATGATTTAATTTATGGTTAAATTTTTCTTATACTATGAGTAGTCTCTAAGTAGCTAGGGCGAAATGTCTGTTTTGGTACAAATGATATGAAAGCCATACTTGAAAGCTGCATGATAGTTCATGATCTTCATTGGTGCAGGCACAATGTTCTTATGGATCTCATTAGGTTGATGCAGTAAGGATTTGCATAATTTTTTCCTTTTTGCATGTTGTCTCTAATGTTTAATAAATTTATTGAGTGGTAAAAGGAAAGTATGTTTATTGGTTGAATGAAGTTTTTATGCTGTAAGGATGTTGTAAACCTCCTTTTTCAATGAGTTGTCAAAAAGCAGTTTCATTCAGTAATATATTTGGGCAATGGAAGTCAAATGCTTGAATTCAAATTGTTGCTGCTTATGGCAGAGTTTTTATTCAAAGGTGTAGGTAGTCCAATTTTATACCAAAGAACTAGCCAAAAGTGTTCTTCCTTCAAACCCCAGTGCAGAAAGTCAGTAACTGTTTTCTCTATTTATTTAGATATATCTGACAATGCACACAAATTAGTCATCAAGCACACATGTCTCTATTTAAAATGTTTTATTTATCCGTCAATGTGACATAAAAGAACTGTTGCAACAATTATGCTACATCTTACTTTAAATTTTAGCATGCACTTGTGTTTATGCTGACATAAAGAGGAATGAATTACACATAAAATTATTCAAACTGCCTCAGGTTCTACAGCATTCACCCACGCCTTATCAATCATCTCTAGAACTGGGTTGTCTGCAAGGGACCCTTAATCTCACTCCCCGCTTGGCAAAATGAACATTTACAGAACAATTTTCATCTACACTCAAATGCTTGTCAAACTGAACCATTGTCTTGTTTTGGTAAGTAAGGCAACTGAAATGGATGGTCAAGAAATAATCACACCTCATTAGTCACTTTGTCAAGGCTTATGATTCTCATTATGTCTAACCATTGAAACCTGATGGATTTGCCACCAACTTAAGCCTGAAGGCACTTTCTTTACCTTGAAGCACATTGTGGTGTGTAGAGATGCCTATAAATCAGAATAGGAGTTAGTGTGAGTCATTGTAGTGGTGAAGCCATTCTTACTGATGAGCTGATTTACGGAATTGCTCTGCTCACAGTGTTTCCCCATCCAATCCAATCACACTGCCAATATGCTCAGAGAAGAAGTCAAGTAACAAATAGGTCAACAAAGGGGCCCTCACAGATATAGCACATATCCAATACACAACAAATTCATAGGTGCACCCACTAAGGAACTGCATGCACTTGCACAAGGTTTACTGTCACCTATCAGGAACAGTTGGTTCCTAATAATCATAAATCCCTTTGGTAGAGAACAACGCCATAACAGGGTCCTTGCAATTCACATGACAAATATATGTGCAACAACTGTTTATTTGTCTTATAGGAGCTGAATGAGTTGAGTAGCTTTAGCATTTATAATATTGTCTTGCTGCACAAAAATATGCAATGGCTCTGCCACAAGGCTCCGTACTTGGCATAAATTAATTCTCTAATTACACAACTAAGTATCTATTAACTTAGTGTGCAAGGAATCCTTCTTGGATTTATCAATTGGAAACTGATTCAAGTTATGGAGTGATGTAGCCAAGGACTATTAACTTCGAACATTGAAGGGCCTTCTAAGACTTGTTTTGTACTGAAACACACTACCAAAATTGTAAAAGTGCTAATAATTTAAAATAAGTCACATGCACACAATACATATAGAGGTTACCTATGTATTTGAAATTTCAATGTACACAATAAAATACCTATAGGGTAGGATTACGGTATACTATCTTGCTTTATGAAGGATTCACATTAAAATATCCCCCAATGTGAGAGCTGAACCAAATACAGTATGTTAGTACCTCACACCATGACAATGGCGTGATAAATCACCTATATTTAATTTTTAATCCAATCAGGGTATGGTAAAGCCCTATATTTAATTTCTTATCCATTTTCTAGGGATGACAACTAAAAATTAGGGAAAATTTAAAAATATAGGAAATTTCAGATATTCATATGATAAAGCATTCACCATATTTATTATATAACCATATTATGATACATTAGATTTAAATTGATATTTCATGGGAATGAACATACAAATTAACTACATTTCAATGTTAATCACTTGAGTTTTCATTATCAATGTGCACATACAATAAAATGAGAAGGCTGAAAGACTACAACTACAAAATGACAAAATGTAGACAATTGGATGTGCTGCTGCTATACCTCTGCCACATCTTTGCCTAAATCAATATCAGAGTTTGAATTTGAGACATTGCCAATAAGAGGGAGTACCTCATCCAATGGGACTCCAACCAATCCCTCATGTGCGTCCTCATCAATTTGTGTGGTATCTTTGGGATCAACATCCCACCATGTAGTTGGAGTCTATTGATACTTAGGACTTTGTTGATCTTGAAGTTGCAGGACACTATGCATAAACACCAACATCTCTGTTCATTGAGAGGTAAGCTTATTCCTCTTGACTGATTGAATGAAGCTGTATGTAGACCGTTTCTTTTCTACAAAAGAGGAACTAACAATTTGTTAAAGGAGATGAATGGAAAACATCCTCAACTCTGTTGCATCCTTGCCATGTCATGCCCACCATCTGATTAGGTTGGTTTGAGCTAATGTAGCCCAAATTGCCCACATGGTTTGCTAAATGTTGGACCCCAAAGATTGACAAAGGCTAGCCATAACATTTGAAGTAAAGTTGCCTCCTCATCGCTATACATCTTGCAAAGGGTATTCATATGCTCATCTTTCAACTCTTCATCATTAGGAGGCACTCTCCTAGGCATTAACACATACCATTCAGAATTTAGAGCATAGGCTGCTATATGAAGCAAGGTGTTCATAGTGTTTGACTATTATGTCACAATGGGCCAAATTTGCTTCTCAATAACCCCAAATTAGGATCCTTGCTGTGAATTGCTTGCTTCATTTTCCCAAATATGCTATCAATTGTCTTGTAAATCTCACCAAGCCTAGGAGAGTTTGTATTAGCATATCTAATGATACACACAATAGATGATATGAAAGTGCAAATGTATGCAAACAAAATTTTAAAAAAAGATTTAAATGATAAATAGCAAGGATCCACATACCCTAGCATTCTCACCATTCACTTGTGCTTCCTTGATGTTTGGTCAAGTAACCATGTCTGATCAAACATGTTCCAGGGCTGGTTTAAAACTGTCATGCCCTTGCCAGAATTAACTTCCAAAACATATCGCAGATGAACCAATTTAATTTTCTGCCACCAACATGTAGCCAATAATTATAGCGATTAAAAGAATAAGGATGGTAATCGATGGATATCTTGTTTTTAAAAAGAGATACTAGTTTCATAGTAGTGCTTAGGGTTAAATATAATTAAATTAACATTCAATTATTAATTACTTAAGGCAGTGATTGTATGAAGGGGTGTTTAAATTAAAATTAAATTATAATTACCCAGGACAGCGACTTATGGAAGGGTTGTGACTCCTTCCAACCATAATATATTAAAGTTAAATCATTTCAATGAGAGGAGCATATAAAATTGGGAATAAATATTATGTGACTTTGCAAGTAAATATTACAGCCAAAGAGGATTAAAACCCTCCCCAAGGAAATTAAGAGACTTAAGTACGAAAACCCTTCTCCTATCAAGTTATTGGATTAAAATCCATAACTTGTCTAAATATCAAGGATAAACATTCAAGGAAAAATAGCTGCAAATAGGAAGGAGAATTATAGCATATAAATCAAGATAAGTCTATTTTCAGAATTATGTCAAAGTGATAAATCTGAATAATAAAATTCATAATTTTTGATTAAATTATATTTATAAATATAAACACAATTATTATTCAAGTTAAAAATATTGTTTAGAGGCAAATAATAGGAAATGTTCTAGAAAGGGACATTACAGAAACATTTTTTTGGTCTGTCTTAATGGTTTCTGTTTGGTCTGGCCCATATATATTTATTATTTGAATTGCAATTGGTAATATAAACTTTTTAATAAAACTGGAAAATAAAATAGAATAAAAGTTAAAAAGAACAATCTTAAGAAATTGAAATTTGTTGCTTACTTATTAATTAGGCTTCTGCTCTTGCTCCATCATTACCCTTTCAAAATTTTAAATAACAAAGGGGTTTCAGTGTTAACCTTCTTTGATTCTCTTAACAGTCTGTTTGCCCTTCAGTACATCCAGTCACTCCTAGGTACTTCTCAGGCATTCCATCACTGTCCAAAGCAACAAGGGAAGGATTCTGGTATATATCCTCTCTCGAATCCTGGATTTGGTGGTCTTGATCTTTTCTTCAACGTCCATGTTGACACTGAGTTCCATTCTAGGGGGAAGTTTCTGCTGCAAGATTTTGGTTGGCTCCTTAAGACTCTCCAAGAATTTATGCCTAACAGGTCTTGAGCTTAGGGACTACTCACTCTCTATACAAAAACCAATTTTTTGGTCTGTCTCGACTCTTAATAGTTCCTATTCAGTCTGGTCCATAAATATATATTTTTTTGATTTGTGATTGGTATATGCACTTTGAAATCAGTCTAAAAACCAAAAAATTGTTACTTATTAATTAGGCTTCTGCTTTTGCTCCATCACTACTTGTTTCAAATTTTAAATAACGAAGGGGTTTTCGGTGTCAACTTTCTTCTGTTCTCTCAATAGTCTGTTTGTAGTTTGTTGCATCCCATCAGTCCTAGGTACTTATTAGGCATTCTATCACTGTCCAAAGCAACAAGAGGGGGATTCTGGGATCTATACTCTCTGGATTTATGGATATGGTGTTTTGATCTTTTCATTAACATCTGTGCTAACACCAAGTTCCATTATAGGGGGAAGTTTCTCATGCAAGACTTTGGTTGTCTACTTAAAAGTCAAGACCCTTCAAGAATTTACATCTGCTTGGTCTGAGCATAGGGATTGCTCACTTTCTATCCTTAGGTTGCGAGGCAGGGCATTTTGCAAGGTGTTTCTATGTTTAGTCCTCACCTATTTTACCAGTTTGGGTTTGGGTACAGGGGTTTGGTATGCAGATTCTGCAAAATGTTTTGGAGTTGGGTTTGTCTGTACAAAAATCATATAAAAATCAGAATTATATACATGTTTGCAGCCTAAAAATAGGAATTAAGTTCAGAATACCACATAGCGTCATATAATAAACAAAACTACCATAAAAATTAAAAATACTACTTCAATGTCAATCAGTCAAATTCGAATGTCATTATAGATATTTATTGTTTAATATTAAAATAATAATATCAGCAATCATTGTTATATGGGTCTGCAAAAAATCATCATCAACATTGACATAAGATGATGTAGGTGGATTAGAAGAACCACAAATAGTAAATTGACACTCATTAAAAGTATGCTCCTTGCTTTTCTCTTCCACAAATGCACTGCGTTGGGAAGTAGAAGTATCCAGGTTAGTATGTTCTAGCTCTAGATCCCACAACTTTGTAGTCATTTTGTATTGCGAAAGAAGGTGCAAGTTGGAATGCACATACACTAGGTTTTTGTCTTTCTTGAGTGATCTGTTGTGCTTTAGTGACTGGAAGAAGGATATGTGTTCCATTCCAGTTAGATGTAGTTAGATGTAGACAAATTGGCAACTTTTTCAGGGAAAGTTAGAGATTTAGAGTTATAAAATTCAAAATTATAAATGAAACTTTTAGCTTGAAAATGTATCTTTTTATTATAGATTAAAAATAAGAAACTTATTTGCAATAAAATTTTGATTGTAAGAGGTTGTAGGTGCTGGAATGTTTGGACATAGAAGTACCACCAACTGTGAGCATCATTCTTAAACTTGTCACAGAGAGTGGAAATACTTTCATTCGTTACTACATCCTCCAAATCAAAATAAGGGAAGAGTTTATAAAAGATTTGCTTACTCATTTTGCTGACTTCCAAATCTTTGTATTTTGCAACCCTTGTCAACATAGAAAGGATTTTAGCACTATAATATTTTGGAGTCAATGATGTAGTGAGCTAGCAATTTGTTTCATTGCTCAATTATAATTGTGTGCACCTGTTTGAAGAAAGTTTTTTGAAGATCTTGCTCTTTCTCATTTATGGCTTTCATCCTCTTAATCATTGAGTCAGTGTTGCCATTACCTCCCCAAATAATGCTTATCCATGACAATATAACAAATCATATTGAAAATGGCCATGGTGAAATAAAAAAGATAGTCCACATGATTCCACCAAGTGTCATGTAAGATCATCTACTTAATATTTGCTGCCCTCTCAATGTTGGATTGCCTCCGAATGAACCAAACTTTTGATGGCCATGCTAGAAAATTCATTTTGAACCTTCACAAGTTGTCTCAAGATGATTGTGTTGGGAAATGGGTCTTAAAAATCTAATAAAAAAAATAAAAATAAAAATAAAAAGCAATGAAAAAAGCATACTTAAGTTTTAAAAAATACAGTACCTAAAGTGAAACCTTAAATTGAACACAGAGAACAAGGCAGATTACAACAAGCTCATTCTATCTATGCAGCTTGTAAGTGGTACTAAAATCTCTCTTCTTTCAAACTGAACATACACAACAAGCCAGTTTGCAACAAGCTGATTCCATCTGTGCATCATATAAATGGTACTAAAATTCCTCAAGTTGAAGGGCTTTCAATAATGGCAATCATTATCTGTAGGTCACAAACAGATGCAACAGAATTTTGATCTCATTGTCAGATTAGTAGTTCTTGCTTGAATATACTTAACTACTGCTCAACGAAAACATTTATTTGGCTCCAGAAAAGAAAGAACTTAAATGTTGCAGTTGAGAATGAAGTCCAAGATGGCACTTATTTCCAAAGGCCAATGATCCATATGGTGACTGATCACTAAGACAGAACAGATTTGCCACCTAGCTAATTTCTAAAGTACTCTCCTTGCCTCAGAGTCCATCTTCTTGTGGCAAGAGGCCTATGAGGTTGAAGAAGAGCTAAACCAGTCATTATGGCATTGAAACTATTTTAGTAGATGAGTTACTCTGCTAAACCATTTTTGTGTACAATGCATCTCCCACTAGTGAAATTTTCTGTGCCAAAATGTTAGGGAGAGGAAAATGGGTAGGCCAACAAAATGGTTGAAACAGCTCAGCATGAGAAAAAACAGCAATCCCCACATGTGACACCATACCCAAACACATCAAATTTTATAGGGTTACAACCAAGGTAACACAAAAATAATGAGGCTAAGTGTTACATGTCACAAGAAGTACTACGCAATGACAAGCTCCCATGCGTCAATTAACACCACAAGAGGTTCCTTACCGTATCCACACAACAAATATATGTGCACCTCAAATTTTCTTCCTCAGTTAAAGAGCTGTCAGTTAAATGTTGAGTAACATATGGAGATGTTGTCAAGGATCTCTAAACTTGGTGTGCAGAAATTTTCAAGTGGTGTGCTAATAGTCTAGCAACTGGAAGTTGATATAAAATATTGAGTGATGCAGCTAAGGATTTTGTCCATGTAGTGCACTGTAAGGCAAGTAGTTCCAAATAGGAACATGTACACAAAGTCCTGTGTATATGGTACTGAATAAAATATATGTTGTACTAGATGGTTGTTTTCCCACTTACTCTACGTAAGTACATCATTTGCCAAGCCAGCTGACCATCTCAACATCTATGCTAGCATGAAGTTCACAATCTCAAGTCTCTGCTACATACACGTGAGACTCATATACCCTTTCCATGCCAATCATTGCCTGCTCAGTGGACTTAGTTTGTTTTCCAACCTTTAGTTGGCATTTGATGTATGAGACATTCATACACTTGAAGCAATTCATGGTTCACTTTATCTTTCTTTTCAGTTTTGAGTTCCAAGTATACTTAAGTCAATTTTAAAATCCTTAGTTTGGTACTTGGGATTATTTTTCAAGGTAATATTGCTCTTTTTAGCTATTACAGTGCATGCCTTCTTGCAATTTTGCATATTTGTAGACTTTTTATTTACATAAACAGGTAGTGCACGAATTATGGTCATCACTTCTTACCTATTTTCTCATTCACGAGTTTATATCATCAATTTATTTGTTTATTAAATTTTTTGAAACAAATGGCTTTTATATGAAAATAATTCCACAATTCCACTTAACAGAGCATCCATCAATTAAAATAGACTTAGAGCAAAAAGCAACAAATACAATTTCCTGTTGCTATTTTGTTGTTGGTTTCCAGTAATCATTTGAAGTTAAACCATTTGGGACTTTGTTCAGTTTTGGCATGGGGCCTTCCATTAATATGATTGTTTCTTATTGTATGGATTACCTATGTAGGTTCCTTCCCTTTTATTGGTTTTATTACTACCTAATTTAAGTTGGAGATACGGTTTTTTGGCTGTTGTAGTTCTTTTTAGCTTCCGGATTAGTTATTGTAAAATGCTGTACTTTTGATTCTATTGACATCTTTGGTCATCCAATGATATCCCTTTCATTCTTTGTGCATTGAAAATCTTATAATTATTGGAGCCTGTTCCTAAACTCCAAGCTAACTATTGCTTGCATCGTTTGGATTTTTAATGCATGAAAATCATTGGACAGGTTTGGTCCACCTGAAAACTTTTGGGCCTTAGCAAACCTATGATATGTTTGCCTGAACCTGGTAGCCATGTCTTTGAATGTCTTCTTGACCATGGGAATCCACTTGTATGGATTTGATAAATTCTGCCTGTGATGCAACATCTCCTCAACTGTCTTTTTCATTGTTAAGTTTCAAAAATCAGTCTTAATCCGTTGCAGCAAAACCACTGATGCTTCTAGAATTTAAAGTTGATTCTTTGAACACATTTGGATGTAACTATGGTTTGTGATTTTCCCTCACTTAGTATCAGGACTTTTAATTAGTGCCTTGGACCATCATTTGGAAATTAGACGTAACTATGGTTGTGATTTTCCATCACTTAGTTTCAGGACTTTTAATTACTCTACTGCCATTGACAGTCATTTGGAAATTGCTCATATCTGAGTTTAACTTCTCTATAATAGCTGCATACCTTAAATATGTCTTTTAACCAACAAGCAATGGAACAACTACCTCCACACCATCCAACATAGTTATACCAGAGCAACACAGGAACCGCATGGCTCTATGAATCAATTGCCTTTTGAGATCTGTTATGTGCCATAGTCACTTGCGGCACCTGCATGTCTCAATGGATTAATCATCTTTTGAGTTTTGTGATGGGTTTTAGTCCTTCACAAATATAATTTTGGTTGCCCTCTTTGCTCTTTCCTCATCATATGAGCAAAAATATAGAACAAAGCTAATATTATTGTGTTGAGGACCTAGCACAAGTATATGCCTAAATGAATGATATTCTCCTCCAGAGTTCGGCAAAACTAATGGGATGAACATTGGGATAAACTATAGTTCAAGGTGGTGGATAGAGTTTGGGTATTGCACTTGGACTATAAAGATTCAAGAATTAACGTCTTCATAATTTATAGCTTATTGGATATCATATTACCCATGGGCAACACTACAGGCCATTGGATGAAATGCTCTCTGCTTGGATCATCTGGCTTAACTAGGCATTCATAATATGGTAATTGTTACCAACTTTATTTCACATGAACCACCATCTTGTGAAGGGGGAGGTACAAGACATTCATCTTGAAGATGTGATTGTGGATTTCAAGCTGCATCTACCTGAAGACAAGCTATTTGAGATAATGCTGAGTACTGCCTGAAACAAGGAGATCAATGTACTTTTTAGGCAGCAAAGGAAGCTTGCCTTCGTTTTCCAATCCAAGTGGATCTCTTAAGCTGCATTTGAGCAGAAATTAGGGTTTCATTTCTGCACAAGCAGGGAAGAAATTGTGAACACCTATTTTATATTAGAGTTCATAAATCTATATTTTATGCTCATTGTATATTGTAGATTATGTTTTTCTTTATGTTAGTGTACAAAACATTTGTATAGACTGTAGTGTCCAGTTACTTTCTAACCACATGTAGGTGGTGCTTGAAGTTTTGTAACACCTTTGTTATATTGCTTCTGGCTATGAAAGGTGACTGCCAAAACTGAAGGGGTCATAGATGTACAAAGAGAACTTTCCTTCCTTCTCCCAAGCATGATATCCTTAATTTTAGAGAATACCTTAATTTGGCATAAAATATATAACTAGGAGTCATTGCTGATCTCTCTAATAACGGTAAGCCTACGGAATTGAGGATGGGAAAAGGAAAAGTGAATCTTACTGGCTGGATTGTTTATACCTTCCTGGGATAATTCTCATTTGAAATGGATGGTGTGAATTTGTCAGATGTTTGAGAGCTGCTTCATTAGCGGCACATAAACCTTGTTTGCCTACTGTATTCATCTGCTTGTGACAAGTTGGTTTAGAGTGTATATGATATTTATCATTATGCAGTTACTGTCATAAATATTAACTATAGTCTTAGGAAATAATGGTTCCCCATTTTTTACATATTATTTTGGTTATGGATTGCCACTTACAAACTAAATATGCTTTAATTTTATGATTGTTTGCATATATTTGCTTTAGAGAGGTATTAATTTTTCTTTTGAGAATTTGGTCACATATCTAATTGTGTGATTGCTCTTTGGTTCAGGTTGTAGCTATTACAGTGTTCTTCTTGCTGGTAGTTGCCTTCTATGCCTTTTTTGCACCCTTTTTAGGCAATGATGTGCTGGAGTATGCAGCTATGGCAGTTTACACTACTATGGTTCACTATTTTAACTTTTTCTCCATAATTCCTTTTAGCAGTATTTTCTCAATATGTTCACTAAAACACTCTTTGTTTTCTTTAGATATAACCCTTTTCCCAATTTGATTCTTTTCAGGCGCTGGCCGTATTTCTTCTATATGTTCGATGCACTGCGATTGATCCAGCAGATCCTGGTATTTTATCAAACTTTGGTCATACATCCTTTTCTCCAGATAAGACAAAGCAAGGCTTTTCGCCAAGTCCTTTAGTGATGAATCTAGGCCAAGGTGAAGCTAAACAATCTCCAGCATTTTCATCCTCCATTGGAAGCCCTTTAGCTATTCGATCAGAAAAAAAACCTTTACCTTCAGAAGCTGGAAACATGAAGTTGGCAGGTGCTGGAGACAGTGGGAAGAAGAATTCTGAAGTATGTTTCCTCAATGTTGTTGGATGCGTGCTTTGTGGGTGGCTTTTTAGAGATGATAGCTGCCAAAATGAAGGTGTTCAACAGCAACATGTGGTAGAAGAGGATGCTTTGTTTTGTACATTGTGCAATGCAGAGGTATGATATATAGTAATTGACTGTGAAGTTATTTTAGAGTTTGATGTGATCTATTCAATAGGAAATGTTATTCATTATATATCTACGACTGTGTATTTGATTGCCAGAGACATGTTACGTGGGTCAAACAAGCAGAAAGTGTCAAGTTCAACCCTTTTATAAATGCTTATGGCAAAACAATATCTAGGAACCCTGTGAAATGCCTCTCTGTATTTGGAGAATCATATTTAGATTGTCGTTTTGTTTTGTCACTCTACATGAATGACTTGTAGGACACTGTAATGTTGCAAATTTATTTAATCTGGCTATTAAGTGTGGAACTGTTAACTGATTTTTTTCTAATTCTGCTGTCTTATATCGTCAGTTGCCATTTTCCTGATTGAAATTGATTCATACTGGTAGTCTGTATATGATAATCATTGAAAACTGAAAGATAAATGTTATACACTATTGTTTCGCATGATTGGTGGTATGCAGATATTAATTTGCAACAAAAGTGATTGACATGTTACTGCTGAATTGTGAAATCATTCTTTCAAGCAATACCTCTGTTGTTCTTCATATAACACAATTTTCCTACAAATCAACTTTTTATGATTCATCGTTCGCAAGGGTTTGTTGTCAGCCTTTTATTTACGTTGTGTAAAAGAGTTAGTTATTTCTATGATTTGTTCATTGGTATACCTAAAAATTAGGAAAGTTATTGACAAATAGCAACGGTTAAAAATGTTGTCTCCCATTTCTATGGTTCTTACATCATAATATTATTACGTGGTGGCTCAAACTATTGAAAATAAGTAAATGATGAATGGTTCCTTCTAATAAACAGGATCCTTGAATGCTACGAGTTGGAGCTTCTTTTTCTTGAACAAAGCTTTGTGAATGCCTATGACTTCTTTCCTCCCAATTCTGTGTAGCCTTTGAGCATTTCTTATAAATTTTGTGTTTATGCAGGTGCGTAAGTTTAGCAAACACTGTAGAAGCTGTGACAAATGTGTGGATGGCTTTGATCACCATTGTCGGGTGTGTGGTACCTACTGACTGTAAAAATAGTTCCTTCTTTTAATGTGATAGTAATATGATGCAATATTTTGATCAATTTCCATCAGAGATGGTGGTCCTCTTGATCATTTTTTTACATTTATTGTAATGTTTGAATTCCTTATATTTAAGAAGTGACATGACTATATTTTTATCATGATTTGTTTAGCCTAGAGCCTAGGTTTTTAATGGATGTTATCTGTTTTGTATGCAGTGGCTGAATAACTGTGTTGGAAAGAAGAACTATGTAACATTTGTCTCACTTATGGCTACCAGCCTCACATGGGTAAGAACAAAATCCTTCAATTTTAAGGAGTAGTTCAGAAGAGCTATATATTTGTACTAATTATAAAATTTCTTTCTTAGAATTCTGTGTTTCTGATGCTGTCTTTTTAATGGCAGCTTGTGCTTGAATGGGGAATAGGTATTGCTGTTCTGGTGCGCTGCTTTATTGATAAAAGAGGCACTCAGAATCACATAATAGAAAAACTTGGCGATGTATTTTCATTAGCCCCATATGCTGCTATTGTGGTATGTTTCCAGACAACCAAATGCAATACATAGGACTGTTTATTTGAATAATGTTGACTGCTCAACTGTCAATAATGTTGACTTTACAGCTATTCTATGATAATATGCCCTATTTAAGCCATGCGAATGTACTATAAGGCACAATATAAATTCATTTTGATAACCCTGAACTTTACTTTTGCTCCTGTTGCCAAGGTCAGTGTTATAACAGCCCAGTCTAAATCAACTTATCATTTCAGTGCAAATGAGATCTTAAAGGATGACTCATCAATATAACAGCACAATATCCAGATTCTAGAAGCATTTGATACATGTATGACGTCCATTGAAGTTTTGGATGTGCATTTCTGCTTGAGTAAAATCTTGTTGTACTCCATATGCAGGTTAGTGTAGATGAATATAAATTTAGTTTTACACCAATTTCCCAACAGTTTGTAGTCTGATTGCAGGTGGCTATTCTTCTTTATCTTTAACCATATGCCTGAGGAAGATGATCCACATGTTTGATCTGAGTATGACATGTGATTGGGTGGCATAAAGGTTGCTGCATAAGTGTGATATTCTTTTATTAGAAAAAGAGATAGCCTTATCAATGGTGTGACAGGATAAGCTTGCTTCAAAGACACAGATGGAAATTGATATGCAATTTCTAAATTAACTGGAAAGTAGGATTGCAAAGTAAGGTCATAAAAGAAGGGAAAGGTAAAGCCCAATGGCTTAGTTCAGAGGTTGATGACCTTAAGTTTAGGCAAAGTCAGATTTAAGTGGGTTTATTGTGGATTCTAGGGTTGTGGCAAGGAAACTGCATTCAATCATCACTGTGCCAAAATGCTGAGATAAAGATAAGGCATTTGGGAATGGTGCTGCAACATAAGTGAATGTTAAATCACTAAGAGTTACTATTAATTGGCAGTGAAGATTTAGATGACAAGAGAAGGATAAAGTAATTTGAAATTTAGTAAGATAAAGCTTATATATAACATGGATTCATTTAACATTGATTTTTTTTAATGAAAGCTAATTAGAGTGCATGATGGAAAAGGAAACAAAGTGCTTAGGGTGTTGATTATAGACGGAGCATCCTTTCTCAGAGACAAAAATAATTTTAGTAGCGTGTCAAAAACCATTTAAGACATAGTGAGCTGACTTTGACATCAACTATATGTTTGACTTTGGCTTCAACTATATGAGTTGGATTCAACTGTAAAGGAGAGAGATTGTTCTCAATTACAAATCAGATGAACATTAGCATACACAAAGGATCTCTGAGAAAGTGAGCAAAATGAGGTGTTTTGATTGGATAATTTGTCTTTGATTAAGAAGGGAGCCATAATGAAAGCATTGAAGAGTAACATAGCTAATAGACTTTCTTGTGACTAGAAATGCAAGTTGAATAATGGAGGCCAAGTTAATCTGCAGACCCATCACAACATTGTACACATGCAAATACAATAAATGTGCTTAGTGGCAGTGCATCGTTTGATTAAATAGCCGATCAGTGCGATGAACTAAAATAGAAAGTGAAATGGTTGGAAGGATACAAATGAACAACTTATGAGAAGGGTGATGAACTCAAATACAAAAAGGGTCAGTTGAAGTCAAAGACAGAAATGCAAAAAGAAGATTGGGTATGTGAATGTAGCACACAAACACACACAAGAATCTATCCCGTGCTGAAAGAATGAACGCCATTGAAGATGTTTAAACATAGTGGAACCCATATCTAATGTTTAAGATCTTCAAGAAATGACCAAAACCAAATGCATGTTGTGTTAGGATTGGAATTTGACAAGGGAGAAACAATTTACTGACAATGTGTGGAACTGAAATTACTATTTGATTCTTGGGGAATCTTCAATAAGCACATTGTACCAGTACATTTATCGAGACCTTTATAGATAGTTATGGCATGTCCGTGCTCAAGCAATATAGTCAAGTTAGTTGAAACAAAAAGAACACTTCTCAAAAAGAACACTTCTCTAAGAGTAGATTGCCAAGCTATATGGAGATGTACGAGACAAAGAGATGGAAATATTGAAAAGATGTATGAGACAAAGAGATGGAAATATTGAAAAGATGTTTGAATTAGAGTAGACAAGATTGAATTGAACCAATTGAAATATTGCCAAGCATGAGATAATTCCAACCATATTTTATTCAACAATGGATGAGAATGTGAACAAAGTACAAGGGGTTGTTGAAGGGAAGGAATACTCAAAGTTCTTTTTTCTAAACTTTATATGCATCTTCAGTTAACTTCTTAACTTATCATACACAATAAATATCTTCAACTTTTGCAACTATTTGTCTTCAAATAACTATCTTTGCAACTATTTTTAACTATCTCTTAATGGTGGGGTTCATTCAAACTCAAATTAAGATGAGATCACTCGATCGCCATTTATTGGTCACCATCACCAATACTCTCCCCGAGGTTAAGAATTTCTTTGATTTTCTCCATGTGACACTGACTGGATAAGTAACCGTCACATTCGTTGATGATGACCCACATTGGACCTGTTATGATACTTCTCACATTTTTCACTTGGACATTTTGTCAAGTAATCTTATACTGTGTTGACCAATCATTTCCTTGAGTTCTTTTCATATCATCTTTTTTGGTACAAAGGGAAACAACCCTGACAAAACTCATCATGTCCTTCTAGGGGTGGGCACCAGAACGTCTTTCAGAGTTTCCTTCGAGTAGTTTTCTCATCTTGTGAAGCATTGGGGGGTACATCTTTTTGTTTTATATTTTGTTTACACCTCAAACTTGGAAGGTACATTTGATATCATTGATGTTGTATTGGTCCTTGTCAACAGCTAAGATAAAGACCTTGGTCTAACCATCAAGGATCTCATATCTTTGTTCCAGTGCTTTGAAGTTTGAATCACTTGAACATGACCTGCTACTCAATTATGAATTGTGTCTTCTTCAATTGTTCCTGTAGGAGAATGTACATGTATTTAATTCCATATCAAGCTTCCTCCAATTGCTTGAGTTGTTTCTAATGTTCATTTCTCGTAAGAAATATTTTTGAACACAAAATGTTGGTAGAATTGTTGAAGGTGCTTGTCACAAATTGCTTTAATGTTGCTCCATAGGCTGTCCACTTGCTAGCTAGATTGAGTTTATTGTGCTGCACTTTATTTGAAATGGAAGGCATTTAAATGACAACAGACATGAATAATGGAGTGTGTCAGACACTACTTATCAATGTAATCTTCAGACACATCTTTCTTACCTTTCAACCTGGCATTTTTGTCTGATAACTGGTTCTAGTTGATACTGCTACATTGAATTGCTTGCTCCAAATAAATGGGCACCCCATGCTTACCAACTAAAAGTACCTTGATCAATTGTTAAACAGTTGACCAAAATGCACTTATTTGTTTTCTCTGCCTATCTATTGTATCAATAATGTGAAGGTCCAATATAATTTGCCTTGCATGTATCCATGGAACTGTGTTCCTGATTTTTTTTGCATAGATGCCTTCTATGTTCATTAACTCCCACCAGTGTGCCCATTAGCAATTCCATTACCCTCCACCTATCCTGAAAGTGAAAGGTGGTTTGGATCTAGAGGGCCCTGTGACAATCTCAACGTAAAAGGAAACTGAAATCCTTGAATGCTATAAAGAGTGGCTCAAGAGATTGCAAGATAAATTAACTTACATGCAATAACTTTTTAATTATTAATTCTGTAACAATTCAGAGCTCATAGTTGAGTTAGATGAATTCCATGTCTTATCACTCTTCAAATCATGAGTTGAGGTGCATACTATGAAATAAATATCACAAACTTAGATTCTCTAATTATCAATCTTCTTTCCAATTATAGCAATGGAATACAAGGAATTATGCACTAATACGAAGAAGTGCTTTACAAAAGGTTCAACATTATATCATTGATTTACATGTCAGCACACAAATGTACTTGATGCTTAAACAATCAACTTCATGAGTCTTAGTCCAAGCTTAGCTAATCAATTGTGTTGAAGGAATTAAATCAATCTTGCTGTGTATTGCATTATGACTACCCTACATAGAACATAATCATACTCTTTGAATACAAATTCCATTGGTTTTTAAAATGGTTCTATGCTAAGTTACCAGCCTTGGTATAGGTGCTGGTGTGGTTATCGAGCATGGCGGTATGACAATTTTTTTTCTTGGGGTATGGCTACGGGTTTGGATATATATATATATATGTACATATGCATATATACATACTATATATATATATGTATGTATATATGTACATATATACATACATTATATATATATACATATATGTACATATGCATATATACGTACTATATATGTACATATATACAAACATTATATATGTACATACATACATACATACATGCATGCATACATACATACATACATGCATGCATACATACATGCATATACATACATTCATACATACATGCATGCATGCATACATACATACATACGTACATGCATGTATAGTTTGCAAACTCAGACTCGTTGTGGATTCGGCAGCCCAAAAATATGACTCGGACTTGGGACTTGGGAAAAGACTCGGCAAAAAAAAAAAACCGTAGTTTTACAAAAAAACAAGAACAAATTAATGCATTTAGAGAACATAAGAGCCTAATTTGATTATCAAACACTCATAATTCAAAGATTACACATGTCATATGATCATCAAACACTCAATAATTGAAATTTAATCATTCATAGTCATCAAATACTCATAGTTTCAATGTATAACAGCATCACAAGTTTATAAATGTTTACATATAATCATGTCAAAAAGAGGAAAACATTAACAACCACATGTAATCTACATCTTCCTCTTTCCCCTCCCAATGGTACTCAATTTTGGAGGCCTAGAACTAGAAGGTGCCCGTGCTATAGTATCCAAATGAGGACTAGGAGATCAAGCAGGGGAAACATGATATTCAAATGTGTCTTCGTCGTCCTCCATGGCATCCAATCTTGCTGCTTCTTCTTCTTCTTCTTCTTCTGCTGCTCTCTCTAATTCAGCAAGATCCTAATCAATAAGGAAGACATCAGCCTCATCATTTTGTTCACCAATAGTCCATTCACCACATGGATCAATGTCATCCAAGTCGATGGACTCGTGTGAAACACCCTCCACCTTTCTAATTCGAAGGTTAAGGTTGTACTGAACAAAAACTAAATCATTTAGGTGCTGCTAAGTCAACCTGTTTCTCTTCTTTGTGTGAATGTTCTCAAACAAACTCCAATTGCGTTCACACCCAGAAGCACTGCATGGCTGCGACAAGACACATATGGCTAGCTTTTGAAGATTTGGTGTGCTAGCACCATAGTTCTCCCACCATAGATCTACAAAAAAATGTTTAAAAAATATAAGTATTAAGAAATAAGAATAAAGTAAAAAATTTATATGTAAGAATCAAGTTTCTAATTTCATTTTTTACCTGGTTGTTGTGAGGAAAAGCGTCTCCCCTTTGCACCTTTGTAGACCTTGAATAGATAAAAGAAAAAGTAAATCAAATATGGAAAATTCATAGATAGTCAATGCTCAACATTGCAAATTCATAAATAAGATATAACAAATCTCACCTCCAACTCATCAAGCACCCTATCTCTTAGCTCACTATCGGGCACCATCCTATCAATGCAAGTGACAAGACCTTCCATGACCTCCTCATCCGCCTTAAATGTGTTTGAGAAGTAGAACTTTAGATTCAAGAAGTAGGCAAAGGCATGAATCGGCTAGTGGAGTTGGTTTGTCCATCTTCGATCAATGATGCGCCATATGATTTCATATTTCTTTTTTTTGCCGCCATAGTAATGTGATATGGCCTCTTTGGCCCTATCCATGGCCTCATTGATGAAACCCATTAGCATGCCATCTCTATCGACCATACAGAGAACCCTCACCAAAGGTTTTGTCACCTTAAAAAATGAAAACAAATGTTAAATTATAACAAAATTAACCCCTCAAAAAATAAAAACAGCAAATAGATTATCATGTATAATTTTTTTTTGTGTGATTGCTACTTAACCCCCATCAACTCCTCTCCATTTTTGATGAATGTCTCATCAAAAACTATGGCAACAATCCTCTCCCCTTCAGCTCTATTAGAAAATGAGGACTCCTTCCAAGCATCAAACACAAACATTTGCTTGAGATGACCAATGGCACCAAGAATGCTTTGCAATGTGAGGAAGTGGCTAGCAAATCGTGTCACTCTAGGTCGCACAAGGTCCTTGCCATTTGTGAATTTCCTCATCAAAGAAAGCACCCAATTATGGTTGTAGATAAATTTTGTAACACTTTTTGCATCTTCAACCACTCTTTTGACCCATGAAATCTTCCCAATGTCCTCTAGCAATAGGTCCAAGCAACGTGCAACACACGAAGACCATGCAATTGTGGGATACCTCTCCATAAGTAGCCTACCTGTAGCTACATATGCAGCTGCGTTGTTCGTGATAATTTGGACAACATTATCAACTCCAACCTCCTGGACCACCCCATCTAATAGATTGCATAAAGTCTCAGCATTTTTTACTTCACGAGAGGCATCTATTGATTTTAGGAACACCAATCCACCATTGGAGGCCACTAGAAAGTTTAGGAGAGTTTTGTTTCGTCCATCTGTCCACCCATTAGATAAAATGCTGCAACCTTTTCTTTGCTAAAATTTCTTTTGCTCATCAACCACAAGCCGTGTATTCTTTACGGCTTCCTCTAGCAATGGCCCACTCAAATCTCTAGCTGATGGGGTCTTAAACCCCTTTCCTGCAACTGTAAGGGTGTTCACCAAACCTTCCCAATATGGGCTGTTTGCAACATTGAAAGGTAGATTATTGTAGTACCAAAAGTTTGCAACAGCCATCCTAGCTTTAGGATGCTTTTCCTTATTCCAACCGGTACCTTCAAGTGAAGGTTGTGCTCCTAGAACATTACGTAGAATAAAATAATTTGGTCCTGATGAAGGATCTTGGCTAGCACTAGTAGTAGAAAAGGAACCCTCGAGACTCTCACCAAAAGATGAATTTGGAGCACAGATGCTTGGACTTGCAGCACCATGGGGCATAGATGGTGTAGAATGGGATCCACTCATCACTGTTGCTAGGGCATCCTTTGTTTTTTTTATTTCATCTTTTTTTAGCTCATATTCAGCAAGAAGGGCCTTCATCTCTCTAATAACCTCAGGAGTTGTCTCAGTGCATCCCTCCACATTTTGCCTAGGTTTTCTTGCAAGGTGGTATTTTAATTTGTTTATTCCTCGTCATCCATTTTTGGCATTTAGTACATGTCACTTCACTTTTTTTTTTTCTTGGTATTACATACTTCCATGAAGGGTCTTTTCTCGTTCCCTTTGGATTTGAAGACGACATTGCTGTTTCAAGTACAACATGGAAAAAAAAATCAGCAAGGGTTCGCTAAAAAATCAGCAAATAAATGTGATTCAAAGTATCAAACATTTGCAAAAAAAAAAAAGAATGCAAAACCAAGCTAGAAATAGTAGGAATTAGGCTATTAAGGAAAATATAAATTTTTTTGGCAGCATTTCCCCTTATTTTTCTTGATTTTTTTTAAATTTTGAATGCAAGAAAACAAAAAAAAAGAATTGTTAGATCAATTACCTGGCTCTATTTTGATCTTCAAAGCTCATTCTCTTGGCTTCAACTTGAAATCAAATTGCAGACCTGAAAATCACAAACATTCAAGTTAAAATGAAGTAAAATGTGAAAAAAAAAAAGGGTTTTTAACCCATTTTGATGCCCAGCCGCGTAGGAGAGTCTTGACCCAGGATTCTCCTGGACTCGACTCTTGAGTCTGTGGCGAGTCGACTCGGTTGACCAATGGACTCTCGAGTTCGCCGAGTCCGTGGCAAGTCCAACAGAGTTCGCAAACTATGCATGTGCATCTACACACACGTGCACACACACACATGTATGTATGTATGTACATATGTATATATGCATGTATATAAATATATATACACACATACATATGTACATTATGTACATATGCATATATGCGTACATATATACATATACATATACATATACATACATACATAAATACAATGTACATATACATGCATATATATATATATGTACAACTACATATATACATAGATACACATATACATACTTACATATATACATACATTATATATATATGTATATATGCATGTATATGTACATGAATATACATATATATATATACATACATATGTATCCATAAATACATACATATACATATACATACACATATATATACATACATATACATACACATATATACATACATATATATATATACACATACATATGTACATAAGCATATATGCGTACATATGTATATATATATATATACATACATACATATGTACATATATATACATACATACATACATACATACATACAATGTACATATACAAGCATATATATATATACATACATATGTACATATGCATACATACATACATACACATACATACATACATACATACATACATACATATGCATACATACAAAAATACCTTCATACATACATACATACATGCATGCATGCATGCATCCACAGACACAGACACAAACAGAGACATAGACACAAACATGCATACACACTCACACACGCACATGCACACACACGTGCATGCGCGCACACACCCACACCCACACACACGTGCATGTGCGCACACACACCCACCCACACACACACGCATGCACACACACACACTGAAAATTATAATCAATATTTAATAATCTTCATATTGGTCTTCATCAAAAGAATCAAAGTCAACATTTGGTTCGATTTTACTTGAACCACAATGAGTTAAAATGCCACTTCCACTAGCCTTGTGCTATACAAGCTGCCTCATCTAAATAGATTTTTTTCAAGTTGTGCAATAATAATGTCTAAGTAAACACACTCAAGAGTTAGATCCCAATTCCTTGTCACCCTCTCATTGTAATCAAGGTTACTGTTATGCGGCAAGAGATTCTAATAATTAGTGGGGGTTTGGGAGTGGAGACCCCAATGGGGTTGAGGGGTAGTGCCCCTCGTGGGTCTAGGGGTCAAAAAGCGAGGTCGAGGGGTAGGGCCCTTGCCACCAAGCGCAAGTTAAGGTGTTTGAAACCACACAAACCTTCATGATGCACATCATTTTCACAATTTTATTACTTAATGGCAAAATTAGGCAAGCAGGCTGTTTTTTGTTTATAAAAAACGTTTTAAAAAATAACTTTTTTTTTGGTTTTTTTGGGCAGCACTTGGGACCTTGGGTTTAGTCAGGTTTGGCCTAGTGTCCCTCTTGATTGCCTCGGGAGGGACCTTGGGTGAACCTAGAGGGGAACCAACTTGGGGTCTAGATCTGAACCAAACCCATAGAGGTACAAGAGGGTTCCATATGTGCCTGATAACATAGGTTCTATAACACAATTCTCTCAACTCATGCAACCCAAGCATTGAAATTGTGAATAAACAATAATTACAGTCATTGTCTCATGCAAGGTAAGTTAGGGCTTAAGTATTGATTAATAAGGTAGCCTAGATGCCTAACAAGTTTTATTGGACCCTTTATTGAGCTATCTAAAACTAATTGCAAATATTATACAACCTACTGTTGATTGCAAGCCTTTTCTATAGTCAAATGGTATGTTAACCTTTATAATTTCTTCCCAAAACTTCGCAACACTACAAGACTGCCACACATGCATTATCAACTCTATTACATGAGAAGTTTTTTGCAAGATCAAAGGACTAGGTCTTTGAGCTTGCAAACAAGCATAGATATTTGCCTTGAACAAATGTGGATATCACAAAGGAATCAATACCATAACATAGACCTAGCTCACCATTTGATCTCGTCCATGTTTACATGTTCTCAAGTGGACTCATAAAAGATCTATAACTAGACATTAAACTCTTCATAGAGCTTCACGTCATAAGATCATGCCTAAGATTGAATATTGTGAAGGTACTCCCCACTTTTCTTTGTGGTATGCTATTCTAAGACTAATGAAAGATCCTATACATGTTTGAAAGACTTTTCTTAGTCTTTACAATTCTATATTTGGTCCCCATTTCATCAAACATTTCTTATAAGTTCATATGCAATCCTTTACATTGATTTTTGATACTTAAGTTTCACAAAAATTTCAAAATTGCATTTTTCACATAACAAAACACATGAATCAATCTCCTAGTCCTTAATAGTTTAAATAACAACATAGGTACAACCATAGTTGGCAGACTTTGACTTGGCAAAAACTTGGCAGACCTGAAATTTCAAATTTGTGACTTAGCAAAGACTCAAAAAAAACTCAACAACTTAAAAAACTGCTTAAATTTCTTTAAAAACACATTTTTTGTTTTGCAAAACTCAATGGAAAAATGTATCCATTGAGTCCATAAATGAGTACAAAAGTGTTTTCTATTAAATTTGATTCATATGAATACAAATTGAGTACAAAATCACATCATCATGTGGAATCTTGATACAATAGTTAGCTGGCAACTATTATGAATTTTTGATGATTGCCTTTGAAAATCATCATCATAATTCGTAAATTGCATATTACAACATTTTATATCTTCCTCTTCCTTGGTCTAGTGAAAACTTGGGGAGAGGTTCTAATCCTTGCACTTCGTTGCAGCTCTTCACTCAACATTGAAGGTTGTGCTTGTGGCTTCGACTCGGCCTCCATCTTACTTCTAGATGGCAATGACTTCTCCTTGGCCTCATCAATGTCATCCAATGACATTCTAGTAGCTCCTTTATTTGCAACCAAATGTTCCAGTGCTTGCCTCTCAAAATCAAGAATCTTGTCTGCAATAAACAATGGGGTCTCCTCATCTTGCCTTGTCCAATCAGTATAAGATCAATGCCATCCAAATCAATAACCTCCTTTGATTTGCCCTCTATCTTTCTTGTGTGAAGTTGAAGGTTGTATTGTATTTTATACTAATGGCATTTGAATCCTTGATATTGATGGTATGATACTTTATCATTGATGAATGATATTATGATAATGATAAAGATAATTGTCTAAGTTGTCGATTCTAGTGTCCATTCCCAATCTTCCTCATTGTAATCAAATTTCTTATATGACAAGCAATCCCAATAACTAGTGGGGGTTTGGGAGTGGAGACCTCAATGGGGTTTAGGGGTAGTACCCTTGTGGGAGTTTGGGGGTAACACCCCTAGTAGGGTTGAGGGGCAACAAGCCTTGTGGGGGTTTGGGTGCAATGGCCCCAACAAAGTTGAGGGGTAGCCCCCCTCACAGGGTCCAAATAACTAGTGGCGGTCTAGGAGTGGAGACCCCAATGGGGTCGAGGGGTAGTGCTCCTCATGGGGGTTTGAGGGCAACACCCAGAGTGGGGTTGAGGGGTAGCACCCCTCCTAGGGTCTAGAGGCAACAGTTCCAATGGGGTTGAGGAGTAGAGCTCCTCATGAGGTTGAAATTAATGCCTTTGAATCCACACAAACCTCCATGTCACACACCATTTTCACAATTTTATCACTTAAAGGAGAAATTAGGTATTTGACACATTTTTGTTTGTAAAATATTATAAAAAATGATTTGTTTTTTGTTTGGATAGGGACTCGTTTAGTTAATGGCATGGGCTCATTGAGCTTTCCGAAAAAACTCTCTTGACAATTTTTTTTGTGAGAACGCGTTAAGTTTTCCAACTATGTGCACAACCATTTAATTGTCAACCATGTATGCTCGTTTCGTAATCAATAGACTTCCACAATTATTTTTAATTTCTTAGAATCAAAACATAAAGTATATATTAAGGAGATTAATTTGGATATATTGTTGAAAGTATATATCATAAAATCATCCTTCAAGGCTTAAATTCAAAATGTTTTTTAGATATTTTGATAACCATCCATGGTGTTTCATTGCAAGGTGAACTCTATAATAATTGCCACAATAGATACCATTATGCTTGTTGACCAACGAAAAGGTAGTTTTTTCTTGTAAGCTCAATATCCATTCGTGGTGTATATATTAGAATCAATATTGTCTCAGTGTCTCATCTCAGTGATAAGTATAAAATGCACACACCAATGTGAAGAAAAGATAGTATTAAGTTGACTACCTGAAATAGGTTTAAGTTGCATCCTTAAAGACTCAACTACCTAAATCGTTAGATAGAATTAAAAACATAGAAATGCATTAAAGTACCTAAATTAATAGAGTGTTTAATCTATCTAAATGCATTTCATTTAAATAGAAACTACTTTGATCCCGTAAACGAAAACACTATTCTTTGCTTTTGAAACAAGGAAAACTTGAAATAGAGAAATAAAATTTGAAATATAAGTTGAAAATAGAAAATTGGACTAGTCGATAATCTAGAAAATAGCTTAGAAAGTCACTAGCTACCATTGAGTACTTGTGGGTCCTTTCTCTATTCAAAAGAGAAACCATGATCAAGGAATTTGTTTCACAAATAATCTTTTTCCACCCTAGCTCACTAGCTTTTTCAAGAGCCAAAAAATGCCTCAAGCTTCCATCTAATTGTTGGTGCTAACCACTATAGTAATGGAGAAGAAAAAGTGAACAACCTCATCTCTAGCAAACCAACCCCTCCAAGCCCAACAACATTCAAATTACCATGAGAAGAGCCATCAACATTTATTTTGAAGAAAACTAGCAAGGGGGAGGAGACCATTTTACAACCCTATTTACCTTTCTAGAAGCTTTTAGGGCTAGGTGGGAGTGATGTGAGGGAGCAACAATAGAAAGAAGCACAAGGTGTGTTGAAATATGAAGATCACAGGGAAATAGGTTCTCATTGATAGAACACTTGCAAGCAATGGTCTCTTTAATGAGATGCATGACGTTTTGCCATATTTGTAAGATGAGACTTTCATGCCCATGGAAAATTTGACTTTTTTTTTCAACCTTGGTTTGTAAGAGGGAAATAGGATCAAGCTACTAGGTGACATTGAAAAAAAGTTGAAGGAGGTTGACCCATGCTCACCCAAAACTCAAACAAGGAAGTAGCACGGATGACAAGCTGGTTCCAAATCTTCCACCATTGCTCCTAAATACCTAAGGCAAAGGGACAATGGAAGAAAAGGTGAGTAACAAATTATTCCTGAGTGTGACATTGCTGCAAAAAACACATTTTGAAGGGCCTTGAAATCCTCTCTCTCTGATATTATCCTATGTGAGACATTTGTTTTGATAGAGCAACCAAAGAAACAAATTACGTTTAGGCCAATTGAATTTGATCTAGATTTTTCTCTACCAAGGGAAATCTCTATTTTCACCATTTTCCAAAACTAGGGACTTATAACTAAGAGCCACATATAAGTCCTTTTAGGATCATTGGCCCGCACAAGAACATACACTTCCTCTAAGGAGAATTTTGGCCGATCTGCAAGAATGGAAGGTAAGGTGGTCCAAGCTTCAGAATTTAGCCCTATAGGCTATCTACTAGAGTCTTTCCAATGATAGATCAATGATTCCCCCACCTCAAGAGTACTCTTTAAGTTAGTGTCCTTAGACCATCTTGTTGCCTTAAATACTTGACTCAAGGGTTGAAGAAGAGGAGGGGAAGAGAGGAGTGGGGTGTGGAGATCCCAAGCATCATTCCAAGAAAGGGTACTTTGACCATTTTTGGTAATTGAGGAAAGATCATTCTTGACAATCGAAGCCCCCTTCTTAATAGTATTCCAAACCATAAACCTTTGGCGACCAAATCTAATCTCAAAATCCTAGTAACATCAACTTTGCCTAGATATTTGTAATTAAGAATTCTAGCCTAAGGTTCACCCAAATGCTTACACCATTGCCAGTAAAGCTTATCAACCAAGGCTTGGCTATTGATAATTCTTTGCTTATGATGTAGATCATCATATTGCTTAGGTTTGCACTCTTGATACAAACTAGTTGGACTCTATTTTGGAGAATCCAAATTGCTTGCTCATAAGAACTAGAGAGAGAGTCCTTGAGGAAGCTTTTGGGTGTATATAACATAAGAATTTTGTAGATAAGCAAAGATTGCAAGATATACTTTAGGAGAGTCAATCATTTGAAAAAAGACAACCATTAGAATGTCCAATGATTAACCACATTTTAAGTCTGTCAATAATCTTATTTCACTAATCTCTTTTGGGGGTGCAAATTGATAAGGGGATACTAAGATTTAAAAAAGAAGCCGCCCTATTTCAAAATGTATGATATGAGCTATTCTTTGTTGGATGATCAAGGGGATATTAAAGAAGAAGATATTGGACTTGTTCTCCTTAATTTGTTGGCCCAAAGCAACCAAATAGATACCCAAGGTTTTCATGAGATTAACAATTTCTTGAATCTTAGTATTACTTAACAAAGTTGTGTCATTCACAAATTGAATATGAGTTTGGAAGTCAAATTCTTGAGCAATAGCCTAACTATGCATGTAGCAAATGGTTTTTTGGTGCTCTAACACTCTACAAAGATAGAGGATTGCCTTGTCATAGCTCCTTGGAAGCAAAGAAGGGGGAATGGATGCCATTAATTAAAATAGAGAAAGATGGAGGACCCACACAACTCATGACCTAGTCGATTCTTTTTGAACAAATTTTTAAGGCCACAAGGATGTTCTTGAGGAATGCTTGTTAGACCCTAGCATAGCCCTTGGGCATATCCAACTTCATAAACATAACGAAACTTATAGTGAATGGTGTTGGTGGCTATAGTGATGCCATCAAGGATCTAGTGGTCTTTTACAAACCCCATTGCTTATGCGAGTAGAGAGAAGCCAAAAGCTACTTCAAACAATCCCTAATGAGCTTAGTGATGATCTTATAAGTAACATTGTAGAGAGCAATAGCGCATACAAATTCAAAAGAGTAAGCCTCCTTTTTAGGAATTAAGTTAAAAAAGATGGTGTTGATTGCTTTGAACATTTTCTTAGTAGTCTGAGACTCATGAACCATCTCCAAAAGATCGAGCTTAAAGATGTCCTAAAATATTTGAAATAATTTAATGGAAAAACCATTTGGGACAAGGGTATGCCCCTTCTTCATTTGGAATAGAAGAAGTTCAAGCTCCTCAAGAAAGATGGGACCAATAAGCAAGTTATTCATATGCTTAGAGACTAGAGGGGTAGGCAATCCAAAATGAGTTGTTGCTTCTCCAAGGCCAAGGGGCCACTTTTTTGGAAAAGGGAAGAAAAATGTTGGATTGCCTTCTTGCTTATGTCTTATAAGGACAAGTGATTTCCTGTCAAGTCCCCTTCTTGAGAGTAAGTTTGTTGATGATCCTTGGTGTATTTTATGGGATTGTTGAAAAAGGGAATTAATTAAATAATTTAATTAGGTTGTCTAAAAGTAAAAATTAAAAGACAACTTACATTTAATTATTTGAAAAGTTGCTTTAAGTGATTATTTTAAGTGTCACCAAACCCATGGTGCAAAAAGGTGTTTAAAAGGACAATTAAATTTTTTTATAACTTTGAGGAATATTGATTAAAAAGAAAATAATATTATTTTATTTCCTCAAAAAGGTTATAAATAGGAGGATTGTTTTCGAAAAGGGTCTTCTTGCTTTTTGAAACAATTTCATTTTCAAGAATGAATGTGTGTTCTTCTCTTCCCAAGGATGAATATTCTTTAGATTTGTGAAGCTTTTGTTGGCCCCACAGTTGCTGATGCGCCAAAAGTTCGACCTGTTAATGCTTGATACAACCACTAGAGTTAATGGATCCACGGGAGGTGGTTAAGCCATGTCACAAATCCCGAGGGAAGCGTTGACCAGTTACCAACAATCTCCCCCTCATCGTTACCCGAGGGGATTCGAACCCGACACCTTTGGCTTTGATACCAATTGTTAGCCCCACAGTTGCCATTGTGCCAAAAGGTCGACCTATTAATGCCCAATACAACCGCTAGAGTTAATGGATCCATGGGAGGCAGTTAAGCCATGTCACAAATCCCAAGGGGAGCGTTGACCATCTGCCAACAGCTTTGAGGATGAAAACCCTCATAGGTTTCAATGTAGTTTCATACAAGAATTGATAGTGTGCATCTAGTATTCCATTATTGTTTTTAGTTTGGTAATTTTCAGATTTTGGTGAGAGCTTATGTGGCTGCAATTATTTGTTTTTGGTGTGTTGTTTTAGGAGATTGGTGGGAATAATATAACTATTTTATTTGTTATTAGTGATTCTTTTGGTGAGCATTTTGGCAGTTTGCAAGGTTTAAGATAGGCTGTACCCCTTTTAAATTTGAGTGCAGCTTTCATAGTCCCAGTCTGACGTACTACTCAATCTAGGCCATACCTCTACAATAATGTTTTTTGATGGATGGTGTCAGAGTTTGTAAAAGCCAATCAAATAATTCATTTGCTGTTATTATTATTTGTAGATTGTTACTTTATTGAGATTGTTGGACGTAGAGATTTTTTTTGAAGTGTTTGTTTAGTAGAATGGGCCATACAGTATTCATCTATGCGGCCGTACATGTTAAGTTTGACTTCAGCAATTCCTTGCATGAAATAAGAGGCATTTTTGGTGTTGATTTCTTGGCATCTTTCTATACCTTTACTACTTTGTACTAGTCAAAAAAGGTGAATCACAACAAATACCACTTATCTTGAGGGACATACAACATATTAATGCTGCAACAATCATAAAAGGCAGTCTTACTTTTCTAGATTTCTATGAATCTAGTATCTTTGACTAGGATGAATTGTTAAATTGTCCTCGCCATGCAAATCATGGGTGTGAGGTTTATGAGGTTGAGCATTGGTTTAATTGTTGTCATTTTGGGCTATTCCTAGTAGTCAATATCACTTCGGTAATTGAAACAACAATTGTTTGAATGTTTCCTCAAGCGCCATAAGTTTATTTGGTTGTACTATTTCCATTTTAGAAGATTAGAATGCTGATCACATTACTTCGTTTTTTAACAATAGTTTTATATCATAATTAGTACACCTTCAGTGTCAAGCTTTGCACAAGTTACCACGACATGATGATATTTCATTTTCCAAATTTGAGGTTTCCATTATTTTGATGCAGTTTAAGCTAAATAAATATTCATGCTCAGATTTGTTGTTTTTGGTTTGAGTCATAATATTGTAAGCAAATCTCAATTCTCTTCGTTTTATTAATGTAATATTGAACTAATATGAATGATAACCTTGTAGATTGGGCATAAAGGAAGTTTGTTTTGATGCTTGATATGTTGGCACAAATGCTTCATAAGATGGAGAGTAACATGAATGTGGCTAGACATTTGAAAGGTGAAGGAAGCACTTATGGGGCTAATAATCCAAATGATATTTATACCAACACTTAGGAACTATCATTGATTCAACTGTTTGACTTTTCCAATCTACTTTTTTTGTAGGGAGGAAGAGGCTTTTGAAATTGAAGCTCAAAATCCTATTATTGGTGATGTTACAACTAGTTATGTTGAGTATAGAGCTTTTCTAGAGGAGATCCAGAGTGAAATGTCACTCACCCATTATATGAACAAGAAGTCCCAAAATGGCTCTAGACTTGAGCCTAGACCACCAGCTATCCAACAAGATTCACAACATGCTTTGAGGAAGTTATCACTTCTTAATTTTGATAGATCTAGCAAGTGTTCAACTAGAGCTTGGATATTGAAGTTGGACACATACCTATCACTCGGGTCAATGTTAGAAGATGATGCCATCAAATTTGGCACTCTCCATTTTGAGGGCACAACACATGAATGTTAGTATCATGGGCTGATTGCTTAGGGAAACAATCTTATCAACTCTTATTATGAATTCAACATAAGACTTATTGAAATACTTGATAGGAAGGACCTTGAAGTTCATTTTCAAGAATCAACCAAGCTTAAGTAGTACGAAAGTGTCAAAAGTTATGTTGCTGATTTTCATAAGCTTTCTATCATGGTTCTTGATATAACAGAAGGAAGGTTGATTATGCTATTTATATAAGGCTTGTTTGAACCTCTCAAAGGTTTAGTTAAAGCATTTAAACCTCCATCTCTATAGGAGGCTATCAAAAGGTCCTTGGCACTTGAGTCATCTCTTCCAAAAAGCAAATTCCAAAATAAGACTTTCCCTCCAAAGAAGCCTTTCTAGAAAGCTTTCAATCAAAGGAAGAATTTTTTGTCAAGAAAAGAAGATGAGACAAAAAATGAATTAAGGAGGAAGAAACTTTGATTTTCATTCAAAGAGCCATGGGAACAAGGCCATAGATGTTTTGAAAAGGGACAAGCGCACTACATTAAGGTAGTTTCAGATGAGGAATCAATAACTTAAGAGTTAGAATCAAAAAGTGAAGAAGAAGAGCCTCATTAGGAAGATCAAAAGGAAAAAGATGCTTCAGGAGTTTCGTACTCCAAAGTAGTACGAAAGTGTCAACAACGAATTATAGTACTCAATGATTTTGGAGCAACACAATTTCATTGATGAAGGGGTTGTAGAAAAAGGCCTAAATATTGAAGACTACGAAGGCTTCAATGTGATGGTGGCTAATGGTTTTTCTGTTCAATGCACAATGGAGACAATGAGGTAAAAGATGGCTTATATGTTGTTAGCATAGGATATACTAATGTAGTGTTGGGAGTTTAGTGGCTACATTCTTTGGGTGAGATTACTCGAAAACTTCCAAATAATGGAACTCAAGTTCCATTTAGATAATAGGTGGTTCTTCGTGGAATCTCTAATAGTGTTCCTAAGATTGTTCTAGCCAAATGCATGGGGAGAACCCTCTGTCATGGTCAAGTTGCATGGGCAACCCAATGCTTCATCATTATGCTTACTTGTTTCTTCAAATGGTAAGAAATCATACCATGTTGACGTTTAATCTATTCTTGATAAACTTAGTAAGCTTTTCAATGATAGACCTCTTGAGAGGCCACTAGATAGAGGATTTGAGCATGGTATTGAGTTAGAGGAAGAAGCTAAGCCAATTATCACCGCTCCTTATTGCCATCCTAGAAGGCGAAAGGAAGAGATTGAAAGGGCTATTAAGGAGCTCCTTGATGTAGGCCACATAAGGCCAAGTTCAAGCCCATTTTCTTCTTCAATTGTTTTGGTCAAGAAGAAAGACAAGACTATGCAAATGTACATTAAATATACATTGATTATTGAGCTTTGAGTAAGAAGGCTTCAAAAATTGGTATCCAATTCCTAAGTTCGATGAACTTATTGATGAACTTCATGGTGCAATCTATTTTTCTAAACTAGACTTTAGATTGGGATACTGCCAAATTAAATTTCGTGAGGAGGATGGCCTTTAGGTGTCATTATGGACAATATATATTCTTAGTCATGCCATTTCTGTTTGACTAATGCTCTTGCTACATTTTAGTCATGTATGAACCAACTGTTCAACAAGCACTTAAGAAATTTTGTTTTGGTCTTCTTTGATGATAACCTTGTTTACAACAAAATATGGGAAGATCACTTGAGGCATTTGGATGAAGTTTTGGGTATTGGATGCCTAATCTTTTTTTGCCAAAGAATTTAAATGTGAATTTGGTATGACTAAAATTTTATAGTTGGAGCACATTATTAACGCCTATGGTGTTCAAGTTGATCAAGAGAAGATTTAGGCCATCTTGGATTGTTCTACTCCAAAAAAATGAACATAGTTGAGAGGATTCTTTAGCCTTTGCAGCTATTACCAAATATTTGTGAAAGGATTTTCTCAATTAGTAGCTCCATTGATTGATTTGACAAAGAAGGGGGCTTTCAGATGGTCAGTTTCATTGTAACAAACTTTTGACAAACTCAAAAAAGTGACGAGTGCCGTGTGTTAGCCATTGTAGATTTCCCTCATCCTTTTGTTCTTGAGTGTGATGCATCTAGGGAAGGGATTGGGGTTGTTTTAATGCAAAATAAGCATCTTATTGCATTTGAGAGCCACAACCTTAGAGGAATTGAAAGAGGTTTCTTGATATATGACAAGAAAATGTAGGTCATCAGGCACATTTTGGCCAAGTTTAGGCAATACCTTGTTGGAGCTAAGTTTGTGGTTAAGATTGATCATGGCTGTTTGAATTACTTCTGAAGTCAAAAGGATCTCAATGAGAGACAACAAAAATGAGTAAGTAAACTTCAAACTTACGATTTTGATATTGAATATGTAAAAGGGAAAAAGAACATAGTGGCTGATGCTTTGTTTAGTAAACCCATTTTACATTCTATGATGGAGATTTCAGCAGATCGGAAGGTTTAAATTTTAATAGAATATTCTAAAAACACCTTTGCCACTAACATATTTGAAGGAAAGTTGCAAGATAATAGGTATGTAGTGGTTAATGAATCCATCCTTTACAAGGATAGATATTTTTGGTAATTGAATGAAAGATAAAAGAAAATATTTTAAAGGCTGTTCATGATACTCTTTTGGCTGGTCACCGGAGGCATTTTAAAACTTAAAATAGATTCAAGAGAGGTTTAGATGGAAAGGGCTTAAGGATGATGTCCTTAGACATGTCTAGGAATGTTTAGTTTGTTAACATAATAAAATATAGCAATCGTTTCCAACTGGTTTGTTGCAGCCCCTACACATTCCAAATCAGAAATGGGAGAGTATTTCAATGGACTTCATCACTAGACTTCCAAAAGTTCAAGGTAAGGACTGCATTTATGTTGTTGTGGATAGACTCACAAAGTACACATATTTCTTTAGGTTATGAGGACCGCAAGTTGTTGATTTATTTTTCAAAGTAGTGTAGGCTTCATGGGTTACTTAAAAATATTGTGAGTGATCATGACAATCAGTTCCTAAGTTTGTTTTGGCAGGAGTTATATGGCTTTATATGGTTATGAGGCTCCAACTTTCATTGACCTTGTGATTTCTGATAGTAGGGTTCCAAGGGCTAAAATATTTGATTCAACAAAGTTAGAATATCTTTAAAACTATCAAGGACAAATTCTAGCATGCTCAAAATCAACAAAAATTGTATGCAGATCAAAATCGTATTGAGTGCATTTTTGAGGTTGGTGACATGGTCTACTTGAGGTTGCCAGCATATAGGCAGTCATCTCTTCAAAGGAGTGGAGCAGAGAATCTTAAGTCTCATTTTTATGGCCAATATAGAATCAAATAGAGGATAGGGGTAGTTGCTTTTGAGTTGGAACTACTAGAGTAGAGTAAGATTTAAATATGTGTTTCATGTTTCTTGCCTCAAGAAGGCACTTGGTGATCATTTCATTCCATTAGATGAGCTACCTCCCTTGGATGAAGAAGGGAAGTTGATTTTGGTTTTTGAAAAGATTGTTGACTTTAGGGGATGAAAACTAAGGAACAAAGGCATAAAAAAATATTTGGTTAAATGGAAGGCTCTTCTAGTTGAGGATGACATTTGGGAAGGAGAGTAGATTTTAGAGCATTCCAATTTGCAGTTGCTTGAGTACTAACAATTTTGGGGAGGGAGGATTGTCATGTTCCCTTGTCAAGTGTAAGTTCGTTGATGACCCTTAGCCTATTTTTCACAATTTTTCTCATAGGCTAATGGGATGGTTGAAAAAGGGACATGACAATTAAATTAAGTTGTCAAAAAGTAAAAATTAGAAGACAACTTGTATTTAATTATTTAAAAAGGTGTTTTAAGTGATTATTTAAGTGTCACTAGCCCTATGGTGCAAAAATGTGTTTTTGAAAAGATTGTTGACTTTAGGGGATGAAAACTAAGAAACAAAGGCATGAAAAAATATTTGGTTAAATGGAAGGCTCTTCTAGTTGAGGATGACATTTGGGAAGGAGAGTAGATTTTAGAGCATCCCAATTTGCAGTTGCTTGAGTCCTAACAATTTTGGGGAGGGAGGATTGTCATGTTCCCTTGTCAAGTGTAAGTTCGTTGATGACCCTTAGCTTATTTTTCACAATTTTTCTCATAGGCTAATGGGATGGTTGAAAAAGGGACATGACAACTAAATTAAGTTGTCAAAAAGTAAAAATTAGAAGACAACTTGTATTTAATTATTTAAAAAAGTGTTTTAAGTGATTATTTAAGTGTCACTAGCCCTATGGTGCAAAAATGTGTTTAAAAAGGACAATTATATTTTTTTATAACTTAGAGGAATATTTCTCAAAAAGAAAATAATATTATTTTATTTCCTCAAAAAGGTTATAAATAGGAGTATTGTTTTCAAAAAGGGTCTTGTTGTTTTTTGAAACAATTTCATTTTCAAGAGTGAATGTGCATTCTTCTCTTCTCGAGGATGAAAATGCTTTGGATTTGTAAAGCTTTGAGGATGAAAACCCTCACAGTTTTTAGTTTAGTTCCATATAAGGATTGACAATGTGTTTCATCCAATAAAGATTTCTAATATTTAGGTATTTTTTTGAGTTTGGTAATTTCCAGAGTTTGGCGAGAGCTTCTTTGGTTGCAGTTATTTGTTTTTGGTGTGTGTTTTATGAGATTGGTGGGAATGATATAACTATTTTACTTGTTATCAGCGATCCTTCTGGTGAGTATTATGGTAGATTGTAGGGATTTAGACAGGTCGTACCTCTTTTAAATCTGAGTGCAACTTTTATAATCGCAAGTTTAGCCATACTGCTCAATCGAGGTTGTACCTTTGCAATAATGTTTTTGATGGAGAGCTTGTAAAAGCTGATCAAATAACTTATTTGCCATTATTATTGTCAGATTATAATTTTACTGAGATTGTTGGGTGTTGAGATTTTTTTAAAAGTGTTTGCTTATCAGAACATGTACCATATTATTCTATGAGGTCATAGATGTTAAGTTTGACTTCATTGATTTCTTGCATAAAATAAGGCATTTTTGGTGTTGACTTTTTGGCATGTTTTAGTCCCTTTACCAGTCTGTACTAGTCAAAAAAGGTGAATCACAACAAATACCAGTTATCTTGAGGGCCATACAACACATTAAGGTTGTTACAGTATTAAGGGCAGCCATATACTTTTCCAGATTTTTGTGAAACTAGTATCTTTGACTAGGCTGAACTGTTAAATTGTCCTGGCCATGCAAATCAGGACTGAGTGATGGTTTAATTGTTGTCATTTTGGGTTGTTCCTGTTAATCACCACTATATAAGACTGTATACAACAATTTTTAGTCAATATCACTTTGGTAATTGAAACAACAGTTGTTTGAATGTTTCCTATAGTGCCATAAGTTTACATGGCTGTAGTATTTCCATTTTAGATCAGAACAACAGTCACATTCCTTCGTTTTATAACAGCAGTTTAATATCAGAATCAATTCACTTTCAGTTCAGGCTTTGCACAAGTTGCCATGGTATGATAATATATCCTTTTCCAAATTTGAGGTTTCCATTATCTTGATGGTAGTTTAAGCTAAAGAAATATTCATGCTCATATTTGTTGTTGTTGGTTTAAGTCATAATATGCTCAGAGATGGAGGCCAACCGACATCTTCTATTATTCCAAGTGAGAAGCCAAATCTGGGTTTAACATCCACAAGATTAAGAAATGACAAATTTTCTTTTAACAAAGAACAAGAAGGATCTAATCGAGTAATGCCTAAGATTTTCATCTGGACTTATAATAGCAGTGAAGTCTCTTGTCCTGATCCAAGGAGAAGAGGGGAACAAGAGCAGGACATTTCCTCCACAGAGTTTTGTTTCTTGGAGAAAAATGATATTAGGCTTGTGCTCTTGATATCTTCTCAGCCCTCTCCTTGAGTATGAGTTTGCTACAAGGGCCAACTCCTTTACTAGGGACATATAAGAAGTGCACATTAATCCTCGTTATTCTGTCTTTCTTGTTGACTGGGAAAATATTGCATTTGCAACGGTGGCTCCCATGTAAATTAGTTATCTTGTTAGTGTCAAGAAACACTACAAATTGGTGCAAATGCATTTTTTGTTTGGCATATATTGCCAATGCGCCTTTGGCATATAGTGCCAACTTGAAAGGTTAATTTGTTTGCAATTCATTCCCAAATAACTGGCCTTAGTTGATTGCCCCACATTTCCCTCAATTTCATCTCCCAAATCAAGGTTGTCATTACCATTTATGGAATTCATCTTGACCTTGATAAAGATACTGCAAAAAACAACATAAAATAACAAAAGAACCAACTTTTATATGCATTGCAGCTCAATGAATTAGAAGAAAGAAAAACAGCAGAAATTTTGTTGATGAAATGATTAAATTCTTCTTTCTATAACTGCTGATCCTCACAAGTAAACATCTATTGATTTCCATATCATTTAAGTAAGGAAGGAGTAGATATTTATATCAAAGTGGGAGACACGTCCCATGAGCGGATGTGTCTCCTCAAAGTGGAGACATGTCGGCTCCAGGGGCATGTCTCTCCATTTAATTAATACTTGTTTCAATTGCAAGATCAAAGTCCTTTATCTGATCGATGCTACTTATTATCAACACTCCCTCTTAGCGAGGAGGATAAACTTCAAACAAGTATAAAGTGATGTCACCTAACTCGTGATATCAGAAGATATGGTATGCTTCTGAAAGTGTCAAGTCACATTACATTTTCCATAACACATCTTCATTATTCAACACTCCCTCTTTAACTAGGGAGGATAACTTCCGTCAAGAAAAGTGATATCACCTAACTCGTGATATCAGAAGATATGGTATGCTTCTGAAAGTGCCAAGTCACATGACATTCTCCATAACACATCTTCATTATGGTATGTGCATTGACATCAAGTCACATGATGTCTACCATAATTCATGGCATATCCACGGATATAATTATCCACCATGATTATCTCTTAAGGATCACAATGATCTTCAGATGACATCAAGTCCCATGATATCCATCAAAGTGTCCAAGAGATACTATCATGACATGTCCACAGATATCAAGTCACATGATATCTATCATGATAGTTCAACATTGTAGAGTCGTCACTTTACAATGTTACATACAAGTGTTCATTATTAGAAAGATCGTCACCTTTCAATAATGTACACAGGGGGAGTAGGCCCATAAGGTCATGGAGTCGCACACACATGACAAAAGAGTTTACACATTAAACATCTTTATATATTAGTTCAACTTATAAACAATTTGAATTTCAAACATAATATCAAATTACATACCAAGTTTTCTTCCCGAAGAGTTCAACCTTAACTCTGGAGAGAGGTTGTTGAGTATGTCCGTTGTTTAAGCATTTGAACTAATATACTCCAACTGGATCACTTTCCTTTCCACCATATCTCTTACATAATGATAGGGGATCTCAATGTGCTTAGATCAAGGAGTCCCACAAGCAATTTACGAAGCCAAACTGCTTCTCTTGCCCCCATAGAGGCTGCATTGTAATCAGTTTCTGTCGAGCTTTGTGCTACAAAAGACTGTTTTCTGCAGATCCAAGAGATCATAGCCCAATTTGAATCAAAGTATCCAGGTTGATCTAGTTGGTCATTTCTGTAAAGAAGATTGTATCCAATAGTGCCTTTGAAGATATCTCAATATATGTTTTACAGCCATAAGGTGAATTTCTTTTGGCTCACACCTGAACTAGCTTAGAGCATTCACTAGGAGCTTCCATTTGCAGCAGGAGTGCTCTTATCAACTGAGCTACTGGCTCCTTGTGGCCAGCCCATCGTCAGTCCGGGTGTGGCTTATTTCCAACACCCCCTTCTAAGCCACACTGCGGGTGCTAGGGGCTCTTCTGAAGTTAGATCCTAGGACCTGTCGTCATGGAGTCTCTCAACATGACGCCTCATCTCAATCTCAGAGATGAACAAGGGCTTTCACCTCATATCTCTCTATCTTAGAGAATTATGCATTACAACAAGTGAAGATGTGACTCCCTCTGAAGCTCTAATTACTTGCATCAGCCTCTTGACCTCCTCGTCAAAAAAACGTCTGTATACTTGCTTTAGAGAAATGGTTTCCAATGCACACCTTTGTAGAGATTTAGGGCTGTCCTCTTCAACCTATCCTAGAACACTCTATACTGAACAGGTCTGCGGAGCTACCAATGTTGAATCCAGCTTAGCTGACTTGAGCAATTCTTATCTCAACTGTTGAAGAGGATCTTAGCATCAGGCCTTGCATCTTCTTCTCTGTGAGTCACAAAACTCCCTCTTGATCCCTGCCTCAGAGATTGCAAAGAAGACTTCTAGAAGTGAACTCCCTCTAGCCACCAACGCAATCCCATGGCTGCAAGTTGTGACTTCATGTTTGATCATTTCTTTGGTCGGCATGACTTCCTTACAAGATGCCTCAAGCTTTTCATCACTAAGCAATCTCTCATCACCTTCTTGTTCCTAGATCTGTCCTGGAAGCATTTTAGAGAGAGATTACTAACAGCTTATGACTATCCAAAGAAATATCAAGGCTAGAATCATACAAGGTTTACTATCTCAGGTTATAGCATGAATAAATAAATCAACTTATAAGAGAAATATATCAAAAGATCAGAGTGAAGGGATAAAAAAGCTTTATCTTTATTAAATTCTGATATAACTCTTTCTTCCATCTTTTACTCTTCTCGAGAGTGCTAAACTCAGCACAACAAAAGACAATCTGAACAACTATAGATTTCTTGAATGCATTATGTAGTTAGCATGAAAAACCTACTCTCTCCAAGAGTCAAGGCTCTATCACAGTTCATGCATTAGAGAATGATATCGATGTGACCAACTTATCACTATCGAAATTGCAGTTCTCTTTTTATTGCAGAGTCACACTCATAAATCTTCACAACTAGCATGAAAAATGACTTGCAAATAATAATCTTTTTAAATATTCTGATGGATGCAATTATTGGACATAGTATTATACGTTGCTCTTGCGCTTAGATCAGTCCACAACCTTCACGGCTTGAACACAGGCCCCTGACAAGGTTAAATTTGAACATGGTCTTTGACCGTTCAAATTTACAATGCACTCCATTTTCAGCTGCAATCCACCAGATTATGGAACAGATGCAACACGTTTACTAGCAACACCCAAAGAGTTAGAGATGGATAAGATCATCACTCATAAACTTTATTAGATCTGTACAACTCAGCAGACTGAGTTTCACATAGAAATATAAACAACAAAAAAAAAACAAATACTTATCTTGATGAAATCAGACTCTCCTTTTTAGGTCTGCACGTTTCCTGATATAGGACTTCTCAATTTGCTCCGCCCTTAGCAGTGGCGTTGCCTCTGACTAATTCCAAGCAAGATCGTAGTTATTGTTAGTTGATCGACATCACATGTTCGATGCCCCTGACCTTAGTCCAAGTAGATGCATTCAACCATGATCCTAATTACCCCTTACTGACGCACAAAAGACAAGCTATAGATCATTCATAACCGTAGTCTTCAATAAGGCCAAAGTCGGAGGCTCGGCCAAGGCTTTACACGAAGATCTCTGTCCAGATGGTAGAAAGCTAGTATGAGGAAAACTCCTCTTATTGATCGACAGCTTTATGATGGTGAGCGCCTAGGTTACAGATTTAATATTAACTTTCGTGACTCCTTCACAAATTCGTCACTTTAAGAAAGAGCTCGACTAATTTAATTCTTCAGGAGACTTAAACTATTGTAACCATCGCCTGGGAAGACTTTCGCCAGTTTATCTCGAAGAAGCCCGACTCCTCACGAGAAATGCAAACAGCTCCCAATTTGATTTACTTAGAGATGGACGACTTTACCTTGAAGAAGCCACAAATCTAGATGGAATCTCTCGATTGTAAATCAGAGAGATGAATATTGTATATCACTCCACAATGCATTGGTACATATTTTATTTATGCATTTATTTATTTCAGGATGAAGACACGAAATATTAGCGGCTTGACTAAATAATTTTTCACGACAACTTTCAATATATCAATGATGTCAAACATCTGCATGATCAAAACTTCATACTCCAGAGGCGTCTATAATGAAAATATCCATTCCACTAGCGATTTCCAGGCATTAGCGGACTCATTATTCCCTTCGAGCAGCTCTCGACTCCTTTAATAATTAGACAGCTCCCTGGATGCTTCCGATTGAGACAAATTAATATTTGTCTTCTCCTTCAAGCAGCTAAAGGTGATATCAAATGCGAATCCCCTCTTCAAATTTGATAGTCTCCTTTTGGCTTTTCTTCAGTTTATACACAAAGACAATTTCCGTGCCAAGCACACACAGAGACAACTCCCGATAATAATGAATAATTGTAGGATGCGTGACTCCTCCCAGCCCGGATAGCAACAGATTTATATATCGACGTCTTCTCAAGAGCTTGACTTTCCTCTTGTCCTATATTGGGCCCGACTTCCCTCAACCATTGAGTGACAACAATATAATTTTGGAATTTCCTATGCCCGATAACATCGTGATTTCACAGGAATAGTAAATATCAATCCCTCAAGCTTCAGATGCAGACTCGACAGCATGGCCAACGTTTCCGAATGTTGCCAGAACTCATATCCGAAGGTAGAGAGGGATTTTGATGTGAAAGGCGAGAGATGAAAGCTACACTCTTATCTGACTTGAGTTTAATCGGATCTTTCCTACTGTGGCTCTGATACCATGTTGATGAAATGATTAAATTCTTCTTTCTGTAACTGTCGATCCTCACAAGTAAACAACATCTATTGATTTCCATATCATTTAAGTAAGGAAGGAGTAGATATTTATATCAAAGTGGGAGACACGTCCCATGAGCGGATGTGTCTCCTCAAAGTGGAGACATGTCGGCTCAAGGGGCATGTCTCTCCATTTAACTAATACTTTTTTCAATTGCAAGATCAAAGTCTTTTATCTGACCGATGCTACTTATTATCAACAAATTTTATGCATTTCAGTGCAAAAAAAAAAAATAACCTAAAAAACAGCTGCCATTACATTCGTTGAAGTGTAAATACTAATTAGTGAAATTAGAACATAGAAGCTTTAAATAAGTTCAATAAATGAGGTTTTAAATGTCCCTTAGATAGAGAATAAAAAATAATACTCATTGCTCAGTCAAAAAACAAAAACAATTTTAAATAAAAAAAATCTAAGATAAAAAATATAAGCAATGTGTTATTCAACCTAAGTTACCAGTTTGGGTTTAGGTTTGGTATGTGGATTTGCCAAAATTATTTTTGCTGTTGGGTTCATTTTGGGTTTGTCTGTACAGAAAACATATATATAAATATATATAACTTTCCTTAAATCCAAATTGCCATTAGATATCCATTATAACCTTTAATTTTTCTCTATATATACTTCAAAACCATTAAATTGATATGGGTTGAAACGCAACAAAATTTCTTCAAGCCTCTTGTTTTAAATAGTAACTCTTATAAATCCCCAAAAAGAATACAGGCAAGACATTCACCACACAGATGTAGAAAAATCTAAAATCGGATGGCCATCATCCTATTGATAAATTCCAGGAAACATTACCCTTAAAATTGACCTTAATCTTCCAAATCCACTCATCAAATTCAGTGGGCTTGAGCTTCCCTCAAACACTGGTGAGGGTATGACGGATCATTAATCATGCTTGTGATGTCTTTGTGAAGCATCATGAAAGCATCTTTAATCTGCATGTGAAAGTTGCCCCTGTTCATGATGTGTTTCATCACATCTACAAAATAAGGGGAATCAATGGCGCACCACCAGTCTGTTTAGGAAGGGCACACAATTTGCATTTGTCGAGGGATGTCATTGTAAGTAGAGGTTTTAAAAAATTTTAAATACGATTTGCAGAGGGTTTAGGAAAGGGCATGCGATTCTTCTGCTAGGTTCTTAACAGATTTGTTCAGGAAACCCACAGTTGTCTGCATGCACCTTGAAAGAGTCCCCTCATGAATCAGTCTTGAACCTGGGCATGGCAGAGGATGAACCTGTAACTTTCAACTTATGGCTATCATCTAGTATCTGTAAACAAAACAAAAATGAAAAAAATAAAATTAAAAAACTTGTTACAAACTTACAAATGAAATATAACAAGGAAAATCTGAAAATCTACAAGTGTCATTAATATATCTTCTTTCTTTAGTTTTCATTCCTTGTTGCTTGCAAAAGTAAATAGTAATGATGCAGATGACAAATGATGAAACAAAAAAATGAATGTGGGCTAGAGTATTTGAGAGTAGAATACATTTTTTAGTTTTGAATGTTTTTTTTGACTGATTTGAAATTGATGTCTGAGGGGATCCTGATGTCACATGGACACCAGGTATGGTAGGCCAATACCGAGGTCCCAAAATAGGGGAACATCCCCTACCTTGGGTAGTTGTACTGGGGATGTCCCTCTTTTTGGAATGGGGAGGGATAGTTTTGTTCCCCTCCCCCTGCCCTCAAAACATTCAGTCCCCAAAACTGCATAAAAACCCTGGGGATGCAGTACACTTGAGAAAACTTGAATTTTGCAGGGGTTTAAGCAGTAATTGGGGACTTAAGTTCACAGAGGAGTTTCTTGAAGATAGATTCTAGTTAAGGTTAAAGATTTCAGGAAAAAAAAATGAGGTAATGGTAGGCAGTGACTTGAACAAGCATCTAATGAACTAGTGCTTCTTTAGCTGAGTTTGAATGTTTGTTTGAATTTTGGTGCAGATACTATGTACAACAGTGGCATTGGTTGCTTCAATACCATTGGGAGAGCTTTTCTTTTTTCACATTATACTGATTAGAAAGGTTAGTTTCCTTTATGAATAGTTTTGGTTCTCTTTAATGTGTTTCAATGCATATGTTACAAAACATCTCCCTCTAATAAGATCATTTTGTAAAGGGCATTACAACGTATGAATATGTTGTGGCAATGAGGTCACAAAATGAGCAAACAGCAATTTCTGCAGAAGGTGAACCACAGAGTATGCCTTCATCTCCAACTAGCTCAACTGCAACAGGCTTAAGTGGGGCAAGCTCTCATGGTCTACATTATAAAGGTGCTTGGTGTACGCCACCCAGAATATTTGTTGATCAGGTATCCAATTCTACATCTTGCTTACCTCTCTAAAATATGGGTAATGGGTAGACTGACTTATTTTGTGTTGTAAATTACAGGATGAAATTATTCCACACTTGGGCCCTGGTCAAGTGCCATCAACTGTTGATCCTGATGATGTGGCAGTTGTAAATAGGACAGTAAACAGGACACAGAAGCACCCTGTTAGGATAAGTGCTTGGAAGTTGGCTAAATTGAAACCTGACGAGGCTATGCGAGCAGGGGCAAAGGCTAGGGAGTCTTCATCTGTTTTACGTCCAATTGGTCCACGAGGAATGCCTGATGCTGATTATTGTTCTAGTGGGAATGCTAGTAGCAGGAGCAGTATGAGTCTTGATTTGGCTGCAAAGAAGGAATCAAGAAATAAACGAATTCAGTCACCTTTGAAATATAGCTACCCTGCGAGTCGAGCTAGCAAAGATGATATTGAAACTGCAACTCAAAGCATGAGTAGTTACAGCAGTCCTAGTCACATTAATGAATTAGCCACACTAAGTTCTCTCTCACAAGAGCACAGATATGGCCCAGCAAGTGGGATACATCCAACAATTCCTGGAAGTCAGATCCATGGGGAACCTTTTCCTACAGTATCAACAAATATCTTTAATGCAAGAGACACACTGCCAATTTACAATTCTGCTCCAGAACATTCAATTTATTTAGGTAAAACTTCTGGAAGTGATGTGTATGGAACATCAACCTTTGATCGCATGGATGATGGACTGGCACGACATAACATTTTGGGGCAGGAGAACACAAACCAATTACCTAGAGTGGTAAGAGGGAATCATAGGTCATCTGTTTTCTGGGACCAAGGAGCTGGAAGGTATGTTTCCTTCCCTGTTTCAGGTAGAAATGAACGTGTCCCTGAAATGGGTGCAAGTTTTCTCACACAAGGACAAGGATTGGTAGGTACTTCAATGTCTCCTTTCTCATACTCAGAAAAACGCATCATGGAGGGTGACAATAGAAAAACATCTTCATCTCCAAATCCTCATGGATTAGAGTCACCTTCTAATGCTCACACGTTCCATTCACCATCTTCTAGGCCAATTCCAAATCCAAATAGTTCATCTGTTCAGAGTTCAAGTGCAGAACCTGAAAACCTTCTGTACACTGGAGAATCTATTTTCTACGGTGGTCCTCTTAGTGTTCCTTTTGTTGAAAAACACTAAAAAAACGAATGCTTCAGTACCGGATCCTGAAACATAGCAAACATCATCCATTACCATGTCATGTCACTTCAGGTTCTACATGAAATGTTTACCCTTCTGTGGACTAACCATGCTATTACAGTTTCCTTCATTTGTATCATATGTCCTTGCCAGCAATTTCATTATCATTTCGCTTCTCAATAGCTGCAGGCGTCATACTATTTAAGGTAGTATATTAAACATGTGAGAGTTTCAGTGATTGCTTGCACATGTTTAATATTCAAGATATTTATTTGATTTATGGAAGAAGAGGAAAATGTGCACTTCACCTTCCACTCTTGGGTCATCTCAGGATTTGGATAATTGCAAATTTCTTCCTTTGGCTGGCAATTTAACAATCAAACACAATTACAGAGAAGCAGCATGATTTGAGTCTCTTTTACAAATTGGCAATACTTAAAGACAATATGATCTATTTCAAGCACGGGCATTTTGCTTTTTAGTTGCTCCTTCACTAATAGATTTATGACTCGACTCCACTTCCAGATTACTGCCTTTTTGTGTTTTTGTACAACTTTGTAAGCTAATCGTATGAAGGTAGCAACCAGAAAGAAAATAAATCAGATTGCCTTCTCTTTCTATTTTTGGTTTCTGAGAAGGTTTCCCAGTTGTGTTACAGGTAGGTGCTGATGCTTGAATTTTCAAGCCATCATACTACTATTACTGGATGCTCATGAATGTTTGTCATGATTTCATTTTGCTATGTAGAAATCCGATCTTTCATCATACAGCAATTTCTGAACACTAGTGAATTTTAAATTTTCATGCATGCAATCTTGTACTTATCACTTAGATTCATGACTCAAAATATTAACTATGTTGATAGTCCAATATGGCTCTGTGTGTTGCAGAGGCTGGAATTCATGAATTAGCAGAGTGGTTGGTTTTTGAATAGTTTAAATGCTCTTGAACCCAAAGAGTTACTCAACAAAGAGGTAGACAATGAATAAAAAACCCATTAATGGGTGAGCAAAAGTGGGGATGCTAAGGATGTAAATATGAATGATGCAATGAAAATACATTCAGGGTCAGCAAGTACTATGAGAAAAATCTACTTTGTGAAATTCATAATATTCAGTTAGGAAAAATACAAAGCTCAGAACAAATCTACTTTGCGACATGCTTAATATTCAGCTAGTAGAAGCACAAAACAACAAACAGTCTAAAGGGCAATAGAAGCAGTCACGCTCGATTATGTCCTCCCACACTATGTAACTATTATATGTATGATACTGATTTTCATCACATTGCTTTCAAAAATTTCACTTTTAGCCAATGTTCAATTTCAATCCCAGAAGATACGAAATTTGTTTGTCATCACTGGCTTAATATTCAGCTAGTAGAAGCATAAAACAACATAGCAGTCTAAAAGGCAATAGAAGCAGTCACACTCGATTATGTCCTCCACACTATATAACTATTATATGTGATACTGATTTTCATCACATTGCTTTCAAAAAATTCACTTTCAGCCAATGTTCAACTTCAATCTCAGAAGATACGAAATTTGGTTGTCATCACTGAAATGTCGTAACTGTTCACTGAAATATCCTTCTACGCATCTGGGTTGCACAGATTCATAAAATAGTCTCAAATACAAAACATAAGCTTTGATAACGTTATGTAAATTTTTTCAGGCGGATAGTTTAATGACCATAGCAGCAAAATTTTTTTGGGGAAAAAATTGGCAAACCAAAAAGTATAAGCTTTTTTGAAAAAATCGGAAAAAAATGGTGAAAAAATTGAGAAAATATCGGATTTAAAAAAAAACTTAAAGATTGTAGAACAAGAGATAAAAACTGTTTTTTTTTTAAAATTCAAAGGCATTTCCATAGCATAGAGATTTAGAGAGCAAATAAAATAAAAAGTTTAACTAATGAATTGTAAAAAATAGATTTTTGTAATTTATATTCATATCGCCGATTACATTCATTGCATTGCACATCTTTCAAACTCAAAGCATTACTTCACATTGTATAACTAATAACTAGATGTTGATAGATGACAATTTCAATTATACTATAGTTTTTATGATATTGCTATCAAGTTTCAACCGTGTAGTTTTCGAGTCAAACTCATCGACCCATGATTCATGAGTAGTGGTTCACAAGAACCCATCTCTCATGATAATGAATGGTCCACTTAGCACTCATTGCATCTAGGTGATGCTCACAGAGGTGAAGCATTGGTCCGTCCCGAGAGGTCACCCATCCCAGTACTGCTCCAACTCAAGTGCGTTTAACCACAGAGTTTCCCCCAAGGTTAAGCCCACTTAGCTTGCTACCCCATTTCCAAAACCTTCAGCAAGTGTTGTGCCTTATGAACCATTCATTATAGAGCCCCTTTAGCTCTTCAATTGATAAGTAGGAGGTTTCTTCCACAACATGTCAAATTATGATATTGTTGTTAGGATTCAATCGTGTAGTTTTCGAGTCAAACTCATTGACCCATGATTCATGAGTAGTGGTTCACAAGAACCCATCTCTCATGATAATGAATGGTCCACTTAGCACTCATTGCATCTAGGTGATGCTCACAGAGGTGAAACATTGGTCTGTCCTGAGAGGTCACCCATCCTAGTACAACTCTAGCTCAAGCGCGCTTAACCACAAAGTTTCCCCCAAGGTTAAGCCCACTTAGCTTGCTACCCCATTTGCAAAACCTTTAGCAAGTGTTGTGCCTTATGAACCATTCATTATAGAGCCCCTTTAGCTCATCAATTGATAAGTAGGAGGTTTCTTCCATATTGCTATTAGGATTCAACCATGTAGTTTTTGAGTCAAACTCATTGACCCATGATTCATGAGTAGTGGTTCACAAGAACCTATCTCTCATGATAATGAATGGTCCACTTAGCACTCATTGCATCTAGGTGATGCTCACAGAGGCGAAGCATTGGTCCGTCTCGAGAGGTCACCCATCCTAGTACTGCTCCAACTCAAGCGTGCTTAACCACAGAGTTTCCCCCAAGATTAAGCCCACTTAGCTTGCTACCCCATTTGCAAACCTTCAGTAAGTGTTGTGCCTTATGAACCATTCATTATAGAGCCCTTTTAGCTCATCAATTGATAAGTAAGAGGTTTCTTCCACAACGTGTCAAATTATGATATTGCTATCAGGATTCAACCGTGTAGTTTTCGAGTCAAACACATTGACCCATGATTCATGAGTAGTGGTTCACAAGAACCCATTTCTCATGATATTGAATGGTCCACTTAGCACTCATTGCATCTAGGTGATGCTCACAGAAGTGAAGCATTGGTCCGTCCCAAGAGGTCACCTATCTTGGTACTTGCTGAAGGTTTTGCAAATGGGGTAGCAGAGTTTCCTCCAAGGTTAAGCCCACTTAGCTTGCTACCCCATTTGCAAAACCTTTAGCAAGTACTGGGATGGGTGACCTCTCGGGACGGACCAATGCTTCACCTCTGTGAGCATCACCTAGATGCAATGAGTGCTAAGTGGACCATTCATTATCATGAGAGATGGGTTCTTGTGAACCACTACTCATGAATCACGGGTCAATGAGTTTGACTCGAAAACTACACGGTTGAATCTTGATAGCAATATCATAATTTGACACGTTGTGGAAGAAGCCTCCTATTTATCAATATAGTATTTTACAAAGTCAACCTAAGCAATTATGCAATTACTTCACATTGCATAACTAATATCTAGGAGCAACTGCCAATTGCATTAGCTTGTCATGGCATTCCATGAGACCACATTTCTTTGAGGCATTTTTTCAAACAATTCACTGTCTTGTCTATGCTACGAAATTTTTCATACATGTCTACCAAAACATTTTATCAAACAGTTCACTGCCTTGTCTATGCTACAAAATTTTTCATACATGTCTACCAAAGCATTTTATCAAATAGTTCATTGCCTTGCAGCTATGGCTAAAAGCCTAAAACAGGTGCTTTCAAACAAGCTATAGATGCTTGGAAAGAATCTATCAAAACATAATAGTAAGCAATAGCATAGACAAGGCAGTGAATTGTTTGAAAAAATGCTTCAAAGAAATGTGGACTCATGGTGATGGAATGACATGATGAATGCCTATGGTGATAGATTGTCATGGCATTCCATCACCATGAGAACACATTTCTTTGAGGCATCTTTTCCAACAATTCACTGCCTTGTCTATGGTATGACATTTTTCATACTATCTACCAAAACATTTTATCAAACAGTTCATTGCGTTGCTGCTATGGTTAAAAGCCTAAAACAAGTGCTTTTGAACAAGCTATGGATGCTTGCAAAAAAATCTATCAAAGCATAATAGTAAGCAATAGCATAGACAAGGTAGTGAATTGTTTGAAAAAATGCTTCAAAGAAATGTGTTCTCATGGTGATGGAATGCCATGACAAGCCATAGACAAGGCAGTGAACTGTTTGAAAAAATGCCTCAAAGAATGCATTACATCACCATGAGACCACATTTCTTTGAGGCATTTTTTCAAACAGTTCACTGCCTTGTCTATGCTACCACATTATCGAACAGTTCACTGCCTTGCTGCTATGGCTAAAAGCCTGAAATAGGTGCTTTCAAACAAGCTATGGATGCTTGGAAAAAATCTATCAAAGCATAATAGTAAGCAATAGCATAGACAAGGCAGTGAACTGTTTGAAAAAATGCCTCAAAGAAATGTGGTCTCATGGTGATGGAATGACCACATTTCTTTGAGGCATTTTTTCAAACAATTCACTGCCTTATCTATGGTACGACATTTTTCATACATGTCTACCGAAGTATTTTATCAAACATTTCACTGCCTTGCTGCTATGGCTAAAAGCCTAAAATAGGTGCTTTCGAACAAGCTATGGATGCTTGAAAAAAATCTGTCAAAACATAATAGTAAGCAATAGCATAGACAAAGCAATGAACTGTTTGAAAAAATGCTTCAAAGAAGTGTGGTCTCATGGTGATGGAAGGCAAATGACAAGCCATAGACAAGGTAGTGAACTGTTTGAAAAAATGCCTCCAAGAAATGCGGTCTCATGGTGATGGTTGTCATTTTTTGGAGGCATTTTTTCAAACAGTTCACTACCTTGTCTATGCTACCACATTTTTCATACGTGTCTACCAAAGCATTTTATCAAACAATTCACTACCTTGCTGCTATGGCTAAAAGCCTAAAACAGGTGCTTTCGAACAAACCATGGATGCTTGGAAAAAATCTATCAAAGCATAATAGTAAGCAACAAGCTATGGTCTCATCGTTTTTTTTCACGTGAAAATCAACACAATTTTATTTGCAATTTTTTGTAGGCTTTAAATGCGTTTTTTTGGCGATTTTGCAGTTTTAAATGGGAAAAAATCATTGACCAAAAAGTTAAAGTTTTTTTTCAAAAAATCGGGGAAAAAATCGTCCAACCTGCAGATTTTTTAAAAATCATGATTAATCGGGATTTTTTGCAGATTTCTGCCTCTATGGTTTTATCTGTAGCAACCTCCCAATGAAATCCACTTATATCCTCACAAACTGTTTATTTCTTTGACAAACCTTGCCTATTTTGAATTTTAAGAGGTATCAAAGGCCACAAGGAAGACACTGAAGCCATGTTAATGGTTAGGGATATGGCACACAAATCCAAATACTGCATGGGAAAACATGGGAGGTATTTTGAAATAGGGAAAAATATTGTACCAAATATAGAGGTTTTTTTTATAATAGCAAATGTCTAGAAAACATGAAAATAATCTTAGTTTAACGGTGAAAGAGCAAAGTTACTAGGAGATGCGGGTGTACAGCTACTACTACAGGGAAGGATGGTGATTGAAATCATAAATTAAAATTATGGGTATAGGGAAAAAGGGATGGGGATGGCAACTAGAATTATGGGTACAGGGATGCGGATGGGCGTGGATTGAAATTCCTAAAATGGAGTTTCCCAATAACTATGCTTACAGACAAATAATTTTCATTTATTAATTGCATTTAGGTAACATTGAAACTGTTGCCATCAAATACTGGGCTGTACATAACAGTTTGAAATGCAACAGATTTATTTCATAAGGAATTACAGAACACGAGTGAATAAGTGTCCCAGTATCATATGATTTTTATTACTCATTACTGCCTTGAGTGAGAACGATGATAGGAAGTTGGAGTTTTGAGGTTTATTGTTATGCCAATACTAAATTGAAATTGGTTTTGTCACAATTCCAGCAAGTTGAATTTAGTTTTTGACTTTTGCATCATTGCTCAATGATCAGCGCATCTAGACGTTTAAGTGCGAGTCAGCTGAAGGTATAAGAAAATGAAAATACTATGAAAAATTAAAATGGTGATAAAATAATAGATTCATGGTACTTCAAATACAAGTTTAAAAAACTTTAATAATGATAAAATAATAGATACACGGTACTTTAAATACAAGTTTAAAATACTTTAATAATAAAAGGCCAAAGCAAGCCAACCAAAAAAAATGCATTATAAGATGCAACGATAAAGGTAGGGACAAAAAAAAAAAAGCAATTAGAGAGACTTTAAAAGGTTAGGTAAAAATTGATTAGGGTCAGATACGTAGTATGGAAGGGAAATGAGAGAGTAGGTCTTGTAGTGGGACAATATATCAATTAATTTTAGCCCAACTCGTTGTCTTAAATGGCAGTTTGAGACTATGTCTTAGTGATATTACTCGAAGTGGTAGTGTGACTCTTGGATTAAGTTATATTGGCATGCCTTTTTCTATGCTTCTAGACTTTTCATATGTATGCTTCTACATTTAGCATATCCACATTTACCAGGGCTATGTTTCATCAACGCTACACTCACCTTTTGCCGAAGCTTCTAGCAACGTTTAGCAGAGGTTACCAGGGTTGCATTCTGCAACGTTTTTTAGGCTCGATGGTGGCGTTTTCTAGGGGAGGTGTGGCTTTTGTCGGGAAAAGGAGACAAAAAGGCAAAGTAGAAACAAGGGCCCAAAAAAGACAAAACAGAAAAGCGCTCAAACGGGTCTCCCGATCACTTTCTCTATTGTTTTCTGTTTTTCATTCATTTTATAAGATTGTTTTGTCTCCTTTCTTCATAATTGGACAAAAATTGGCATACCTGCATAACCTGGAAAGCTCACAACAAACGCATATTATATTCAACACATGAGAGTTAATCAAGAAGTAATAGGGGAAAACCTAGGCCTAGCATGTCAGAGTGTCACAACAAGAGGACCACAAGCCTCAGGTACAAACTCAATTTCAATGCAAATGGGGGCTTTAGAATGCATTTTGGGTAACAAGAATTGGTCACTTTAAAACAAGAGTTCGACCAATTGAAAACAACAAAAAACGAGAAATCAGAAGTGGAGGGAGGTGAAAACATAATGGAGTTAAAGGTGATCCAATCAACATTAGCTGACTTGGAAATAAAAGAGAATCAATTAAGAGATCAGATAGAAGAGGCCAAATCATGGTCACAAGTGGTGAGTGGTTTATCAATCGAGCATAAAGGAATCATTGAAAAACAAGTTAAAAGGCAACAAAGGGAAGAAAAAGATAAGCAAAGCAAGGCTGCAAACATTATTATTAAAGGTTTGAGAGACTTTGGGGAGAAGGAGAGAACCAACATTATAACAAGGGACTTCCTTAAAGATAAGTTGAAGTGGACATGGCATTTTTAGCAAGTTAACAGAATTGGAAAAAAGGTAGAGGGAGGAAGAGATAGACATGTAAGAGACATCTTGAAAAATTTAGAAGATAAGAATAGGATTCTAAAAACAGGGGGTTACTTAGAGGCACACATATTTATCTAGATGAAGATTTGACATTTGAGCAGCAGGAAGAACAAAGGAAAGAATGGGAGAAGGTGAAGGAAGTGAAGGTAAGTGGGCTTGGTTGAAGAATGAGAAAGCCCAAATCAGTGATCAATTTTCAAACAAGAAATAGCAAATAGGGGCTCCACAGGAATATTTACATGTTGTAAGTTGGAATTGTAGAGGATATCCATGGAGAAGAGGACTTGGATTGGGGCCCATAGCAAAAGGAAAGGATATTATCATTCTTACAGAAACACATGAACATGATGACTGCAAAGTTCTAAATTTCAAAGGGTATAAGAAAGTTTCAGTTTGGAATGAAGGCAATGAAACAGGCAAATGTCATGGAGGGGTTATAGTGCTAATAGATGAAAAGTGGCAGGGAATTGTTGAATTTGTAAAAGAAGACAAAAATAAATAGTACATATGGTTGCAAATAACAAAGAATGGGGTAACATTTAGTTTAGTTGCATGCTACTTTGTTCCAAAAAAATCAAAGTTTTATAAGAAGCAAAATTTAGACAATGAAGACCCGTATGCATCTCTAAAAAAAAATATCTCTATTTTCAGCACACTTGGGGATGTGGTTTTAATGGGTGACTTTAATGCAAGGACAACTAATAACCAGTCTTTTCAGTTGAGCAGTGAAGCTAAAGGGGAGAACAATCCTTTGTGGTTAGAGGAAGGTGGTGGTCTTCTCTGGGAAAGAACATCTCAAGATGGTAATGGCACTGTGAACATGTTTGGGGCAGAATTACTAGGGCTTTGTAGTTTATTTGGCATGGTTACCTGCAATGGTATGAGAGATTGGTCGAAGTTAGGGGTTATCACTTGCAAAACTTATAATGGTCAAAGTGTGGTGGACTACGTGGTTTTCTCTCAGAGTTTTAGTTCTAGATTGTTGGAGTTTGATATTGAGAACTGCCCTATTAAGATGAAATCTGACCACTTACGTCTTCGGGTTAAGCTGTGCATTTCTAGTCCAATCAGCCAACACAATAAACAGGTTCAACACATGCAGAAAAAAACCCCTCCAAAGGATAAAATCCTCAAAAATCAGGAAAATAGGGAAATATTTAGTGCTGCCCTTAAGCAACATTTCCATGATTTGAAAAATAATGGAGAGTTTAAAGCAACAAAAGAGGTAGATGTCCACATTCACAACAATTTGCTGATCCCAATAATCCACAAGGCTTTAAATGCATGCAAGAGGTCTCACCCCAAGGTGGGGACAACAAACACTTTTCCGACAAATCCATGGTATGATGAAGAATGTAAGGCAACCAAGAGGTCGTTAAAAGAGAGAGGAATGGACAAAGAATATAAAAAAAAATATGAAAAATTAGTGCAGTCCAAAAAAACGAGTATGTAAATGAAAGAAGGAAGGAGCTAATCTCTTTTGGGAAACATAATCCTAAAGGCTTTTGGAGGGAACTGCAACAAAAGAAAAAGAAGTTGGAAAACAATATTATGGATGTCCAATGGTTAGAGTATGCTAGGCTTCTTTACGAGCAGGCCCACAAGAAAGGCTACCCTTTAGTTGTTAACACCTCAATGGAACTATTCAGTGTAGATGATATTAAACAAGGAATAAAGAACATAGCAAGTGGTAAAGCACAAGACATAGATGGGCTACAGGCTGAATTTTAAAATGGGGGATTGAAACTCTTGCTCCTCACATAAAAAGAATTTTCAACAATGTTAATCGGGAAGGTTTTCCTATGGAGTGGACTGCTAGTGTGGTCATCCCTTTATTTAAAAGTGGTGATATCAATAACCCATCTAACTACCGCACAATTATGATCAATCCTATCTTTGGAAAGCTCTTTGGGAGCATGATTGAGCGTAGGATCAACAACTAGGTAAAAAACGAGGGCAAAAGGGCAAAGGGGCAGGCAAACTTTAGATCCAGACACTCTACCATTGATCACCACATAACCCTTAGACACTTGATTGAGAAAATTTGGGACACTTAGGGTGAGGAAGCTTATTGCTGTTTTGTAGACTTTAAGAAAGCTTTCGGCACAGTGCCTAGGGACAAACTTTGGAATATGATGGAAGAATTAGGCATTCCAAATGTGTATAGAGCATCTGTTCACAGGTTGTATGAGAAGGTTAGTGCTAAAATCAGAACAAGTGAAGGTATGTCAGAATGTTTTGGCAACGACATTGGTGTTAAGCAGGGCTGCCCTTTATCTCCTATGCTTTTTGGGCTATACATTGATAAGTTGGAAGCTTGGTTAAGTAAGGAAGGTGGAGATGGTATTCAATTGGTAGGTTACGTAGTGGAATTACTTCTATATGCTAACGATCTTATTTTAATTTCAAAAACAACTCATGGGTTAAGAGAACATTTGAAAGCTCTAGAACACTTTTGTGAGGAAGTTGGGATGCAAGTGAACACCTCCAAGACCAAAATCATGATTTTCTCATTGAATAGAAAAGATAAACAACATACCTTTCTTTTTGAAGGTAGCTCGCTTGATATAGTGAAAGAATACAAATACCTTGGGATTGAATTTCACTATAAGCTCAGTTGGGAGACTGGCATAATGAAAAGGATACAAGGAGGTTGGAAAGCCTCTTACCTGCTTCAAAATAGATGTAGAAAAGTCGAACTTTGAGATTGGAAAACCAAGAAAACCATTTTTGGTTTACTTATCACACCGATTGTACTTTATGGGTGTGAAGTGTGTGGCAACAATACGTCAAAGTGCAGTTGGAGACAAATAGAAAGAATCCAGAAACACCTAATAACTAGCAATCTCAAAGTTAAAGTCACAGTCCCATATGAAATTCTTTTAGCTGAAGTGGGGGCTTTTCCTTTGGAAGCATCAACGATAACCCGGTTGACAAGTTATCTAAAGAAGATCAAAAACATGGATAACCACAGGTGGCTTAAAACAGTTATGGAGGAGATGCTAGATCAAAGAAAGAAAACTTGGATGAAGCAGAACATAAAGTAGTTGAACAAGTGGGACATCAAATTACATGAGTGTCCTGGCACCAATAGTGAAATAAAAAACTATGTGAGGGAAAAATTCAGGACTGCCATGTGGTCAAATCAGATTGGGTGAAAAAAAACATACTACATCAAAGAGTTTAACCCGACAAAGGATCATGGTGAAAAAATCTATTTAAGTGCAACTATTAAAAGGAAAGCGAGGCTGCTAGTTGCACAATTGAGGACAGGATTGCATCATCTTAGGTGTGAGACTGGTAGGTGGAAGATACCTAAGGAAACTTGGGAAGAAAGAACATGCATATTCTGTAATAAGGGAGTGGTGGAGATGGAATGGCACTTCGTCATGGAATGCACAACTTATGAAGATATCCGTACTTAGTACGCAAATAGTTTGGGTGTGGACAATATGCAACAGTTATTTAAGGAGGATAAGATCAACCACACGACCAAACCTTCTAGTCAAAATTAGTAGCAGGAGATTTGACTTGGAAAAGAGCTTGACGACAAATTAAGTTGTTTGTTTCGTTCCATAGGCTGTTTAATCTCGTGGACATCACTAAAATCTTTCATTCATTCATTCAACGATTAACATTGAGTTGAACTCTTTTAGATAGCTTTAAAAAAGTGTCTTCTGATATTGAATGTTAACAAATCCCTTTCTGCTTGAAACGCCATGAATGCTTGCTTTTTCTATTTGAATAGAGAGCTAGGTTTTTAGAATACATTTGTGGGTATTAATATAGTAGTTTTCTTCTAATGGATCTCAAGATCCAAATTTTTGCATGATCCTTATGATACTTCACCACAAACTTTAACAATAATTCGTACACTTCCTGCACGCTAATTGAAAATGCTTACAAAAAAATTGTAAGAGATAAACTAAGCTCATGAATATACAAAATAAACATAGTAGAGCAATAAAGCTCTATAATGGTATAACGAGGATTAATATAAGGTTTTATCTAGAATCTTCTAATAATCGGTGAAAGCACAATGGTGAATTGAAAGATATACAAAAGATTCAACTTTGAACTTTGAAATGAAGTAAAATAAAGGGCATGTTAATAAATAAAATGAATTGTTTTAATTGCGTATATACTCACATCTTTTTAAGATGTATTTTGATAAAGAAAGGGTAAAGCAATCATAAAAATCTCTCGATGATAATTCTGTAATCAGTTTGAGATTATATTGAAAGATTGTGGGGTCCTAACAAGAAGGTTGTGTTAGAGACCCATGCACAATCAACATAATTTTCAATATTAATTTTTTTTTTGAAAGATGGTGTAGGTTGTGGAAAGGTGGTCATGCTAAGTATGCATATACAAACATAATTGCTTAGTTTTAGTAACCCAAAAAGGGGATCAATCTCTAGGAAGTAGAATCAAACAGGTGCCCTAAATTCTAAATTAGGAAGGAGTGTATAAGAGATTTCCCAAAAAGACAATTATGAAGATAACAACCATGTAGAAATATAAGGGCATAGAAAATAAATTCTCAAAATGATAGTACTCAAGTGTATGTCTACCATTTGGAATCAATATATTATCAAAAAGTGCCAAACATAAGACTAGTGTAAGGTAAGCTAGAACAAACGATCCACAAAAGAAGAAAAACCAAGTAGAAACTATCATGAGATTACTCCATATATAAGTGAAGAAATGGTTGACCCATCATGTGCTAAGTGCAAAAGGAGAGTTTCCAGTGATTGATCATCTATCCTCTCATAGGAAATCTATACGGTGGTATTAGAACTTTGAATCGACAAGGAAATATGGCATGTAGTAATATCCTATGATAAAAGAGTGCTTGCATATTGATGGGTTGCAATTCTTTGTCTGCTGAATAAACTAGTTAATAGATATATGAAGGGTGGTCCAAAGAAGCATGTGAAGCAAGAGAAGTAGAATGGTCAATCCTTACCCTAGAAGGCCAAAATTCAAGCACAATGCAATATTAAATCCCTTATCTGTGCTTTCAAATGCCTTTACATATATAATCCATCTAGAAAGGTAACTTTGAATGAATAAATTTAACATGCCACCCAAACTCAATAACTTAAGTACATGTGTAGCTTCTAACACAAAAGTGGCATTTACACTATCATCTAATATCACCAAGATATCATGCTTATAATCAACATGGATAGACTAAAATGTTTTATATTTGTGTTGCACATGACCCACAATTGGAAGACTTTAAGATAATGGGTGGTCTAAAAAATTGACATCCACACTATCATCAAGATTAGATTCATGAGAACGAGAATGCTATGCTACAATTTCTTGAGGATTAACACTTGCCTTTTTTAAATTCACAAGGTCTTGAATAATACCTATTGTGCTAAGTATCCAAGTGGTAGTGCAACTAATGGTGGAGGTATTGAAATTATCCCTATTGACTTCTCATTTGAATTATCTTGAAGGTCTAAATCTTTGTCATCCAAAGTGTCTTCTTCATCCAAAGAGAATACATGACACCTACTTGAAGTGATTAATGAATAAATTAGTTTCATGGTCAATTATGTTAGTATTGGTTCTCACACACTTGGTGCATCTCTAGCATGTCTCACCCGTATTGCTCCATTGGCTCCCATTAGAGAGTCCCAACCACCTACTACTCCAATCACTTAGCCTGTTATTCCTTTGGCTTTGGTTCAATTTGAATCTTTTCATGTGGTTCCCGTTCAACATTTGGCTACTCCACCTTACATTCCATTTTTCCTTCTACGCACATAGATGGGCTCTTTGTGAAGGAATCCTCTCCGCTTCTCCTTACTTTGAGGACTTGGATGATACTATTTCATGTGCTATTGTACAAAGGTGAAAGAAAGGTCTTCCTAAAACTATCTCCCAATCTCATACTAGATTGAAGGGTGTGAGATTGAACAAGGTTGTGTCTAGCTTTTTTTATGTGGGCCCTCAAGGTTCCATGCTATTTCTTTTTTGGTTGTGTGGTAGCTTGATTGCACGTGTCTCACTATGATTCATCTTGATATTTGTTTAGTTTGCCCCATATCTCATGGTACTTGTTTTGTTTGCTAGTTGGCTATTCTATCATACAAGGGTGCAAACCCTTTCACTCATGATTTTTATCAATATTAAAAACTAAGTAGAAAATAACTAAATCATTTGCAGCGCAAGTGGAGGAGGTCTGGATCACTGTAAAGGGAAAAAAAGATAAGTCCTCTAAACCTCCTTTCGACATGACTCTTCGCTCCCACAAGAGCAATTCTAAATGTAAATCTTGATGGTTGTTGTTTGGGGGGCTGGTTTTTCGCCGGTTGTTGGCTGTTTGAGGCTTTGTAGTTGGTTGTGGCTCTTGGCCTTGGTTTCCTTTTTGTCCTTGGTTTTTTGTGCCTTCATTTCTTTCGTTTTGACAACCTTTTGGTTTTGGGTTCCAGATCCATTCAAAATCTGCTTGTAAAGGGTTTCGGGGTCCCTTCAAAACCTGTTTTTACCTTAATCAAAAACTAAATCATTTGCATAACTATGGTTAACAATATTATTAGATGCATAAACAATTGTCATGCTTTAACAAAATGAGTAATCTAATAAATGAATAATAAGTCACGTTTAAATATGGAAAATGAGCATTTGTAAGTGTGATATTTTTAATCTAAATGAAATCTTTCACTAATAAATTAGGGTAATATTTTCCCACAAATATATCATCTATATTGCTCATGTTGCTATTAGAAATACAAAATCCATATTTTTTGTTTGGTGTATAACCTTGGAATCTAAAATCTAGCATGAGCCCTAAAGGATCAATATTGTAGAAAACAATACATTATGACCCATAGTTGAAGAAGGTTTTGAAATAGCGGGTTTAAATTTTGTTGTCTCAGCTTCAAGATTTACTAACCTAATTCAACATGTTTGGTTTAGTGTTCAACCATGGAATAAAAGTTACAAAAATATGTCGTCCACCTTCTCCTTTTGCTTTCCTTTTCTTGTCTTACTTAGAGGTACAAGGTGGTCTCAAGGGTTAGGTATTTGTACCCTTGTATGCTTAGGTCATGTAAGTATACCTATACTTGTACCTTCGGTGTAAAAATAGCCACAAGTAGGCTTATGATCCTAATTACCAACCAAAGCATGATGATAAGGACTACCTAAACCAAGGATTCCAATATAAATCAACTTATCATATCCCATTTGCAATAGATAAAAAATGACATCAAATGTAGCCAACATGTAAGCTTCACTTGGAAATTCCTATTGATATTTTTTCGTAGAGACAAACAAATAATAGATTTCCCAACTTGGATATTATATTAATGATCAACTAATCTTTAGCCTTTCTAGTTTACCACATTGAGTGAGTTACAAGAACAATTTCTTGACTTGAATGATGTTCTCAATTTGAGAGAAATATTGTGGGTTAAGTTTGATTAACTCATTTTGAGTTGAAAATACTTTACCTTAATATATTTACCAATTTTTTTCTAGTGCTTTCACTGTCTTCCAAGGTTCAAGTAGCCAATGCAAATGAAATTTTAAGTCAAGATGAAGAGACTAGTTATCGCTCATGCCTCATTGCATCTATTATGATATTTGATTTTCTTTCCAATACTAGTGAGCTCCATTTTTGTTTTACTCACAAAGTTGTAAAGACCTTTGCTAAGTAACTATCCCCATGTAGGGTTTCAAGTTACTTTTAACTTCTTAGAAGAAGCATTTTATTGAAAATTACTAAATGAATTGATCATATATTAGTACAATATAGAGTTCAAAACATATGCACTTTAAAAATTACTAGAATATACTCTAATATGTGATATTTTTGGTCATTTAAGTTTTCCAAATGAGAACTACAAAGATTGATAAATTGTTAGATAAAAAAACTTGGAGTTAGGACCACATGTAGCTATAAAAAAGATAGTCATTGTGAGAAACAAATCTCTTTGATACACCTTTGTATGATGAACAATGAGGACTGTAAAGTTAAGGTATAAAATTGAAAAGTGTATTAGTAAAGGCATACATTTCACCCCTAGCAACACTTAAATATAATGTGACCACCTACTAGTACTAAAAAATGAATAGAAAAAGCTACTAGCTGAAGTTTTTTGACCTAAAAATATAAAAATACATTGAAATTTAGCAAAGCATGACAATTGAATTACTTATTATTTATTTTTTCCTTTCCCTTTAACAAATTCAAGTTTTATTGAATTGAACGATCAAAATTTGACAAAAGGAATCCTCTAAATACAAGGTAAAGACTAAATTTGAAGGATTATGTGGTTAACTTGAGTGAAAAATAGGTTAAACCATATTTATTAACATGTCTATATATGTAATAGAAGGGTTTCTTATGCTCTAACAAGATTACAAATATAAGACAAAAAGTATGCCTTTAAAACAAGGATATGCAACTTGGTCCAAAAAGAGCAAAGATGCAAGAATATTGATTGAAAATAAAAAACTTATCATGATTGGATACCATGGAAAAATGATTATGTAGGTGTAATACAATGAATTAGTAAAACTTGATACTCCAAAGAGAAAAAAGACACAAGAATATTGATTGAAAATAAAGGAAAGCTTATTATGATTTAAGATGACAAAATTATTATGAAGGTGTAATCCCACGAATGAATAAAACGTAAAGTTTTTCCTCACATTCACATTTAGACATAAAAGCATGAAAGCACACACAAATGTATCATGAGTGGAAGCTGCTTCTTTTTGATAAATATTTATAATATCTTGATGATACTGCCAAGCTTTAAAACATATGCATGTTTCTTTCACACAAAAAATAAAAATAAATAAAAAGAGTGATAGATATAAGAATAAAATTCACTAAAACAACAAAGCTCTAATGCAAATTGAGATAATTTTTCTATCTAGTATCTTTCTATATCTTTCTATATCTTTCAATATATTATGTGTTCAAAAATATAATGGGAAAACATTATTTTTTAAATTGATATTCGATTACCAAAAATAAAGTTTGATTACACCATATGGATATTGGTCACAACCATTAAAAAATTTCCCATTGGGCTACAAATCAAGAGAATACTATATGCTAGTCCATGCTTAAAATAAAAAAAAGTTTTATAGTCATCATTAACTTTTTTTTCCCACACTGTTATGTGCTTTGTTGCTGGTATATTTCTTGGTGAGCTTGAAGGAATCAACTCCCGAGAGGATACCTAAGGTGGGGGGGATACCCTCTCCCATCCACTATTGCCAAAGTTCTCACAAGTGATTTCTAAATCCTTGATGACAACATCCCTCTTCAGTTCATACTGATGCAACTTATAATATTTGTTTTGAAAATCAATATATTGACCTTTGATTTTTTCATCTACCTTCCTCAAGTCCTGTGGTCAATAGTCCTCTTCTTGGATATCATATTTGTAAATACTTGCAACTCCATCCAAGATCCTAACAAAAATGTCTGCATGCATCTTGAAGGCCAGGGTTACCTATTCAACAAGTAAAAAAATGAGTCTATGAAAAGACTTAGTAAGGCATCTTCTTCTGCCTTGGTACAAATCTTCATTTTTTCTAGATAAATAATAAAATATCTACGAACAAAATATTCCAGAACACATTCACATTAGCACTCAAATCTTTGACATAACCACTAGATTTTCTTGCCAAGAAACATTATTCCTATAGTCCCAATTCAATGCATTCCCCATAAAAACTAACCATATTCTCAAAGCATATTAACAGTTAAAGAAAATGTGAGCAATATCTTCAAGACAATTATTGACACTACAAACAGGCTGAGAAGGGCCATTGACCAATTTACCTAAGAACATCAACCACCTAAAACAACACTACTTGGTATCAACCACTTTAGACCACCAAGTTTTTGCAATGACATACCACTTTTTTTCATCAAATATTAATCCCCTTGACCCGATTTATTTGGGATAGGACATCTTGGGCTTCGTTTAATAAATTATACAGATTATGAGGTGTTATCTTTAGAAGGGGGTGCCATCTTTCCACTTAAGTTTATTATATCCTTCTTGTTTGGACTTATCAAAGAATATCCTATTCAAGGCTTTCTTCAAGACTATATAAGACCTCAAGTTTGAATTAGGAAGCTTAAATTTATTTTGTAATTGCATCCACGAAATTACTTCATTATTAACCAAAATATTATTGAAGCTAGATATTCCCAAGCTATTCCATTGTTTGGTAGAGCATCCTTATAGTAATGCAAGGGGTTTATTATTGTGCATCAGGTTCCACCATATAGATCTATAACTAAAAATGGCCTTATTTTCATTGTCAATAGCCCCACAATCTCTGATTAATCCTTTAGAAGACTCCTAGGCTTTCTAGATACTAGCAAGAACTGTTGACCTTGAGGCTTTTACACTAAAGTTTCCAAATAGAAGATTACGAGGGTGCAAATTCCTCCATTATTTATCACCTTTGGGGATAGAGTTCAGTATGTTCCTTTTAACAAGTAATTTCTAGGGCTCATTTCCTTCTAAATCCTTTAGTATCTATTTGGATACCATAACATTATCTTGCCATTTCAAATCTTTCAACCCCAAGGCCCCTCTTTCTTTTTTAGGCAACACCATTCCTATTTCATTGCATACTTCTTGGTTTCTTCCTTTTCCATCTAACTAGAGGAACTTCCTAATTAAATTTTGTACCTTATTCACTTGGTAGCTTGCAAAGAACCAAATTAAGGCATACTATATTGAGTAGGATGCAAATAGTTTTTGACACACCTAAGCCTTGCCTACAAGAGAAAGATAATTATTATTCCAAGATTTCAATTTCTTTTCAAAATTTCAAACATCCAATTCCACATGTATTTTAGAGAAGGCTTCACTAAGAAAGGAATTCCCAGATACTTGACAATCTTATTTGGTCCCCCCTTTCCAATTGAATTTGGAAATCCATTCAGGTGGTGAATCCAACCAACCCATAAGAGGGATCTAGACTTAGATTTTTTCCCCTGAAGTTTGAAAAAAGACTTTTAGCTTGTCCATTAGATTCAAGCAATGTTCACCTCTTCCAAAATTGGAAAAGTGCAATATCATCTGCAAACTGTACATTTAATAACAAGGAATTGTGTAGAAGAGTGATTCCCTGAATAGTAGGTCCAAGCAACCTTGTTCTCGACATATAGTATAATGCCTTAGAGGCTATAAAAAATAATGATAAGGCTAGTGGGAATCCTTGCCTTGTAGATCTTTCTAAAGGGAAAGAATTAGATAAAGACCCACTCACATCCACCTAAACATTAACATCCTTGAATAATTTTTTTACTATTTTGTAAAATGTTTCAGGAAATCAAAAAGCTTCTAACATTATGATTACAAAGGACCATTCCACTCTATCATAAGCCTTTTCAAAGTCTAACAACACCATTATTGTATTTTGGCCACATCGTTTTCCCAATCCAAGGCTTTCCAATTGGTAATTATGTTTTATAATATATATCCGCCCTTTATAAAGTCTGTTTGGGTGCCATTTATTATTACAGGAAGAACCTCAATTAGTCTCCTTGCCATTAATTTGGCTAGGATCTTATAAGACACATTTAATAGAGTAATTGGCCTCCAGTTTTTGATATTACCCTTATCTTCTTCTTTAGGTAGGAGTTTAATGATTCTGCAATTTATGTTTTTCCCTAGTGAGCCAATCTCCAAGGCTTATGTATAAACTTTGAATAAATCATCTACAATCCATCCCAAGTTTTCTCTATAGAACTCAATTGGAATGCCATTAGCCCCTGGTGATTTACCTTTTTGAAAAGACATGATGGAATTTTGAGTTTCCTCTTTAGATATTTCCTACTCAAGTTCAATTTCCATGTTAGTAAATCATTTTTGGTACAATTTTTTTACACATTTGCTGGGCTAGTGCATAATTTATTGTTTTATCCTCTGATGTAAACAATTTTTTATAGAATTCATGATTCTTTTGATGTCTTCAATCTCATGAAACCAATCCCCATTATGTTCAATTGGACCAATAATTTCTATTGGTTTGTTTTTGTGTAATTCCAACTGGTTCTTAAAACAATCTAAAGGAACAACCAATTCTTATGATCAATTGTTCTAATAGGTTGGCCAACAAATAAGAGGAAGGTTTTGATAATTTTATCCTCTACATTTTAGGCTCTGCAAAACCTAGGAGGGTGGTCCTATATCCACTAGAATTTCATATGATCAATACTTGATTATTCTTTAAATAGATTTGTTCTCATTACATGACCAAGAATTATAGATAAAACACACTTAATGGGATAGATTCATGGATTTTTATGCATTCTAAATTTGAGAACATGTAAATAATATTATGAGATAACTTACAACTAAAAGGAAATTTTTAAAATAAATCTGGTGACCATGGAATTGTAAAAAAAAACATTCATTGAAATTGGTGCCTTAGACCTAGGCAACGAAGTCAAAGGAAATGTATTTTGGAAACTTATACACCAATGTCAAACCTAGTTCTATGAAAGCTAAGTAACAACGCCTTACACTATTACTCTTGGAATTTACAACCAACTCTACTTAGCAATCACTCTATACATCCAAAAAATTAATATTTCTTACATAGCAGATTAATCTACTCCTTGAATAGAAGCCTAAAGAGAAACATTCAATTACAAAAAACTTGCATAGATGAATAGAAGTGATCTTTGATCAATGAGTATTCATAAATGATAAAGGAGTATACATTTTAGGAGACAATTGATTGCAAAATTGTCATTGTATATTGATGTATAGAACTAGTAGTGTTATACAAAATTAGCAATTATATTGACATCCTTTCCTATGAAAACTTGGATTGGACATATACAAACTAGAACACAGATGCTCTGCTTACAAAATTTTCCAAGATCCTTACAAAATGACCCTAAATTCCTTTTTATATAAACACGAGAGAAAACAAGATTCAGGCCATGGACAAATGTCATATACTTATTTGACAATCATGTCCTAGAACAGACAAAAAGAATGTTACAATCGTATAGTATTAGACAAAAGAATATTTCCCTTGAAGGTAAAATAGTTGGAAAAAGTTTGAGAAGACACTTATGCTACCATGATAAGACAAAATAGGGAAAACCATGCACTTAACTAATTATACTTCTCTACCCACTTGGAAAAAATATCCTTTGAAGGCCAAGGATGTGCCAAAATTGCTTGTGTGAAGCAGATGGTTTGAGTATCACATTCGGTCCATTTCCTTAATTCCTTAGCCAATCTCTCCAAACCCATCTCTAACTTTATCAATTTATTAATAGTAACATTCATCTTGTCAGCATTCAAAATCCCATCCTTAATAATAAGGCTGATAATAGGAGGCAATATACTGCTAAATTCAATCCTCCATTCCTTATATTCTTTCACTTCACCCTCTTCACTCATTATGCTAGGCATGAGATTGAATCTGAGGTTCTCAAAAGGTTCAAGGAAAATTTCTAGGCCTAATTGGAAAGTTTGAAGTATAATCATATTGTCTTCTTTTAAAACATAAAAAATTATCCCTAATTCCTTAGGAGAATTCACATCAGAGTTTGTTACTGACAACATCTTCTTGATCACATCCTTTTTGGGACCCTAGGTATCAAAGATACTTTGCAACCCACTCTTCAAAACAAAGAGTTATACAGGCTATTAAGACTTCCTTGTACCCGTTCCATGTCTCTTCAAGAAGACTCAAAATGCATGACAACTTGTGACCAAAAATATTATCAACCATATTAGAGAGCTTTAAATGATGATCTCTCTTTTCCTTCAACTCTAGCTCTTCCTTATAAAGTTCCTTCTTCAATTGTTCGATTTCAATATTTAATGCTACCTTTTCTTCATCTTCTTTATCATTGGCTATTGAAGTAGGAGGTGGTAACAATCCAGATACAACATTCAATTGTTCTTGCAGCGTCAAAATTTCATTATTAACCTTCTCCAAATTAGCTTCCAGTTTGTTAACCCTAGCCTCAGTGAACATTGTTGAATTAATTGTCAAAATAGCTACTTGTAGGTCATTGGTATTAGTCATTTTGATGAAAATCAAGTTATCAGTCAACTCATTTGTATCATCAATAACCTTAGGTTTATTGATTTCATGGAAGATGGACCAAATAACTAGGGTTTCATGCCTTGGATTGAACCCTGAACCAAAATATAAGGCATCTTCTTGCTCTTTTGATGTTAACACTGGGTTATTCCCATCATACCTTCTGATAGTATCAAATCCAATGGTAGATGATATATCCCATCTTGGTAACAAAAGGAAACCACCCTTCTTCACAATTTCTCTCCCCTCTTTTGGAGTCATATATGCCATTTATTTGTTAACCTTGTACTAGAGTTCAGTAATGATTTCATTTCTTTTCCTTATTGAGAGTTTGATTATCTAAGGTTTGATTCAACTCCCCACCTTTTCTCTTCAAGATATAATATTTGAATTCTCTGGTAGTGATGAATTTATCATCTCCCATAAATTCAGAGCATGCAAGTGCTCTCACATCATCCACCACTTGGTCACTTGTACCAAAATTGATTAACATCTTGCTTGAGGATGTGCTTTCTACAACCACTCTCTTGGGAGGGTGCATAAACTGATGTAGATTAGAATCCTCCAGGGATTAACTGGGGTCAATTGGATAATCAACCAAGGACATAGGAGAAGCTACTTGTTGTAGGGGAACAACATTATCTGAAATTGGTTGATCTGTTGCATGGGATAAGGATGAACCAAGTTCATCCTTTTGTGGAACTCTTAGTGGCATATTAGCCAATAGGTTAGCTGTGCTATCCAACATCATTTTTATTCTTAGGAGAGGGCCCTCAATGTTACTTTTATCTCCCTTGTAAGAAGGATTTTCTCCTTTCCTTCTTTCCTCTGCAATTTGAATCTTTACCCATTGCTCCCTGATTTTCATGGCTTGTGAAGTAGAGGGGCAATTTCTGATTAGATCCTCAACATGATCAAAATCATGAATAAATGCAACTAACTTATACCTTGTCTTGGTGTCATGAATGAAATGCTTAGGATCAAACTTCCCAACCTGATCATATTTCATCCTAAAAGGCAATAATTTTTTAAGAATCAATTCCAACCCTTCTTTAGATGTAACCATGAAATCTAAGAAAATAAAGGTGGAAGGAAGAATTGAATGTTTTTTGTAGTTCCTAAAGTGAGTTTTATCTACCTCATTCAGTTGCCAAATGATTTCTAAGAATGCAATTTTGTCAGGGATTGAATTTGGCAAGATATGTGAGGCCACTGGGGACCCATAGACCCCAATGACAATTGAATTTGAATGGAAGAACCAGTCTCCCCAATTATGGTCAACCTAATTAGATGTAACAAAATTAAACTTGTCAGCCCCAAAACATTTCATCTAAAATTCACGCCATAATTCAAAACTCAAATCACCTTAAGATAGGCCAGTATGGACCTGTATTAGATCTCACATAAGACAAAAACACTTATCCATTTTTTACAAAACATCAAATGTGTTAGGTCGGTCCCAAATAAGACCTAAACCAACAAACCTTTATCTGTACACAAAATTTGTAATACGTGGACCTCAACACACAATGCAATCTGGGATTCCTACTCAATTGACATTTAGTAGCTTATCTTCATCATCGCAACACAAAAGATTCATCCACAGAGGAATGCAAAATCTCCCACATCGACACACTGTACAAAACCAAACCTAACTTTGTAATTCATATCTCCCAAAATACTTCACCAAACTAGATGAAATATTGGATTTAGACTCTTCTAAAAACCACAAAAAATAGGTTAGAATTGCAGAGAAAAATCTTCATTTGTGAAGTGGCGCAGACCCAAACACCAACACTTTTTAACCCCGAACTGGTAGGTTTGACACTTAGTCAAATTTTTGCATCACTACACTTTCTGAACCAACTCATCTTGCACAAATGTCTTTCACAATACTTCTAAAACATGTTAGGATGATCCACAACAATGTTGACATCAATGAAAACATTGTATCCTGTATTATGTACATACCATGCTCATGTTGCCAGTACTGCATCATCAATGACAATATCCTCAAGCTTCCAACAATCTTCCCCTTTGTCATTGATGACAACATGTTCTCCAACACTCCAAAATATTTCCTTTATTAATTTTTCTCCCCCTTTAACACATGTTCCACTCTCCTTCTTTGACATCAATGGCAAAGGGTGCCAATATAAACCTGTTCTGTTTCATTGTCAGAACTCCCCCTGAATCATATGACGGAGGAAAAATGCAACTCTATATGTCTGCATATATACAAGCAATCTAAAAATAGATAGAAAAATGCATAAAAGAATGAAATATAAGTCAACTGGAGGTAGTTGACGCTTACAACTTCTTTAGTTTGTCTTCCTAGGATTGTCTTCCTTGTTCCCATGCTTGCTTGGCCTCCGCATGCAATCTATTTTGCATTTCAAGTTCTAGTAGGAATTCTTCTCCCTCTTTTGATGTAGAAGGTACTCGATTCATCTTCTTAACCTTGTTAGCACTAAGAAGTTCTCTGGAAATAACTGCAAGTTTGGGATTGATCGCATCCCTAACTTCTCCAAACGGCAAAATAATATTTTCTTTTTGATCTTGCAACTGGAAAAACTTCTTGTGAAGATCCTCTATGAGATCCATTCTAGCGCATATGAGGTCAACAACTGGGTTATATGCACTAGAGGATGTATTAATTTGAGACTTGATGGAGTCCATTTCTTTTCTTAGACTTTATGTGGCTCCGGGCCACTTCATCCCATACCTCAGCAATGCCCTAGCTTCATCTACACATGATTTTGTGTCCTTCATCAATTCAGAGAACTTCTTATGTGCAAACACACATTTCTCTATGATCTCTAGCATTCTCTCATCATTCATCCTCTTTTCCAGTTCCTTCTCTGCCTCTACCTTTAGTTTGGATGCATATGATTTGAAGGAATCAATCATTAGTTTGAGATTATCCATACCTAATAGAGATGTGTCTATGTTCGATCTAGGTATGATCTCATGCAATTCCTTCACTGCCTCATCCATTACCTCTCTGCTCTTTTGATGTGTATCAATGATCTCTTTTCTGGAAGATCCATGGAACAAGTCTCCTAGCTGAAGTTTATGAATAGGAGTATCTTGTTCAAGTCAACACTACCCTGATTCATCGATAGTTGCAATAGTTGTGAGGACACAACCGACTGGAAACTAGGCTGAACACTCAACAAATTTCTAAGAGAATCTCTAGAGGAGCTGAAAGATTCACCGAGAGGCTTTGTAGTTTCTATAGCCTTTTCTTTATCTGCAATACCAAAGTTAGTTGATTTATCTTTCTCTACATCTCCAGATGCATCCTTTTCCTTGTCCTCTTTTTCTTCATGCTCCACGTCAAAATTTGTATTCACTTCTATTTTTTCTTCCTCTGCAACATTTCCTATGTTTACTAGAGGGTCAACTTCAATATTTTGTACCGGAGAAGATGTAATATTTCCTTTGTAATATCTTCTTTGATTAATGCTTCTTCTTCATTTTCTTTTGGCATATCCTCCACTTTCAGAGGGGTGTTATCTTGTGAAACTTCATTAGTAGTATCTTGCTCATATTGAGCATCATCAGTGTGCACTTATCCTTCCACATTTGGTTTTGGAGCAACAATATCAACTTTCATTTCTCCCTTAGTCACTAGAAGCAGTCCCAACTTGTGCCCAATCTCCTCAACTTTTTCATTGCACTCTTTCCGGATTCTTTCATGATCATCTTTGTCCTTTCCCATGAGAGTGGTAACTCTTTGTTTTGTTCTCAACTCCTTGCTATAAGTGGTAGCCAATGTGGCTCTATCTGCTTTGGTCAAAGGAGCGCCAAATCTTTCCAAGGCTTCATCCTTTAGCCTTTCATATTCCATTATCAATTCTTCTCTTCTTTTTTGCAAAATATCTCAAACACCATCAAGAAAATCCTTCCGGATATTGTTCATATCAACTTCAAATACAACAATGTATTTGAATATGGCTTCTATGATAGTAGATTTGTCCACCTCATTAGATTCCTTGTATAGCTCTGCAATGGATTTCAACATATCATTCTATACATTGTTGTTGAACATTGCCTCTAAATTCATTGGGGTGTGAGGCATTTCTTGTTGTTTTTCCTTCTTTACCTTCTTAGAAGACTTCTTCCTTTGACTTGTCTCTATTTGCTTCTTTTCCGGAGAAGCCTTCTTGGCTTTCTTCTCCTTTTCTCTCTTTTGAATCTTGAATGCAACTTTCTCTTTTTCAACTTCTTCACTATCTGTATCTATTATGTTAATTCTTTTTCTCTTTGTGTTGGCTTCACCTTGTGAAGCATCTTTCCTACCTCTCTAGACCAACTGTGGTCTTTCTTCTTCCATCTCTTCTTCTTCTTTTGCAAAATTTATGCCAATTCCCTTCTCTCTTGTGGCTTTTTGTTTGACTCTTCTTGTAGGGGTAGTAGGGGGTGTTGTGGTGGTAGTCTTCTTATTTTTTTCCCTAGTGGCATGTACTATTGGAGGGGATTTCTATCTGACTAGAGGATTAGCAGATGATTTTCTCTTATCTCCAGTAGCAGGTAAAGCCACATAGGAATTTTGAACTGATGGGGGAGTGGTAGCTATTATACTTGATCTTCTAGTGCTCCCAAATGGTTCAGCTGCACTCTTGTCTACTCTGGATTTCTCTAAAGAAATCCACACTTTTTCCTTGGAAAGACCCAAGTCTTGTGCATAAACATCCACCATTTTATCAACATTCTTCCTTATAACAGGTCCTTTTGCTTCATATGAACTTCCATGAAATTTTCTTCATAAGTTCCATACCTAGGCTTCGTTGGATCCTTTGGAATATTTAGTAAAACATCTACACAGCCATTTAGTTATGCCTCAGCCACTTCATATCCTAATTTTGGACCCTAAACTGTCCTAGGTTCTATTGCCTCCATAATGTAGTGATTTGTGGAAACTAGAAAGTGATGCCATTTTTATATTTCTCCACAATTGCCTTAGGGATTCTCTATCTCTCATGCAGTCTTCTCTGGAATACTGCAAAGAAAGAAGCAAGTGCATCATCCTGTGCATTGTTGTCTCCAAGGCTTCTCATGCAATCTGCTATTTGATGAGTGATAGGCCTTCTAGTTATCCAATTGACTTTCCCAATTATTGGTACTTCCTTCAAAAAGTAGAAAAGAAAGCACATAACCAATGTGCCATACTTAAACACATACTTCTTTTTCTTGATCTCTTTTAGGTTTTCCATAAGTTGTTGCCTAAGCAACTCACAAAGGTCATAATCAACTCCATTCTCTATCATATCTTGTGCCACATGGATTGCAGTGGCAGAAACCGAGTTGTCCCAGTTGGTGTAGTAAATTTTGTATCCAATGACCATGGAAAAATACCTAACAACGAGATTTTTGATAGGATTTATAGTGAGGTCTCTCTGGTAAAATTTTGCACCTGTCTTCTCCATCACATCCTTGTTTTTAATAGATTTTAGGATTGGAATCGGTTTGGTGGAGTAAAAAATTTGCAATTTCTCTAATCACTTCCTTTGTAATCATATGAGGCATGTCGGTCCAAACAAAATTATCATGAATTCTACTTAGTGTCATTCAGATCCACTTGTTATCATAGAAAAATTTTGGGAACCATTCTCAGACATCCAATTTCTTCTTCGCTAGGGTTTTGTACTTTGGCTTCAAGGTGAAATTTCACCAACTAACTCATTTGCCCATACATCTCTAGACTTTCTAGGAGAATTCTCATCCATGGTTCCATGAATATATGACCTAATGTCCTAGGTAGGAACCCATATGGAATATGCGAAAAAGAACCTAGAGGGTCATCTTCTATGGCTCTAGTAGGATATCTCTTGAATTTTGGTTGGGGTTTCTCAGAAACTTCAACAAACTTCAGAGATGCCATCACAATATGTATTCAAACTAATTCCAAAAATCTAGGGCACACAAGATTTGCTAAATACCTTTTGCTTTGCTCATCAAATTAGGGTTTTGATGCACTGAACTTTGAATCACCTTGAACTTTTCAAATTCCCCTTTCACCACTCTATTCTCCTTCGAATGCATTTGATGAAATGAATTTTATAAATTTTTCTTTTAACTCGTCGATTTGACCTTATTCTGTAATAAATGCTTCATTTCATAAATCTAGCAACCCTAAAACTATATGCACAATCACTTTCCAAAGCTCTACGAATCTCCACATTGACATATTTTCTTCCACAATTTTCACCATAGATCTAGCATGTTTTTCATCACATACCTTCATGTTGTGTTGGAATATGTTGTCATTGATGTCAAAAGGTAAAAAATGGCAAAGGATTTGTTTGGCATAATGAAAAAAGATGAACGTGAGAGTAGTGGATTTAGTTCTGGAAGTGTGTGGCACGTTGATGATGCAAAAGTGCATATCCTGCAATTGGTATAAAGTTGATCAATTTATTGCAAATGGTGTCATGAAGGTGCAAAGAGTTTTCCATACAACAAAAGAGGAATCGGGTACCAGATTCGATATGGGTTTTTTGAGAGCATTCCGGTGATGTGCTCTATAGGTCAAGGATGTGAAGGATGCACCTAGAAATGGTTTATTTCTGCTCTTAGGTGATATTAGGGTTTACATATAAACCCTAATGTGTTTTCAGTAATGGTGGAGCTGGTTACAATGCTATATTTATTTGTTGACTTGCTATGATAGGTTTCCAGTAACTTAAGTCATAAATTAAGCCCTTTGGCTCGTTTAGCAACCAACCCCTTTTCACTGAATCATTCAGTCGGTGTTCATCATAGAAAGCAAGTTGAATCTTTCCTTAACTTCAGTGATACATAATGAGCGGATATCGCTAGATCTCGCCCATCATGAAAAGTTCTTTAAAGTCAACTCATATTTTAGAGACACACGATGAAGACATTCAATGGTGGTGATCAAAAGTTGAAGATCCAATGGCTATCACTAGATATCGCACATCGTGGTAAGCGTTTGAAGATTGGTCTGTATTTCAATGATATGTGATGAATGGCTATCACTTGATATCACTTCTCATTGAAAGTTATTCGGAGTCTGGTTTAAGTTCAACGATAAGAAATGGAGAACAAAGCCTTGGTGGGACGAGTGACACGTGGCGTCATTTCGCCCAATCTCTTCACATCACTGTTGTGAAGAAAAGGAATAAGATGATTTGTGTGATATGCGATGTATGGATGAGATTGAAACAAAGAACATCCAATGAATGACATTGCATCGCGATAATGAGATCAAAAGAAGTCAAGCTTTTAGTGATGAGCGATGGAAGTGGAGAATGATGTCAGCAACAAACACATGGTATAAGCTCGCCATCTTGTGGGCCTATTGTTAGAGCCAATGGGATAGTAGTGAATGACATAGATCAAAAGGTATGTGATCTAATGGTGATCACTATATCTGCTCCCATCACGGTAATGAATGGAGAGGCTCAAAGTGTTACAATGATAAGGAGTATGGAAATGTTATTGGCGAGACTGCATGGCGTTAGTCAGACTTTTGTCAATGTCTCTTCGACATGGTGATGTGAAGGTTGTGCTCGAGTGGGACCCAGTCAGATTGACATGGGTGATAGAGATGATGAAGTGACGCATGGCATGACAAGATTACATGAACCATAATCCACATCCTTGTTGTGGATTACAATGAAGTGACATGGCGATGAGGTGGACTAGTGAGGTCATCAAGGGTCTTTGTTGGTGTGACTGAAGGTCATCAACACGACTTTGAAGGATGTCTCCCCGAAAAATCGATGACTCTTTCATCGGTGAGACATTGGTGTATCAATAGGACATTGATGAATGTCCCAGCAAAGGAGCTATGGGTGAGTGTATGTGCCTTATCAGTGTGACAGTGGTGTATCGATAGGACATTGATGGATGCACCAATGATAGAGTGATAAATTTATGTGAGTAAAAATGTAAGGATGACACATGGCATCAATGTGAAAACATTATATTGGTGGGAATCTAAATGATTTCCCTCCAACGAAGCGATAAGGTGAGAAGTCAATGGGACCCGATTGTGATGAAGGCTGATAGGTGGCAAAGAATGTTTGCTCCATGTGAAAATTCACATTGTTGTTGTGAATTAGGTGGTGATGACATGGAAGAAAGATGGCATGTGGGCCATGTACTCGAAGGCAGTTCATATCAAAGAGAACAAAGGACATCGGTGAGACCGTAATGGATGTCTCCCCGACAGAGCGACATGTGATGCACATTGTAACTAAACCATATGATCAATGAAGGAGATTTGAATGACCTCTTATCCAATGGTCAGGATTTAAAGGCATGACAGTGAATGAGGATCGCAGGATCAGGGCGCAAAAGGAGAAGATTGACAACCAAAATTCACATGCAAAGATTTGTAATGGCTCGACAATGTAAACAAGAGTTCTTGATTTATAATCAACACAAAGAAAGGATTTAATTGGTCCAACTGCACCCAATGACCAATGTAAATGAGATTTGATTGGCTAGGTGGTGGAACAGATTAGAGAAGTGATCAAGATTGAATCTGATCTTACTGGCAAGAGAATACATTTAATGCATATCAAATTCTAGGGTCTATAAAGAGCTAATTTGGACAATTTCTCTATGACCAAATTAAATGTGGAATCGACTCAATGCTGAGGTAGAGTGACAATGAAGATATCTGATAGATCCTATTAGATGAATTTATGATGAGCTGGACAGTGGTGCGTGGCTCGACGAAAAGGTAGCTTGCTGGTGAAGTTTGCAAGCTAAGGAAACCTTAGCAGAAGGTTTTAGATGATCTGAATGATAAAGAGAATCTTGAGGTAGGGATTTCAGGTCGGTGGAGATAAAAGATAATCAGATATTATCAATATTAGATGGCTGTAGTAAGTGTGCACGAATAGAGAGAACAACCTAAAGGTGTATGTTGTGCTGAATAGTGTAACATCTTGTAGAAGAATGTTGCAGAGATAGGAAGTGTGTTTGTGCGTTTGCTAGAAAGAGAGAGATATGCAACATACAAAGAATGCATTTGTAAAGTCCTAGACTGTAAAATATAACATCATCTAGGCTGGCATTCAGGAGAGTGCAGATTTGTGAGACACTATAGAAAGGAAAGAAAGTGTAGTGCAGAGAAGAGCAACGTGCATAGTAGAGGTATGTGCTGCTGAGTGTTCAGCTTCAACATAAAAGTGTGTGTTGCAACAAAAATAACAATGTACTGAATGTAATGCTTCCTTATAGGTTGTGTAGAACCAAATTGTATGCATATATGAATTTGTAATGTTGTATTGAATTGTGGCTCAGATTAGGGGATTGGTGTCTCCTTGGAATTGGTGTTCCTAAATTAGGTAGTTGGGGTATTGGTGTCTCCTTGGAATGGGTGTTCCTAAATCAGGTAGCTGATGGTTCCTTGGGTTGTAGCCCTAAAAAATTGTAACAAAGATTTGGATTGTGACACTGGATTATAGCAGTAGACTCAAGCAGCCTTAGTCATCATGGTTTTTACCATCTTGGGTTTTCCACGTATATCTGGTGTTGTGGGTATTTGTGTTTGTTTGTTTGCATATTTATGTTTGCATCTTTAGCTTTCAATCTACACAATAAGAGTTGAGTAAGAAATCTGCACAAAGTACTTGAAGCTAAGAAAGTAATATGCATAAATGTTTTTAATGAAAAGAGTTTTGAGCATCTACTAATTAACCCCCCTCTCAGTAGATCATTGTGTTCCAACATGCTGTAGCTTCAACACTTCTTTTCTAGTGGGGGACATGTGATATTTATTAAAGCTCCCCCTATGCCATGACTCTTTGGCTTAGTTTCCAGAGGAAACATTTGCACCAGAGGGTGGTAAAAAATCTCCCTTGTCTTCTATCTCTTCCTTCTTTCTCTAGATCTTTTGCATTTCTTTCTTTACCTTAGTCAGATCAATCTTTTTGATTGGTTCATTTCTCCTTATCGAATTATCCTTCCTTGTGTTTCTACTTCTAAAAAACTTATCAATATGCCCAACATTCTTTTGAACAACATTCCTTCCACTCATTCTAGATTTGCATTGATTAGCCTTGTGTCCAAATCCATAGCATGTATAACAGTAAACATTGAAAGGTTGAATCATTCTACCATTGTTATATGCAATCATCATTTGACTTTTGCATTCATTTGTTTTATGTCCAAATTTTTTACATGTAAAGCATTGACTAGTAAAGGATGGAACATTCTGATTCATTCTGCTCCAACATTCCATTGCTCTATGTCCAAATTTATTGCAAGAATAACAAAAACCATTGAAAGATGGGTACCTTTGAGCATTTGGTTGTCTGACCAGAGGTCTTATAACATTGTTTATTTGATTCCAGATCTTGCCATTGCTCTTCTTGTCTTCAATCTTCTTTGGTTCATTGATCTTCTTTTTTGCATTAGGTGTTTGATCTATTTTTGAGCTTTCACCTTTTTCAAGTCCCAATCCACCTTTACCTTTGGATGCTTTTTGACCTACAATCAACTCATCAAGCATTGTAGAACTTGTCTTGAATTTATCTTTATGAATTCTTTCTTTCTTCATAATTGATCTTAGATTTACCACTTCTTGTTCAAGCCTCATGCATTCATCATATTTTATTTTCACTATTGCATTTAGACATTCCTCAACTCTTTTCTTTTCTTCCACTTACACTTTTAGTCCGGTGATGTCTTCATTTGCTTGCTTCAATTGTTCATTGAATTCCTTATGCCTTTCTCTGAACTTCTTGATTTTCTCTCTCAATTTTCTGATGCATTCATTTGCTTCTTTCATGTTCTTCAGATCTCTATTTTCACCTTCAACTTTTTCAAGATCTTTAAGAGCAACTTTGAGTTCTCCATATTTTTCAAGCACACAATCTTCTTCAGTGTATTCAATAACATGAATCTCTTCTGGAGGAATAGGAAAATTTCTATCAGCCATGTGTTTAATGTCGAATATCTTCCCAAAGTGGTCAAGCTCCTTCCAAGGATCCAAGCTCTGATACCAATTATTGAACACCCAAAATACTGAGAAGGGGGGGTGGTGAATCGGTATTCTATTAGATCATTCAAACATTATCCATCCAATTACCAAAGCACATTCAACTAATATAAGCAAAGAAAGAATGAAACATCCAAAACATCACATAACACATCAACACCATGATTTTTACGTGGAAAATCCAAAATGGAAAAAACTACAGTGAGGATTAGCTCACAATATATTATATTCAGATATAATATATTACATAAGTACTCACTACAGGTGGACTCACTGCCCATAGAGAATAAGATAGAAGAAAGAAGGGGTGTCTTACAACCTATTTCAACTAATACAAATGCATCTATAATATGCTGGATTACAGTTCCAATGAAGTACAATATCAATCTTTGCACTAATATGGATCAACGCTCTACTCTACTCTATATTCACACACCTTGCAACACAATTCACACAACTCTGATCAAATTCACATCATACACATGTAGGTGGAACACCATACATGTCATCTATCTCTCTTCATTCGCTCTTCATCATAGAACATTGAAATCAATCCACTATATATCCACAACAAGTGTAACATCAATTAGGCCGACCTAATTGGATGTAACACACAAAATTACACTTGTCGACCCCAAAAAATTTCATCTAAACTTCACACCATTATTCAAAACTCAAATCACCTTAAGATAGGTTAGGATGGACCTATATTAAATCTTACATAAGACAAAAACACTTATCCATTCTTCGCAGAACATCAAACATGTTAGGTCAACCTCAAATAAGACCTAAACCAACAAACCTTTATCTATACACAAAATTTTCAATATGTGGACCTCAACACACGATTCCATTTGGAATTCCTACTCAATTGACATTTGGCAGCGTATCTTTAACATCAGAACACATAAGATTCATCCATAGAGGAATGCAAAATCTCTCACACTGATACATTGTACAACACCAAATCTAACTCTGTCACTCATATCTCCCAAAATACTTCGCCAAACCAGATGAAATATTGGATTTATAATCTTCTAACCAAAAAAATTAGGTTAGAATCACACAGAAAAATCTTCATTTGTGAAGTGGTGCAGACCCAAAAACTGACACTCTTCCCTAAACTGGCAGGTTTGCCACTTAGTCAAATTTCTATATCACAACACTTTCTAGACCAACTCAACTTGCACAAATTTCTTCCATAATACTTCTGAAACATGTTAGGATGATCCACAATAATGTTGAAATCAATGACAAGACTGTATCCTGTATTATGTACATACCATTGCTCATGTTGGTAGTACTGCATCATCAATGGAAATCTCTTCAATCTTCCAAAAAATATCACACAATAATGAATACCTTTTAAAATAAACAATGGTGGCATCCTTGTGAAGGGAAGTCAGATCCTTATGGATCTCCTCAACAATGAACCCTGCATTGTCATATGACCTGTTTATGTCTCTGCTCTGGATGTCAACAACCAAAACCTTCAGATTTACTAGAATTTGAGTTTTTCAATCAACTCCCAATTCTTGACACAAAGTAAAATATGTCTTTTGAAAGTATCCTTCAAAAATATCTCAATTGAATGGCTCCAAATCACCTCTAGAAAACCTTTAAAATTCTCTAATCTGCCCTCTTGGCCTGAAACTTGGTAGCCACTTTACTCTTTATTTGTCCTTTAATCTGTGGTATTCTGTTATTAATGTTCCCAAATCAATCAAAAAATGAGCATTCATGTCAAGGCCAAAAAATTCACAAACGAATTCCTTACTTACAGTTACCAAGGTTCTACCATTTTCAACAATAATTCCCCTAGTGTTGGGGTTATATGACCTGGCTGCAACCCCGATGAGGTCAACATTGGTGAAAAAAATTGGGCATACCAATTTTTCCAACCCTAATATCCAAATGTTAGAAACTAGCTTGTTAGTAAACCACTATGTGTAGCCGTTCTTGAAAAGGGCATAACCATGGATAGGAATTATGACATCTTTGCATCAATCATTTTTATCTATAGTTCAGTCTGATAGAGTTTCAGACCCTTGACCAACCCTTGGTTGCATTGTAGACCCTAGAAAGTGAGCCATAATTTCCTCATCTAATGTCCTTTTAACCCCTCTTGAACATAATTTCCTCATCTAATGTCCTTTTAACCCCTCTTGAAGTTGCAACCATGATTTTGATATAATTGGGAGCTAGGGTTTTAAAAAGAATTTACAAAAATTATACTTGGAAAATGATAATTTACAGCCTCTAAGACCCTAAATCACTTCCCTAAATCTAAAGATAAATTTTTAAATTAAAATTCACAAAGAAAGATCATGAAATTACTTATTGGTTTGAAGATAGTTGTAAACTCTAAAAATGACACCAAAAACCCTATCTTGTTTAGAAATTTGTAACAAAATCACTTTGTACCTTTCATGTTATGCTATGAATGAATTGAAAATGAACAATCAACTCAGATCATACAAAAACTCAAGTAGCTGCAAATTAAATGGATCATTAATTCTCACACATGCTCAGACGCACAACCATTAGTAGCCATTCATGATTTTAAATATGGGTTGTTGATCTTAGGAAATCAATGGTGATCATAAAAATTCAAAACCCCCTCCATGAAAAAAGAGAACCTTCAACTTTTTTCACAGCTTTAAGACACATTTTATAATTTTGGGTATTCGCAGAAAGAAACATAACAATTTTGAGGCCTCCATGACAATGCATTGTCTTGCGAAATACATAAGGTGTTCCCTTTAGGGAATGCGTCATGATTTCAAGAACATGGGGAAAGACAAGCTTGGGAAAACATTGCTCTGTGAAGGTTAAAGTTAGTGTGAAACAAAAAAAATACATATAAAGCATGGAATGAATGCATTTCACTTGTTTTCAAAGAGAAGATATTGTAGTTAAAAGTCTCCGTGAAGCACAAACCCATAGTGAAATAACCAAAAGCTGATGTGGTAGGACCCTTTATGAAACACTCCCTGGGAAACTTAAAAGATAATTATAGCACACACACTTAATAACAACTTAAGTCACTAGGAAAAGGGGGCCCTAGAGCACGATAAGATGGGGCCTTCATAAGGAACCTTTGATACATAGTGTAAAAAATGAGTCACAAACTCTAATTGGCTAAACACTCCTACATGTCACTTCATTGTGGTCTTAAAGGAGTGTTCACAGGCTCATAGGAGGAAAACAATAACATTTTTTGCTTTTGTGAAACAAAGAAGCTACATGAAATGCCAATGTGTGTCTCGTGGGATCGAAAAAAGTGAAAGGCCTTTGAAAGATATTAAAATATTCAAGAAACAAGAACGCTTAGTAACCCAACCAAAAGGGGTCGATAAATGAACAAACACAAGGCTTTAAGTTGTAACTTAAGGGTCCTAATGACAAGGTGTAGGTGGTCAACAAAAAATTAGAAGAAAAGTGCAATGGTGTTGCCAAAGCTTAGGGTTTTTTGTAGAAAACCCTAGGAACATTCAATGAAACCGCTATAAAATAACTGCTTGATCACCATTAAAGACACAAAAGGATCCAAGTAACAAATTTTTCAAAAGCTCTACTAGTGGCTTCAGTTGGGGACACTTTTTTGGTAGAAACAAGGTGGCGATTTAGGATCTTTGAAGAAGCAAATTAAAAAAAAAACCAAGAAAGGACCAAAATAGGGCAAGAACATACCAAAGGAAAATTGTACATATAATACATAGTGCATTGAAAAGACTTATTTCACAAGAAATATGGTTTTTGAAATTGTCCATGCTCTGGTAGTTCTAGAAATTCACCATTGAGACTCTGCAAAAAATATGAGTCCTCACCATGAGAATTGCTTATCAGATAGGGTCCAAGCTAAAAAGCCTCAAATTTTCCATGTTTCCCATTTTCTTGTAACCTTGCATTCTAGAAGCACCATGTCATTAACCTAAAACTTCCTTACACTAGGTTTCTTGTCAAAAAGATATTAACTTGCTGTTGTAACCTAATATTTTTCTACTGTGACATTCTCCTTATCTCATCCAACTGGGTAAGCTGGTTGATTTTGTTAGTCATCGCATCACTGATGTCATTATCATGTTCTTGAATAAACTTATAAACAAGCAACAAATTGATGATGAGAATTCTAGCCTCTAAACCATATACTAGCTCAAAAGGAGATTGACCAACAGCCTTTTTTATAGTCACTCTATCTACCCATAAGGCTAGTCTGAGATTTTAATTCCAAGCCTTCTTGTTCATTTCAATCATCCTTTTTATTATCTTGATCAAACTCTTGTTACGTGATTCTACCTATCCATTGCCCTGAGGGTGGTATGGAGATGAGTAGGACATGGATATCCCATACTGATGACAAAAGGTTGTAAAATCCTTAGATTTAAAACACATTGCATTATCATGTATATCAGTTTGACTGGTACTCCAAACCTTGTAATGGTGTTGTTGATCACAAAGTTAGTCACAAACCTGCTCATAGCCTTCCTTGTAGGGATAACTTCTATCAACTTAGTAATCAATGGCTACTAATTTCCACCTGTGTCCACCACTTGATTTATCATTTATGGCTACTAATTTCCACCTGTGTCCAGTGTTGAAATGGAGCTTTTGTAGACACTGGTCTCAAGGGTAGGTTTTCAGAGAATTTCAACTTTCTTGAAAACCTTTAACATGCATCACATTTTTTAACCATCTTGTGTGTTTATGCAAAGACTATGGGTCACCAATAATCAGATCTTAAGATCTTATGGGCTTTATTTTTTTCCATGTAGTAACCCCCACATACTCCACTATGCATCTCACTCAAGACTTTAGCAAATTTATCCTCATTAACACATTTGAGCAGGATTCCCTTTGCTTATCCACTAGAGTTCATTTTGGACAATGATATATTTGATAGCATGTAACTTCAATTGTCTTTTTTTACTATCACTCTTCTATCTAGACAAGACATGTTCTGTAGGTAAAAGGTGACATCCCTATACCAAGGAGAAGACTGCATATCACATGGTGCAGACACCAAACTTGTATTCACATGATTGACTTGGTTAGCTTCTAGGTTTGATTCAACCATGAGTTTGGCGAAACCTTTTCCTTTGAACAATTTTTTAATTTGAATATCTATATTGAATTCTTAGATCTTGTTGATCCATCTACACCTTCTTCTTTTTACCTCTTGCCATGTGAAAATGTCCTTGACAACAACATTGGAAACATATGCAACAATAGTAGCTCCCACTAGATGAGATCTAAAGTTCTTGATTTCCTTGACCAATGCATATGCATGTTTCTCCACCATGTCATATTTGAGCTTAGTAGCTTGTAAGGATTTACTAAAGAAGGAAATATGTTGCTCAAATCCGTCATTATTATTTTTCAACAAAAATGAAACTATAGTGTGGAATGAGGCAAAAGAAAAGAGTTGGAAAGGTTTTGAGAAATAAATAGATTTCAAAATAAGAGCTTTCCTTATGGATTCTTTTATAATTTGAAATGCCTTGGTTGGTTCTTCACCTCATGAAATAGATTCTCCTTTCTTCAAATTTTTAGAGATGGATATTGTTATCTCAAAAAAGTTAGTAACAAATATCCTTAAATTTAACTACCCATGGAAGGATAGAATACCTTTAATGATCTTTGGTTGAGAGATCATTTCTATTGCTGAAACTCTTTATGGGTTAATTCTTATACCATCTTTAGACACTACATGGCCCAAGAGCTTTCCCTCTATCACCCCAAAAACACACATCTTAGGGTTTAAATAAACTCCATACTCTAAAGCTCTTGCAAATATTTTCTCTAGGTTCATACAATGGTCTTCCTCCTTCTTGAAGCATGCAATCAAGTCATCTTGATACACCACCATAAAGATGTCTATGAAATCTGAAAATGCAACATACATAGCTCTCTGAAATATTTCTCCTATGTTAGTCAATCCAAATTACTTTCTAACATAGACATAGGTGCCCCATGGTATAGTAAAACCAGTTTTGTACTGTTCCAGTCTCCAAATCCTTCACTTTTACTTGGTTGTAGACTAAAAATCCATCTATCATTGATAACAGCTCACAACTAGTCACTTTCTGCAATATTACCTCCATGTTTGGCAATGGATAATTATCCTTTAATGAAGATATATTTAAGTTTATGAAATCCACACATAACCTTATATCTCTATTCTTTTTCGTCACTAGCACTAGGTTTGAGACCCAAGTGGAATGTTTGATAGGCTGGATGATTCCACCATCTTTGAGTTTCATCAACTCTTGCTACATCTTGGGTGCCAATGTTGGGTTGATAGGTATTTGATTTTTCTTAAAGGGTTTGGCATCTGATTTGAAATAAAAAGAGGGAAAAACAGAAGTGAATGGGATGAATATTGATCCTTCATTCTGATCAAAAAACTAGATAGTCATATGGGTGAGATCAAACAGTTTACAAATCTTGCAGTAAGATGATTAAGTCCCATCCCCCATGTACAAGAGTGAGAGCATGCACAATAAGTGAAAACTGTGTATCCTAGTTCATATATTAGTCATTAGGGCCCAACATCAGGGAGGCAAAGGAAAAAAGTATGAAGTTACTGTCATATATACCAAAAATGAAGCAAAGGTAGATGGTCAGAAACACCAAGATATAAAAAAGATTAGTTAAAAAAAGAAACTGATATGTAGACCAGAGATGTTTTCATAAACATGGGATAACAATAAGGACTTGACATTGGTAGGGATGATGAAAATGTGAATTCCCAACCATTTATGCGCTGGAGAGATCGTTTCTGCTTTTGTGCAGAAGCAATTTATAAAGCTCAGGCTGAGATGGGTGAGATTAAGGGACATTACCTGAATGCTATTGCAAGTACGTGTGAAGAAATGATGAAAAGAGCGGTGACTATTGTTTTCTTATTATCCATTTTTATTTCTCTTATTATATGTTCATTTCATGTATTTTACTGCTGTGTGATCTTATATAGAGAAGCACATAAAGAATCATTTTCAATGGGTATGGAAGAAATGAAAAAGATTAGAGTTGTTCCACCGAGAACGAACTGAATCGATGAAATAAAAAACAAAAAAAAAGTTGTTATTATTTGATTTTTAATGAATAACGGCTTGATATTTCTAATAATTTTTCATCTTAATGTAGCGCCAATCCAACAAATCTTCCCAACATTTTGGGGTTGACAATATGCATAGTGCTTGAATATAATAAAAATGAGTATCTCCACCATGCATATTGCCAATATCGATATTTTTTGAATAGAATAAAAGTGAGTATCTTCTTGTAGATCTTCGGAATAATCCCTTTCTTCAAACCAAAGGGAACAATGGTTTTGAGTAAAACCAAGTCTAAAACCAAGTGGATTTATTTTGTTTCCCATACATATTTTTTTTTAGTACTTTTTTTGCAAGTAGTAGTATATTTGCGACATAAATGGATTATGCTTCCATCTATTTGGATATTTTGTTTCTATTTTTTTACCATAATTGAGTTAGAGTCATCTAAATCCTCCAATGTAATACTTATATGACAAGTAGGTTTCTGTATTGGATAACCGCGTCCCCGAGCTCTAGGTCGAAATCTTTGAAAAATAGGACCTTCATTCACTTCAGCCACAAGGACAAATAAAGAGCCCTTATCTATATTCATATTGTGATATGCATTTGCGGTTGCAGAACGAAGTACTTTTAATATGGGATAACATGCTCTATGAGGCCTCTTTATAGGCATTGAGGTCATCATATGACCAAGAAAAGACATTCTTATATTTCCCGAGAAAGGAAATAAGCATTTCCCTAATCTTTGGTTTCAATATTTTTCCAATATATACCTTCTTAGGTGCATTTTCTATTCCCGGGTTTATCTCTTCCAACTCTTTTTCATATGGAGGTTTCTTAGCATTACTTTTATCAACATTATCAATTTTTTTTTCTAAAGCCACTAATCCCTTGGGAATCTTATTATTCTTTAATTGGATTATCTCATTTTGAAAGACAATGTCCTTCCCATCAATAGTTTCCACAAAGCTTTGAAAGTCAATCTCTTGGTTGTGGTATTCATATATACAATGTAAGAACTTCAACAAATCTGAATCATCATTGAATACTTGTTAGTTTTGAATATTGTTTGGAATGGAAGGAATTATCTAGACCTCAACCATAGATATTCCAGCAAAGGTAATATCATTTGGTCTTAAGAAAATGTTGGTGAGAAGGTTTGCCATTGCATTGTTTGCTCTTTTTACCCAGTCTATTGAAAATGCATCAAACATTTCAATAGTATCCCAAAAAATAAACTTGTATTGCTTTAGTCTCTTATACTTTGACACATATTTTTCCCTAATTTGGGATACAAATAGCTCCGAGTTCCCGAAGACTTTAAGCTTCTTTATTTTATGCTTGACTTCCATGTTAATTCATAATAATAAAGCCTCATACTCTGCTACATTATTTGTACACTCAAATTTCAATGAATGATTATTTATAGGACTTACCTTCTAGTGATATGAGAATCACCCTTGCATTTGATCCTTCCCTTGAACATGGTCCATAAAAATCCATAGTCCAAAGGCCATCTTCATGGGTTTGTTCCTTCATTTCCTCAGCTATAGGTGTAGTTTTTCTTTTTGTGGGTTGTGACTCTAGAACTTTGAAGTTCTCCATGTCAACATCAACAAAATGCACATATTTAGTTAGCTGCAAGTCTTTAGTGAGATTGGAGGATCTCTTCTCTCTATTTAATTTAACATCCTTACCATTAATATAGATTATGTCATATGAGAGATCCAATTGCATACTGCCACCAATTATTGCTAACCACTTTCTTGAAAACAACATCCCAGATTGAAGTGGAATATCAACAACAATTACATTCATTATGTGTTAGGAAATATTGCATTTCACCCACAATCTTATTCATTTCCTACATAACCCATGAGAGATAAATATGCATACAAGTTTTCCAAATGCATAGATCAAATAGACAAGACACAAGATAGCACAAGATATACCTTGGGAAAACCCTCAAGAGGGAAAAACCCAGCCTCCAAAAGCATACATACTCCATCATATTATTCAACAATAAACCAATACAAGAGTTACAATGAATACCTTTGAAACATCAAGCCCTCCAATGCATTCCCATGTGTCCAAGCATGAATCCACACATCCCATGCCATGCTTCACAAATGCACTCCACAAGAAGAATCAATAATGATAGCCAACCCACTTAGCCAACCTAAACCACTACACATGTGTTTGCTTTATAGACACAAGCTCACACAAAATACTAGTGGTAAGGTAAAACCATGTATCACAAAACTATGTGAATACAAAACCACTAACCCCTCATTTAATATTGGGTACTAAGACATCACATTATTTAATATTTCCCCAATATTAAATTACTATTACATGTCTCCCACACATTAAATAAAAAAATAATGTTACAATACAACATCAAGTTGTCCCCAAATAATTACCTAGTGTGATTAACCACACCACCAAGGTGCATCGCAACTAAATAATTATTTAATTACAATATTATAATAAATCAATTTATGCAATGGTGTACAACACCATATCTCAACATTCTCCCACTTGTTGTATACATTGCATAAGGGATCAATACATGAAATACATCATCATAGCCATACATGAAACTGCATGAATCTCCACAATGCTATCATGCTCCATCAAGATACCTGCAATAAAAACCAAGTGACCACCATCTCAAGCAAGAAATCCTTTCATCCTCCAACATGCCACCTATGGAAGAAAAGGAACATGCCAAGGTGAAGATGCACCAATCCATGAGCACAAGCATCAAATCCAAGTGATAAAAAAGGCTCCAACCAAGCTACTGTCAACTGTAAAAAACCCACATGATTGGAATTAACATCCACAAAACATGCTAATACATCCAATCATCCATACCTCCAAGGTATCAATACATCAGTAAACTCATGATAAGAACATATGCAACCTGTAAATTGCAACCAAGCTCCCTGTATAAAACTTGTCAATGAAGAACATGCATATCCAAGAACTCACACTGCATAGGTAATTTCAAATCATATCAAGTCTACTAATCAACACTATACATCAAGGTGTGATAAGTAAATCAAAGCATGAAGTACCAAGAAGAATAACAATGATCCACACATACAACCCACGGAGCTGCATAATATCTCACAACATGTTGCCACCAACCTCCCCAAAACATATGAACATCCAGGAAGGAACCATGAAGACAAAAAATTGTAAACCATAATGTCCTTCTACCAACACCTCAAAAAGTGTACTGCTATGTCAAGTATGATATCCTAATAACCTCAAATGAAAAGCCTCAACAAGATCCATAACATCCAATCTCATAGATCAAGTACAACATATGAACCAATGTAATAATGCCAACCATGGATGTAAGCCTCTCTAATCAAGATGATCAAACTCATAGGTAACCATCCTCAATACTAGAAATCAGCCCATAAACCATCTCCTAACAATCCCCATTGAAGAATGATATCATAAACTCAAACACACAAGGAGATAACCATGCCATAACATCCCTCAAAATGAATCCTCCAGAACTAACTATCCATAACTCAAGATCCATATATATGAAAGATAAATAATATAAACTCATGCTAAACTATCCTCAAATGAGCATCCATAATAAATCACCATGAATCAATTCAATCCCATGAGAAACCAAAGCACGAAACATAACACATCTAAAAGATATAATGAGCAAATACCTCTCAAATAATAAGCTGTCGAGTAGACCAAGAGTGGGGAATGAGAATGCTCCTCCATGATAAACAAGTCACCATGACTCACTCCAAGAAAAATATCCTCTATCGGTCCATCATGAACTCACATCCATATCCAAGTGAAAAATCCCCGGTCTTCCTTCTAAAACCTCCAAAGAGTAACCATCTCAAGCAAATGTCTCTAATCACAAGAGAACTCCAACCATCACCTACATCTCTAAGTATCCACGAGAACCTGTAACCAATCAATCCATGCCAAAATCCAAATGTAACATAGCACCATCATGAAGTAATCAAGCAAATGATCAATTAACTCAATACACAGAGAACTACCTCGATCAATGTCAAAGATCCAACCGTAGAATCAGTTACCTATCATGACAACATGATCTAACCATCTCCTTCTAGGAGATCACATGCACCATAACATACATCCTGGTCTCAAGATAATATGTAATATGCCAAACTCTAAACTAGTATCAAGAGTAACTCATGATATAATAGCAAACATACTCTAAACCAAGAAATCAAATCTCTAATCACATGAAGATAATCATACCAATGATGCATCCATGCCACTGCCAACAACTCCCACTGAACTATGGTATGAGCTACACATGGAATCATGAAAACCATCATCTCCATGAAGATCATCTAGGTCTACACACACTCAACTACAATGTCAGTAACATACAAGTAAACCAAGATCTCTGAGCCAAGAAGATACATACAACGACGAAAAAAACATCACAAACCAATCCAACACTGCCAAATCATCACTGTCAAAAGCTCCCACTGAAAGTGTATAACCAATTAATGTACCAAGCTATCATGACATCGTAATCAAACCACATGCTACAAGTCCCATCACATGACTAATCAAGTACTCAAATCATCCATCCTCTCAGTCCCAAAATAACATACCAATGCACAAATGAAAATAAACAAGGCCAACTAATGAAGTCTACAACAACAATGAATCAAACCTGGTGGATATAAATAGTCCACATCTAAGTCATCCCAATGCAAGTGAATGGGTAGCTAATCCAAAACCTGCATAACTCATAGATCCAACCATTGAAACATGCAAACTCATCATCACATTAGTAACTGCAAACCGAGATATCAAAGAAGATAACCATGTAGACCAAATGACTCAAACACTAAATCAACCTTAGATCTGATTTTCCAAACATGTCCACAAGTGAGTAATCATAGTCAAGGAACCAAATAAGCATCAAGACGATAATACCGATCTCCTAACATCAAACCATATCACCACCAAACACCACATACATGATCATGTCGTTTCAATGCATCAAATGTACCTACACATCCATGACACCATAACCATAGCCATCACTGTACCTACACTCAACTATCATCCATACAAGGCTCCAAGTCTCAAACCATGTCCAAACATGTCCTCAAAATTGAAGACAACCTGTGTACCTATCACCATCAAAGTACCAACTTTGAAAATCACTTGTAAACCTGTACCTGGAAGCACCAATATGATAATCAAATGTAGCATCATAAATAACATATAAAAACATGTAATCCCTCAAGGTTTCGCCTCTTGACTCGTCCGAATGCTCACACAATCACACCTCGAATCTTAAGCACCTACAAGCAATCAAACAAGTACCAAGTTAAACCTATTCCTCAAAATGATAAACAATCTAAACCACTACGTAGTGCATTGCAAATTCTCTCCAACGTCTCTTTGAAATTAAAAAATATGATTCTGTATGCAAAAGTTATGACCAAAACCGTGCAAATGAGAACATCTGACTTCTAGGCCCCAAAAACATGTCAAAATCGAAAATTCATGGAACCAAACCTATACCACTGCGTAGTACTTGGAACCAAATTTCCAACGATTATAAGAAGTCAAAAATACAACTTATTGGGCAAAAGATATGCAGATTTGAAAAAACCTGTTGTAAAAGGACCTCTAGGTGGCTCTCTGGTGGTGCTTGGGTGGCACGCTGGTGGTGGGTGGGTGGCAGATTTCAAAAGTCATTTAAATATGATATAATTTTTAATTTTAAAAAAAAAATTCCACTCCCCCCTGTGAGTAGATCTAACCTACCTTTTAAATATAGTTTACCTACTGTTTGAAATCTGGCGGCATTCATTTTCTATGGCAGATTTGAAATGGATTTCAAATTTTATTAAAAAAAATATTTTAAAAGTTTTTAAGCCTTTAAAAGGATTGGATGTTGTCCCATCGGATCAGTGGCCAAAGTCGTCGACCAGTGGGCGCTGCCAGCTGTCGACTGGCAATACCGACTTGTGTCAACTATTAGCTCTCGACTGACACAGTACGGGGTGGCGTGGGGTGGGGTTTACGGACTTCCCCCCCCCCCACAAATATTTTATTTATTTCATTTCTAACTTTTGATTTTTATCTTTGTAGGTATTTTTAATAATTTTTAAGCTTGATGACGAAAAAAAATTCTGCAAAATTTTCTCACGAGATTTTTAATTTTCTTGCACATATTGATTTGGGCAAATTGGCCTTTTTAATTTTATTTTTTTGCCTTTTTTTCAACTTCTCCAAAATAGGTCAAATTTATGTCAAAATTCATCTCTCGGCCAACCTAAATCCAACCATGAGGTCCATTTTGTCTCAAGAGGCCATCTGTGAAATTTTCCCTACAAAACCCTCATATTCAAACTCAAACCAAGAAACCTTTTTTCACCCGAATTTGGAGAACTTCAGATCTGCAATAAACCCAACAAATCTTTACAACCCAAAAGCCCAAATTTGCAAACAAACACTTGCAACATGTGTTCCATATCTCGTAATGCCTCAAACCCTACATGCATGTCCATGGCTTCAAATTTGCAAAAACTCTCAAACTAGGGTTATAACAAAAATTCTTCAACCATGAAAGCTCTGATACCATTTGTTAGGAAATATTGCATTTAACCCATAATCTTATTCATTTCCTATATAACCCATGATAGATAAACATGCATACAAGTTTTTCAAATGCATAGATGAAATAGACAAGCCACAAGATAATACAAGATATACCCTGGGAAAACCCTCAAGAGGGAAAAACCCAACCTCCAAAATCATCCATACTCCATCATATTATTCAGAAATAAACCAATACAAGAGTTGCAATGAATACCTCTGAAGCATCAAGCCCTCCAATGCATTCCCATGTGTCCAAGTATGAATCCACACATCCCATGCCATGCTTCACAAATGCACTCCACAAGAATACTCAATAATGATAGCCAACCCACTCAGCCAACCTAAACCACTACACATGTGTTTTCTTTTATAGACACAAGCTCACACAAAATACAACTAGTGGTAAGGTAAAACCATGTACCACAAAACCATGTGAATACAAAACCAGTAACCCCTGATTTAATATTGGGTACTAAGACATCACATTATTTAATATTTCCCCAATATTATTATCACATGTCTCCCACACATTAAATAAAAATACAATGTTACAATACAACATCAAGTGGTCCCCAAATAATTACCTAGTGTGATTAACCACACCACCAAGGTGCATCACAACTAAATAATTATTTAATTAAAATATTATAATAAATCAATTCATGTAATGTTGTAGAACACCATATCTCAACATTATGTAGTCATTTTCAGGGAATGCAACTAATTTTTAAATGCACATATTTTATTATTCCAATAATTAACACTTCCCTAGAATCCATTGCAAAGCATTTTCCAAAAAGGGGCCATTTTAAGGTGCTTTAGAAATCAAGGTCCCAAGACCTTTAGGGGACAAAGTTGCCCTAGATGTCTTATTAGTCACAGTCTAAAAATAAAGGACACACAACCCAAAATCATTAAATTATCATTTACCCTTTGATGTTTGTCGAGATTAGCCATAAAAAGATATAGTTTATTAGGCTTGTGGATGCAAAATAGGACCAATTAAGACATAAATAGGGATAAATAAATCAAGGCGGGCCCAATCAAGTGTGAAAATGCAAGGGTATGCATTTTCATACACTACATTCTTTACCCTTTTTAGGTGGGGTAATCACCTTTTTTCCATTAGAGGCTAAAGTTTCTCCATTGATAAGGGAAACTACCTTCTCTTTGTGTTCCTCTATTCTCATTTCTAATAGAGGAATAGATGCCTTGATATGTGAGAATGTGTGAGTTATATCAACAGTAGTATACTTTGGAATATCACAACTTGGTGTAATCTAACTACTTATTTTTTCTTTCTTATCACCTAATCGATTCTCTTGAGTACACCTAGTATCCTTCTTTTCTTTTTCATATTTCATCTTTTGATACTTGGCCTTCATGAGAGGAGAAACAACTTGATCCACAAGATTTTCAGAATTCTATCATTTTTATGATGTATCATTTTCTTTGTTTTAATCTCCCATATTTGATTATAAAAGTGTTGATCCTTCTTATCATTGGTATGATCCTTAATGAAGATTTTTCTAGTCTTACCTTGGTCACTATTGACTACTCTGTTCCTTAAATTATAATTTCTCTTGACTTGAGAAATTGCAACATTAGTCAAAGCTATAATGTCTTCTTCTGAGGGTTTTTAAAGTCTAACATCGGAGTTTGATGTTTAAACATTGTGTATTTTCACACCTTCTTCTTCATCCTTAGAAAATATTTGTTGATGGTAACCACTTGATTTTCATCTTCTATAATCAACATATACATGTCAGGGCATCCTTCATTAGAAGAATATTCATCAATAGTGAAATATATCCTATGAGACATCATGTTCACATCATGATCCTCATTATGTGGGTTGTCACAATCATCATATGGATCTTGTTGTTCTGTTAGGGACTATGCTACAATGAATTTATGGAAAGAATGAGACAACTGGAAAGGTGTACACCAAGGAGCATCCTCTGTAAATTTTGTAGTATTTTTCTTTAGAGGATCAAAATTTTCCCTATTATGAACTATCCTTTGGTTGTTTTGAACCGGTTTATCATTATGACAATTTGTGTTGTATGGCTAATTGGACAACTTAGGCATTTTGTCTTGCCTATAAGAATTATGCTTATCCTGAGTTAAACCCTTTTTATTTTTTGCTACCTTGTAACTCAAATGTTTCAAGCCACTCATCACTTTATCAAGTTTATCTTCAGAGGATGCATTTTTATTATGATGTCCTTTAGTATTTTGCAAAATTTTCACATAATCCCTTTTTCTGACCTTCCTAAAAGATTTTTTGTTATTTTCAATATCCATAGCTATCCTAAAAGCATCCCTCAAAGACTGAGGGTCTTTGTGTCTTAGTTCATATCCCATCTTGGGATGGTATACATTACAATATCACACCAAACACATAGGTTCACTAGGTCTCATATACTATGGAATTTTGTTCATGATCTTCATAAACATAGTGTTCAAATTTGAGACCAATTAATTATGTCCTTTGACAATACTTGTAAACTCATTAATAATGAATACGGGGTTAGTTTTATCCCCATATTATTCCCTAAAAACTCTCTTAATTTCATCCCTTGATCCAATATTGGCATTGGGTAGACCTATGTACCAATATATAGCATCCTTAGTCAATGATTGCATAAATAACTTCACAAAAGCATACTCATCCTCAATTTCAAAATCATCAATCAAGTTCAAACAAGATCTCAGTTGATCCTCACCTGAGATTTCATTATTTCCTAAGAACTTGAACAACACATTTCTAATGTCATTTGGGATGGGATTAGGGTATCCAAGAATACTAGTGAAGTCCAATTTCTTATACCTCTCCAATTTTAATGACCTTGTTGCAGGAAAATCCCCTACAACAGGATTTATTTGAAGATTACCTTGGGTACTTTTTTGATTAACAACATTATTTCCTCCTTGTAGGTTTGCGTTTTGTCCACCTATTTGAGCATTTACATTTGGGTTACACTATTGGTAATTTCCATATTGTCCATACCCTCATAAATTATATTGTGGATGAATTACTTGAGGCTGTGGATTAGGCTGAGGTATGTTTTGACCCATTTGAGTACTCCCTTGTGCTTAAGAAATTTGTACAATTTTTTTTTGTGGGACTCAAGTGGTGAGATCAACTAATAGAGTATATTGGACATAACTAATAGGTGGAGTTTGAAAATTGAGACTCCTAGAAGGGAGCCTTGGGAATTAGGACCAAAGGTTGAGGTATTTATAGACCCATAGGATGATTTTAGGTCATCCACTCTTCTCTGCATTTCATCCCTAATTTTAATATTCTCCATTATTTCTAATTTTGTCCTAAGATATTCAGCTTTATTTTGTAACTCTCATTCCTTTTGGTTTTTCAATCCATACGTGGAAGCCTTTTGGGATGATATATCCACATAAGAGCCTTTGTTCAACATTGCATTCATATTTGGGAATTGTTTTCCTACATATAGCCCTTGTGATGAAACATTTGAATGTGAATAATCTGGTAATGTACTAGTCACTATAAAATTACTCTAGGTATTTGTGCGAGAGTTGCTAAGAGGAACATTCAGAGTATTACTATTTTTGATAGAATCTAATGTCACTGATGTGGATGCACTACCAAAATGATAAGAATTTTTTGTGACCTCAATTATTTTCTTCATATCATCTCGTAGTTTCATAACATCTCTAATCTTCATTTCTTCAACTTTACTCAAATCAAACTAAAGATCATTTACTTCTTTTAGTAATTCTTCCTCAATATGAAGCACTCTTTTGGATTCTAAGGCTTGTGGAATATATTAGGGAGCATTTGTGACAACACTAGATAAGGCAAGGTTTCTATATGAGAAATGAGTTCGCTCTTGGATAAGAGGGCTTAAAAATAAATTCTTTGTCTGAGAATTTGGCATGACATTGTTAAGATTAGTACTTTGATTGTGGATACAATGTTTAGCAACATAATGTCTTTGGAATTTTTCTCTTTCCTTTATTTTCTCAGCTATTATTTCAAGTCTTATGAGGCCATAACCCAACATAGGCATTGCCAATGTACTTTTATTATTTATCTCATGGATATGATCAAAAATATCATCACTACTATCATAAGAAAAATGAGTACCAAGAGAAGGAGCTAACTTACTTGTGTCCTTAGCCCTCCATGATTGAATTTAAGGTGGCAATTTTGTTTCAAGCTTCTTTGAGGGATTATCTTTGAACAAAGATCTTCTGTCCATGACTTCTTGGTAAAAAATATTTTTACACTTGCACTTGAAAGGAGACTTTTAGAGTCACCAAACACTTGGGGAATTAATATATATAATATTTTTAGAGAGTGTGTGAGAATCAACACAAAAATCAAGACTTAAACAACAAAAGACACTTCAAAAAAATATACTTCAGTTAACCAGTGATTTTTTGTAATACGATTTGAGGTTGTTCTCTAGTAGAGTCACCATTTTGTTGGCTGGCTAGAATTTGATAGTTAATTCAATAGACGAATTACAATTCTTTGGGTTACAATCTGACCAAATTCTTGAAATGTCAGTTCAATGCCTAGCAGAGTCGCCATTTTTTTGGTGCGACTCAGATGGGGTCATTCAACTCTTACAATAATAGATACAACTAGAGATTGTGAGTTTGATCCCTAGTAGAGTTTCCATTCTATTGTTTTTTTTTTTATTAATTCCAACTTATTCTTAAATTAATCTAAAGGAATAACTAATTCTTATGGTCAATTATTCTAAGAGGTTGGCCTACGAACAAGAGAAAGGATTTGACAATTTTGTCCTCTCTACTTCAAGATCTACAAAACCTAGGAGGGTGGTCCTATACAATATCCACTAGGATTCCATATGATCAATATCTGATATTCCTTTAAACATATATGTTATCATCACATGAGCAAGAATTACATATGAAACACACTTAATGAGATAGATTCATGGAGTTTTATGCATTCTAAATATGAGAACATGTAAATAACATTATGAGATAAATTACAACTAAAAGGGAAGTTTGATTTTAAATTTGGTGACCATGGAATTACAATAAAAAAAATTCATTCAGATTGGTGCCTTAGACCTAGGCAACAAATTCAAATGAAATGCAATTTGGAAACTTGTACAATAGTGTCAACCTAATTTTGTGAAAGCTAAGTAATAATGCCTTACACTTCTACTCTTGGAATTTACAACCAACTCGACTTCAGAATCCTGTTATGCATCTGCAACATTCAATATTTCTTACATAGAAGATTAATTTACTCCTTGAATAGACACCCATAAAAGAAATATTCAATTGCAAAAATCTTGCAAAGATGAATAGAAGCGGTCTTTGATAAATTTGTATTCATACATGATAAAGGAGTATACATTTCAGGAGATAATTGATTGCAAAATTTTCATTGTATATTGATGTACAAAACTAGTAATGTTATGCAAAGTTAACAATTACATTAACATCCTTTCTTATGAAAACTTGGACTAGACATATACAAACTAGAACATAGACACTACTTAATTTTTTTTCCAAGATCCCTACAAAATGGCCTTGAATTCACTTTGATAGAAACAACGGAGTAAACAAGCTTTGGGTCATGGATAAATATCATACATTTATTTGACAATCACGTCCTAGAAAAAACAAAACTAATATTACAACAGTATAGTATTTCTCTTGAAAAAAAAAAAGTTGGAAATAGTTTGAGAAGACACTTATACTGCCATGATGATAGAAAATGGGGAAACTTTTGTACTTAACTAATTATATTTCTCTACCCACTTGGAAAAAAGCTCCTCTAAAGGCTAAGGATGTGCCAAAATTGCTCATGTGAAGCAGATGATTTGAGTATCACCTTCGGTCCATTTCTTGACTTCCTTAGCCAATCTCTCCAAATCCATCTCTAACTTTATCAATTTATTAATAGTAACTGTCAAATTTACTAGAATTTGAGTTTTGCAATCAATTCCCAATACTTGACATGGAGAAAAATGTCTTTTGAAAGTAGCCCTCAAAAATATCATAATTGAGTGGCTCCAAATCACCTCGAATAAACCTTTGAAATTATTTGTTTTGCCCTCTTGGCCTAAAGCTGGGTAGCCACTTTACTTTGTAGTTGTCATTTAATCTGTGGTATTCTCTTGTTAATTCTCCCAAATCAATTGGAAAATCAACATTCATGTCAAGGCCAAACACTTCACAAATGAATTCCTTACTTATAGTTACTAGGGTTCCACCATTTCCAACAATAATTCCCCTAGTGTTGAGGTTATATGACCAATCCAAAACAATGATTAGGTCAATATTGATGAAAAAGTTTGGGCATACCAATTTTCCCAACCCTAATCTACAAATATTAGAAATTGGCCTATCAATAAAGCATTTCCTGTAGAAAAACTTAAAAATGACATAACAATGGATAAGAATTATGGTATCTCTGCTCTGACCATTTTTATTTGTAATTTGATTTGATAGAATTTCATACCCTTGACCAACCTTTGGTTGCTTTGGAAATCTTGAAAATTGAGCTATAATTTCCTCATTTAATATCCTTTACTCGGGCTCTTGAAGTTCCAACCATGACTTTGATATAATTGGGAACTAGGGTTTTAGGGTTTTGAAAATAATTTACAAGATTCTACTTGGAAAATGACAATTTACAACCTATTAGACCCTAAATCACTTCCTTGAATCTAAAGATAAATTTCTAAATTAAAATTCACGAGAAAGATCCTAAAATAAATTACTGGTTTGAAGATAGTTGTAAACCCTAAAAATGGAACTACAAACCCTATCTCATTTAGAAATTTGTAACAAAATTACTTTGCACCTTTTGTGTTATGATTTGAATGAATTTAAAATGAACAATTAGCTCAATTCATACAAAAATAAGGTAGTTTCAAATCAAATCGATCATCAATGCTCACATAGGCTGAGACGTGTGACTAGTAGTTGTTCTTTCTTTTAAATACGGGTCATTGATCTTAGGAAATCAATGATGATCATAAGAATTTAAAACCCCCTTTGTGAAAAAGAGAAACTCTATCTTGTGCAAAACTTTAAGACATGTGTTGCAATTTTAAGGATTTGTAGAAAGAAACATAACAATTTTGAGCCCTCTTTAAAAATGCATTCTCTCGTGAAATACATAAGGTGGGGCCTTCAAGACATGTGTCATGATTTCAAGTACTCAAGGAAAGACAAGCTTGGGAAAACATTGCTCCAAAAAGGTTAAAGTTTGCATGAAATGGAAAATAATACATATAATACATGAAATAAATACATTTCTCTTGTTTGCAAAGAGAATATCTTGTAATTAAAAACCTCTGTGAAGCACAAACCCAACACAAAATAACACTCCCTGAGAAACTTACAAGATAATTGTAGCATGTACATTTAATAACAACTTAAGTCACTAGGAAAAGGGGGCCCTAAAGCATGATAAGATGGGGGCTTCACAAGGAACCTTTGATACATAGTGAGAAAAAGGAATCACAAAATCTAATTGGTTGAACACCCCTACATGTCACTTCATTGTAGTCTTAAAGGAGCATTTCACAAGCTTGCGAGAGGAAAAAAAATCATTTCTTGCTTTTGCAAAACAAATGAGCTATATGAAATGCCGATATGTGTCTCATGGGACTTGGAAAAGAGAAAGGCCTTTTTAAAGACATATTAAAATATTCAAGAAATGGGAATGCTTGATAACCTTACAAAAAGGGGATGGTATAAGAATGAACACAAGGATTTAAGTTTTAACTTAAGGGTCCTAACAATGAGGTGTAGGTAGTCAACACAAAATTAGAAGAAAAGTGCAATGGTATTGGCCAAGCTTAGGATTTTTTGAACAAAACCCTAGGAACATTCACTTAAATCTCTATAAAACAGTTGATTTATCACCATTAAAAACACAAAAGGAACCAAGTAACAAAAATTTCAAAAGCTCTACCACTTTCTATAGCATTTTTTCTTAACAAGTTAAAAAATACTTAGTTCCTCTATCTCCATCCTTTACCCTTGATTGACTCTGGCTCTAACTATAGCATGTTGAGCCTTTTAAATTTGAAATCATTATATTTCACTCTCAATTTCATTGACTTGGTGGACACTATCTACATTATTACCATTAAGTTGAACCTTTGATTCAACAATAAGCAATTCATCTTGCATTACACATACAAATAGTCTACTCTTAGTTATTGATTTGTTCCCCACAATACTTAATAGGGTCTTAATATTGGCCATCAACCTATCCCATGAGTCTCTGGCATAAATTTTAGGTAATATATTCCTGTTAATGAAACTTATGATAGAAACACCATCTAGGAAATCTTCATATTTCAATACCTCTCTATTGAGTTTGGACATTTCTAATTTTAGACCTAGAGCCATTTCCTTTTATTATTATTTTTTCTTCTATGAGATAGTGATAAAAATAATTCTTGGTTCCACTCTTAACACTATTGGCCCCTTCAATTTGTTCAAAGAAAATAGTTTCATCATTTGCATAGAACCTATCCAATCAAAAATAGATTCTATTAATGTCCATTTTGTTGGAAGAATGAGAAGTTAGTCATTGATGATGCTATTGGAAACATGAGCATTATAGTGTTGTCATTGATTTCAACATTGTATACGTATATGAAGATCATGATGTGAATAATTTTGGATGGCTCTAACAGGTTTTAGAGTGTTAGTGGAAGGAATTTTTGCAAAGTGGTTTGGTCTGACAAAGTTGTTTGTAATAATAAATTGACGAAGTTGTAAGGAAGCTAAGGTAGTGGAACAACTTCCTACACTAACCTTGAGAGGACAATAATGCAAAGCTTTTCAGATATTTAATATTTGCACAAACTTAAACAAAAATAAACACAAGTATCATGCATACCACAACACAATGATTTACGTGGGGAAAACCCTTTCGGGAGAAAAACCCCACACTCTAAAAGCTGCCCAATATATTATTGAAAAAATAAAAGATTACAATATACTTGTAGAGAAAGCTTCTCACAGGAGTATCACCACTAGAGATCAAGAGACACCATGATTGCTATCAAAATCTTAGAATACACACCGTTTACATACATCCCACCCAATTATAACAAGCTTTTTGGAACCTTCTAGAATTAGGGTTTTACAAGGTCATTTTTCATTTGACATGTTAATGGAAAAACCTTGACATGTCAGCGGGAAAATACCTTGACGTGTTAGGTGGAAAAAAACTTGACGTGTTAGCGAGAAAAAATCCTTGACATGTTAGGGGAAAAATCTTGATGTGTCAGCGAGAAAAAACCTTGACATGTCGGCAATTTTTTCAGTATAGTATTTGCATGATTAGTCGCCACATACCAACATACATCCTATCAATAAATCATATATAATTGCAAGGTTGAGATAAATTTTCCCAACAAATCTCCCACTTGTCGAACACCTTGCAAGGACAAAAAAAGGGTGTCATCATCACCTCTAATTACTAGGGGTTGAAAGGCCCATAGTCTTTGAACACCATTTGAACTTCTTTGTGCTCATAGGCTTAGTTAAAGAATCGACAACATTCATCAAAGTCTCTACCTTAACCAACTTCACCCTACCATCTTCGACCTTATCTCTAACAAAATGATACTGTACATCAATATGCTTGGTCCTAGCATGAAACATTAGGTTCTTGGCTAGACATAGCACACTCTAACTGTCGCAATAAATTGTTACTAAATCTTGTTTGATTCCAATATCTGAACACAGTCTCTTAAGCCAAATGAATTCTTTATAAGCATGAGTAGCTTCCATATACTCTACTTCAGTAGTGGACAAAGGGACCACAACCTACCACTTACTCATCCAACTAATTGCACCACCAAATAAAGTAAACATATAAGCACTGGTGGATCTTCTCCTATCAATATCACCTACCCAGTTTGAATCCACATAACCATGAATATCAAGGGAAATCTCGTCTTCAGTCATATTACTATGATAGCATAAGGAATAATCTGAGGTACCGTCCAAATATTTGAAGACTCTTTTAACTACATCCCAATGAACTCTACCAAGATTAGATAAATATTTGGAAAGAACTCCCACTACTTGTGGGTAAGTGCAAAGAGATGGGGGGCCAAAAAGGGGGCTTAAGTTACACACAAAATTGAGGATATTTCTGAAATAAGGAAATACTGAACTTGGATACGAAATTGAGGATAGTTACACTCAAAATTTTGAGATGCAACACAAACAAGGATCGTAGTGCTCCGAGTCTACTTTCTAAACTACTAATTTATTTTAAAAATTGTTGAGATTAAGGGGTTCAAAAGAGGGACCCACAAAAATTGGTGTTGTTTTTGTCAGATAAACATAACATAGCAACTTTTGTGGGAACATAACACAGTGATTTTTTTTACAGTATTTTTAAAATCACTTAAGTGAGAGATTAGTTAATAGTATGTAGTTGATGCGCAATTTTTCTAATAATTTTTTAATGAATATTTGATTTTTTATAATTTTTAAAGTGGACACTTCTTGAAAAATATAATTTTGGCCGTGCTACCCCTACAAATTTTGGAAACTAATTGATTTTTTTTTAATATTTATAGAATGGAGTCTAGTTTCCAAAAATGTAATTTATTTGAAATTTTGATGAACGGTTAATTTACAAAAAAAAAATCAAACATTACTTTTTGCCAAAAAAGAGACACACAAACAAAAGAAATTATAGATCAAAGGCTTAACATTGTAAAAAAGTGAAAAAAATTACATTGTTGGATAGCTAAGAGAGAGCCTAACATTACCTAGGTGTTCTATTTGTTTGAAATTGAAACACATGCAATCCTGACGGTGAGCACGAACTCGATTATGTGAAATATTGTAGAATTTACAAAAACATGTCTCTGGTCATTGGGAAGGCCCTCCAAACCTTTGGGTTGGTATTCCAAGGCAAATACAAAGCCCGAGGCTTGGGGATTCCCAAAGTAAGATATAACACACTCGAGTTATATCTTAGTTTTGACATGGTTTTTTGTGTTTGTGCGGGACATGTCTAGAAGGACATAACACAAGCGCATTATAATGTGCTCGCGTTATGTCTTACTTTATGTCAAATGCTACTCTATTGAATGCATGTTTATATATTTGTATGTACATGTATACTTGTATGTCATGTATGCATGTATGTATGCATGCTTGTATGCATGTATGCATGCCGATATGTATGTATCAATGCATGTATGTATGTATGCCTATATGTATGTATGTTTTTGAGATTGTATGTACACACATACATGTATAATTTTATGTATGTATTTATGTATGTCTTTAGGGGGGGGATAATTTTGAGAGAGAGAGAGAGAGAGAGAGAGAGAGAGAGAGAGAGAGAGAGAGAGAGAGAGAGAGAGAGAGAG